>JAABKJ010017545.1:324871-523302 GCA_011634705.1 Andricus grossulariae
TGCTCGTCTGCACTCGACGCGTAACTAAGCTGGGCCGCGACGTCATCAATAATTGAAGTTAGTCATCGGTCAGGAACGAAGATTTCAAACGGTAAACTGACCTGAACCCCTATTTTTGATAATAGGTCAACGGACATCACCGTTCGAACGGCACCAACGGACTTACGTTTCAATCAAATTCAGACGCACCGGACGGCATCAAATGATGGCATCATCGGAGCTGATTTGACAAATTTAATGGCCTAATGCTGGCAAATCTACAAACGGTCATAAAACACCCTCGAATCTCCAGTCGACGAAAGAGAGAACGTGCATTTATGTGACATGACGACGTACAGACGTGTAGTCATTCAAAATAAAAACCAGCAGCAATCGTTTCCTACCGTGAAGGTTGTATCGATTCTGCGAATCAGCTTAGTGCACCCAGAATGAGAAAGGCGAATCGGGCCGAGTTCAGTTTTCTACAAAGTGCGACGGTTCAGGGAAAGATGTAAGCCCGACAAAATACAGTCTATCTCAAGAACGAGAAATCTAATCCTTGCTTGCTTCTTCCTTCTTTCTGGCGAATAAAGTGTGGCGGTAGCTATACGTCAGGGTAAGCCGAATAGGAAATAACTTTTATTTTCTTGATTCCTTCGCAATTTTACTATCCGTTTTTTAGCTCATTTTACTCCTATTTCAACGGAAACAGATCAGCCGAAAAAGGAAACATTTTAAATTAATAGGATAATAATCACGATCTCACAAGATTGAAGAAATTAGTAAAATTAATTTGGCAGCTTGAACCTCCGGTACAATAAAGTAGTTAGAGCTTTTTCACAGGTACTTAATCTTAAAAATTACACAGCCTGACAAAAAAGTAGTTTGTCCGACGGACAGGAGTAGTCACTTCCTATGGATTTTGTGTCGCTGAATCCGAATCTAAGGTCAGAATTTTGCATCACCTCAGGTTTTTTTCTAACCTCAAAAAACATTTTTTTTTTGCTATTTTTGCATGGAAAATATGTGAAAAACCAGTTTTTTTTTAAATCTCGACCATAAAATCGGATTCAGCGGCAAAAAGTACATAGGATGGGTTGACTCCCATTTTTCCTGTGTCCCAACAGTCTCCTCCTATCCCTGGCCGGCAACCCTAAAGTTGACCTGTTTAAGGCGGTAGAAAGGCCTGCTGTTGATGACCGCAAAAGCCCTCGTCTGGGACTCAGGAGTTTGTACAACTAGCAGTTGCTTGGTACCCTCCGCTGCGTCTTCTTCCTGAGGCCACCGTGCCTGATGATTCGCCAGGGCGTTGTCCTTAGTGAAAAGTTGAATCCCTCCAATCACCGAAGGACCACAGACGGCTCTTCCAGCCCACACACAATTGACCCAATTATTGTAAAATTGAGCTCAGATACGATTAAAAAATTTTAATGATATCTCGAATACTCATATAGATTTTTCAAGTTCTCAGAACTCAAATCAAAGATAAGATTTGAGGCTCAATGTTGTATAATTTTGAGGTTATTAAAATAATGTCGCCAGGTCGCGCTCAAAGTTGAAGTTGAGGTAGAAAATTTGAGAAAATCTTGAATTATGTTTCTAAGCTCCTGGGCCTTCTCTCGGCCCTGGAGAAAGTCTCCTACAGGACTAACTCTTGAATTTTGAACATTTATTTAAGAAAACCATTTCAAGCACCCTCCAAGCGTCCTCCGTAAAAAGCTCAAACTGCTCCGCAGTAAGCAGTGCGTCTGGGTACCTCGTGTCTACCACCGCCACCGTCAGGAGCTTAGCTTGTGCCTCTTCATAGGCTCAGCTCACCCCTCCTGGTGGGGCTTCCTTTGAGTCACTCCGCCTCTTTTAGGCCTCGGTTCAGGTTGTCCGCGTTGTGGAAATAGACAATTTCTATGTACTTCGAACCGCTAAATGTTTATTTTCTGTCAGAATTTCCGAACAAGCTTGTGTTGTTTGATAAAATGTTTTATATCACCAAAAAATCAACACAATTTGACTACTCCTATTTACTTACTTACTACAACGTATAAAAAACCCGAGCACTGATTGAAGTACCTATCCACACTCGAAATTTTGGTTTAAGGGGCCCCCGCAGATTTCTTTGTGGTAAGAAATAATTTTTCTATCTATACAAATGGAATTCCGGGACAACACTTTAACCGATGAGAAGAAGTCTAATGCCCTTCGAACACAATACTATTGTCACGGTCTCTTACCCAGTATCACCAATTCCTTTCGAAGACGAAGAATCCAAGAAGGAATGAAGAAGATTAAAATCAAAAATTAAATTGTTTGTTCGCATATTAAGGACGTTAGTACAAACCCGTCAAGAAATGGCGCTAGATGTATCAAATCCCGAAGTACGAGAGGGGTTCCTACGCCGTATCAAGACTCTGGACAGAATATATTTTGGTGGAACTGCAGTCACAAATAAAAGCGTGAGGTGTTATGTATTAGTAATCAACACTACTGAAGAGGTAGTTGAACGGAATCTCATGAAGATGCAGCCTCAAGACAAACAAAATACTGGATTGTCATCGATCATAGGGCATCAGAAGTGCTCAGTCAACTTTTTCACGCCTAACGGAAGAAGTATTGAATGGAATGCATAACACGGAAGCCTTCATATATTTTGACGACGAAGTGCTGTTCTCAGAAACGCTTGAAAAACATGACACGATGGCGAAACGCCTTTTCGCATGCTTACGGCAAGCAAACCTTAAGCTGGAGCTGAAAAAACGTGACATCTTGCGAAAAGAAGTGGCATATTTAGGTCGCATGATTGTAGGAAATGGAGTTAAACCTAACCCATCAAAGATAAGAGCGATAAAAACTGTCCACAGTTCCTGCAAGGTAATAGCTGTCTGTTAATTCTTAGGACTATCTGGTTATTAAACGTAATTCATTCAAGACTGCGCCAAGTTATTCAAGCCTTTGAATGCCGAGAGCTTTTCCTTCAATATTTGGATTTCAGAAAACAATTTAAACTTACCACAGATGTCTCAGAGGAAGCTGTGGGAGCCATCCTACCACAAAAAAAGGACGGGATGGATATGCCTACATTTGCGGAAGGAAATTCATATAAGCATGTGGTCATCAGCTTATTCATAGGATGCTCTAGGTTGAGAACCCGGGCACCACACTTCTTGAGTGGCAAATAAAATTAAAAAACTACGATTTTATTTTCAAATATAAGATAGGTAAATTGAATCGCTGGGTCGAGGCCCTGTCTCAAAATCCAGTGCTCGATGAACAATCCGACGGTGAAGTACTTACCATCCAGTGCGAGCAAATCACCTACCACCATGCGGAAGGAATCTCAACCCTTTGCGGCAGTTCAGAAAAATCTGAACATCATAAGGTGTGGCCAGTTCAAGCTTAGTAAAAGGAAACCGAGTTCTCTGCCCAAGCCACCTAAGAACCCAGCCATCAAGAAAACGGACGAAAATACCAAACCTCAAGCAGGACATCTGTTGAATCCGAAAAAGAAGGCAAGGCCAGTTCTAAACATGGACGACTATTTCCGACCTCCGAGCGTTTTGAAGGACCTAACATTGGCGGAAACCCAATTGCATCAAGGCTACGAAATCGTATCTTTAAACTTAAAATCACAAAAACGCCCTTCCTTAGTCCAAAGTCCTTTTTATCGAAATTATCATCTGAAGAAGGGGATGATGAAGATTCTGTTGCCCCATTTTTAGGAGAAGTCACAGCGTCCTGCCAGACCTAGGACGTTTGCAATCGATCTCCAAAGGCAATGACCCACATAGAAGAGCACCCCCGCGTTTATCCCCAAAGGCTCCATCGATACCTCCTTTATGCGATCCCTATGTTGATGTATACATCGACGGGGCAAGGGTTCCTGATTCGGAATGCAACTCTCGAGCTGAAATTGGCGTATGATTTGGCAAAAGCTATCCCTTTAAACGTCTGGCAAGCAGTTACAGAAAGGCAAACAATCAACGTGGCAGAAATCAAAATGGCCATGGTATCCGCTGAGAGGGGCATAGGTGCAGGAATCTAACAGCTCAGAATTAATACAGATTCCAAGCTGCTCATCGGCAGCGTAACCTTCAGGGATCATGAACGGGAAGTGAACGCCTGGGAAACTACGGCGTCAAAGCCCGTTGTCAACAAAGACGAATTATTAGAACTAAAATCACCTTCAGGACCCTTACAGGAGACGCGGAAATATGTTTCTGGCCACCAAGGAACAGGCGGAAATGACGAAGTGGATAAACTGGCGTGAGAGAGAATAGAGCAAGAATCCGTACAAGCAACTAGCACCATCTATACATAAACATTAAGTTTCTATCATGAGGACCCTCCACATTGGCAACAACACATGTCTCTGAAGATAAAAATGATGAAGAACTATTGGAAGAATTAAAAAAGCAAGATCCCTGCTAAGAATTTTATGATGAAGGAATCACGCTCAGAGTAAACAGCATCCTAAAGGCTTTGGAAGAACATCGAAAATCATTGCAGGAGATCGACGGCATGAATAAACCATGTCACTTAGAGGTCCATACAAACCTAGGCTGTATAAAGGTCGTAGTAACTCAGCAACAAAACAGCATGCGTTTCGCGAACGTTTCTGGAGGAATTAAATCTCATCAGATAAACGACCCTGTATCAAAATTGCTCTTACCGGTTTCACAACTGAAACTTGAGGTACACTGTATACACCCACCTACACCCCAGAAAGATAAAGAAGGATCTTTAGAAATCTGCTTAAATAAAACTGGAGATTCTCACATAAATTGTCAATGGGAAAAGCCATTGACCTTTGAATTCGATCGCCAAGCCCCTGGTGGCTACCGAGCGTCTTGATCTACAAGACCTCTGGGGAAGCCAAAATCAGAAGGGACAAGTCCTGGTCAACCATAACGGTTGATACAGAACGGATTATATAGTTGTGAAAACGAGAAGTTTCAAAAAACTTGACTGGAAGGACGTAATTTTTGGTCTAGGAAACCCTCGCTTCGCTCTAGAAAACGATAAATAGGAAACTTGCCGTATGGCAACTTCAGGGGACTTGCTTCGTTCGCGGCCCCAAGATAAAATGCGCGACACCTTTGCCTCTATTCTCTGGGGTGGTAATATCCAGATCACTCTTTGTCACGGTAAAATTGGAAAGCTCCCGTGGGACTTAAGACAAGAAATAATAATGAAATGTCACAAGAGTCTAGCAGGATGATACAAGCGAACGACAAAAATAAATAGGCGCGTCCGAGAACGATTCACATAGCCCAGCCTGCGGGATCAAATGAAAAGCTACATACGAAATTTTCCTAGTGGTCTGAAGAATAAACTCATGAGAGCCCGTACGTGCGATCCAATGGTGATTACCGATACACCATTTGGCGTATTTGACAAAGTGTCACTTAATACCGTAGGAAAACGTCCTACAACTCCGAATTGGAACCGGCATGTACGAACTATGCAGGAAAACTTCAGCAAATACTGCATAGCGGTACCCAATCCGCTGCTACTTACTTCTTCTCTCACTAGGGTGCCCGAAGTGCATCCTGAGTGTTCGAGGAGAAGCTTTTGTGAGTGAAATGATGAGGAAAATGGAAACACTTTTTAACGTGAAACAATTGACGACTTCCAGGTATCATCCTTAATAATAATAATGCCAGGGTGGTGCGCTGTTCAAATGTTTCTTTTTCTCCTTACAATTTTTTCTATTTTTTTCCAGGGGAAAATAAGATTCACTACAAAATAACTTCGAAAGTTATTTTTAAGCATTATCTACTATAGATATACAGACACATTCATTCCGAAATGATTCTATTATGGGGATTAAAATCTTGGCCATCTCAACCCAAAAATAGGGGAGGTGAAAATACGGAAAGACATGCCGATCCTTTCTTTATGTGTATTTACTGCTCCTACCCTCAAATAAATCCTATACTGTGATAAAATGTAATTCAATTGAAGGTATAAAGAAATTATAAATGATAAATTTTGAATTGAGTAAATTGAAGAGTATCCAAACGCAAACTTTGTTCATAGGGAACAAAATAAAAGCAGAATTGTTCAATCTCCTTAAAATGTATGGCCCGTGTTTTTGGCTCCTTCTATGTCATGTATATGCAGCGACCGGAATTAGACAGAGCGAACATCTGTACTGGATCACTTCCCTTACCAGAAGTACCGGAATCTACTGGAAGAGGAAGGGACTCATGCGAAGGAGTTTTAGTATCTGGAGACTCAATATTTTCATGGACGTTGAAAAATATCAGAATTTTCTTCAGACATAAGGAAACCGAAACAAATCACTACTGGAGAATTGCAAACTGACACTCGGCAAGGACTGCATTAACACCTTCGAAGCTTACCAATTGACTATGAAATATGATAATGCTGAAAACCGGTTGAAGGACGTTTGACTCGAGATGGAAAAAACTGTAATGCAGGACCAAAAACGTCTATCCACAAAACATTCCGAAGAATATCAGACAACGGAGAGCCTCTCTGATGCTAGGATTTCTGCCAGGAATAATGAGACCTGTTGCAGGACTTGTCACCTGTGATGATGAGCGTCTATCAGGCGCAAAAGTCAACGATGGGAGTGGTACGAAAAATGATTTATCACATATCATTGAGCAACAAACCCATGTTTTAAGAGCGGATGTCGAACAAATACATCCAAGAGAAGAAAATCAAGAAAGACAGCCTAATCAGTTTAAACTTGATTTAAGCATTGATCCCGTGACTTTTAATCAAATTAAAGAATATATGCCATGAATAAACTACACAAGCACTTTAAATTAAATCCTGAGGATGATGGGAGCCGAATTGGATAGCTACACGGGATCAGCCGATCAACTCCTAGATGCCATATACGACGCTAGAAGAGGACATATACATCCCTATATGTTAGTCACCAACCAAGTAGAGGTTTTATATTGACGTGTACAGCACCATGCTCCCAAACTCAGGTTTCCTCCTCGAGGACCGAAAGTCCGCCACACTCAAAATTCTCATCACAGTTCTTTACTTCTTCTTGCACCGACAAGATGTACTACGGGATCCAAAAAACAACACCGTTTCTCATTCACGTCTACAGTTGACGCGGAACTGAGCTGGGCCACGACTTCATTAATAATTGAAATTGTACATTGGCCATGTATGACCTTTTTGAACGGTTGTCCGATCCGACCCCTTATTTGTTATCAAGTATGATCGGATGTCGCCCTTCAGACTTCACCAACGGACATGCGTTTCTAACAAATTCAGACGACCGGGACAGCATTGCATTCTAGATGAAAATGTCCAAAAAGAAAAAGAAAGAAGACAAAATTATGAAAAAATTACGTCTATACAATAATTCGCTATCTTCCATCGGTTTCGAGTTAAGATATATTATAGGAACACTGTGTACCTTTGCACCTAACTGCTACATGGAAAAGTTTTTCACAGGTGAGTGAAAGTAGACTCAATTTGCTTTGATTTCAAGAAAAGAACGATATCTTACTTATAATAGACCCTAAATTATGACCCCTCAAAGTTGGCTTTTTACATTCTCATCATAATGAGAATGTATAGATGCATATACGACGCTAGGAGAGGACATATACATCCCTCTCTGTTAACGCGCGCGATATCCCCTAGTGTGCTCACGCCGAGGATCTTTGTACAACGTTTTAGTGCCAGTTTTTTAAGTAAAGTAAACAAAAAAATTAATTTTTAACAAAGTGGTTCAACTTTTACCAGAGTACATAGTTGAATTTTCAATTTAAAAAAAAAATGAATTTTTAGCCAAAAATGGAATAGTTACATTTTTAACTTGAAAAATTAATTTTTAACAAAAAAAAAAGGTAATTAAGTGGATAATCTTCCAACCAACGAAATGATTTTTTAACAAAAATAAGTAATCTTCAACTGGAATAATTCCATTTTCAAATTAAAAAATTAATTTTTAACCAAAAAGATGAATTTTTAGCTAAAATGATGAATTTTCAACAGCAAAAAAAATGATTTTTTTTTTTAAATTGTTCTAACCTCGAACCAAATAATAGAATTTTCTACCAAAAAAGATGAATTCATATAAAAATAATATACACTGCCGGTCAAAAGTTTACGGACACCTCTTTTTTGATGACAGCCAAAGTTCTCTTAATTTCAATTATGTCAGAGCTAAACATTTTTTCTCTGAAGTGTAAAATGCTCTCAAAATTCTGTATGAAATAAGCCCAGGATCAACCTAATTTGTCTATTTTTTGAGTAGATATTGCAAAAATAGTGTAAATCTAAATGTTTTCTTAAATGTTCAATAACTTCCGTAATAATCAATATTTTTTAATGTTCTTGTGCTCATTTTAAAGCTATTTTTCTACAGTATCGCAAAAGCTCATGAGCATAAAATGTAAAAAATGTCCTATCAGAGTGCAAGAACTTGAAGTAGGAAAAATGTGAAAACGTCTTATCTGAAGGCAAATAAAAAAAATATTCAATAAATATATATTTTAAGGGACTTTTATAGAAACTTTATGGTAATATGTTTCATACATTTACAAGCTATAAAAATAGCTTCAAAATGAGCACAAGAACATTGAAAAATATTGATTATTACGGAAGTTATTGAAAATTTAAGAACACATTAAAATTTACACTATTTCTGCAGTATCTACTCAAAAAACAGACAAATTGGCTTCATCCTGAGTTTGCTTGCTCTAGTAAAGAATATGCTTTCCATGCAATTTCCTTGTTTGCGAGTAGCCGGGCAATCAAAACCCATTATTATTACATATTCGTTTATGCATAGACATATTCGTTTCTTGATCCCATTACCAAGAATAAATCACATATCCCGAGGATGTTCACCGGTAGTCCGGTTTGCGTGCATCGTAGAAAATGAGGTAACGAGAACCCTATATATCCCTATATATCTCTATATATGCCTATATATCCCTATATATCCCTATAAATCACTATGTGAGAGAATGGAACGACGAACGGTTATTGCAACGACACGGTAAATAGTCGGGCATATATCGCATGCCATGCCGCGATATGCGAGAGTGGAAATTGAACGTTTGCTCCTCTTCAAACTCGAGTAGAAAGTAGTGCCATACTTCCAAGCTGAAATGTTCAAACAATGAGTGTAATAAAATACCAATGGGTATACTTTGCAAAAAGTGCTGGCAAAAATAAAAGTAAAATTAAGAAAAAGTAGAACAGAAATGTAAAAGTACACCCTACGGAAAGAATGTAAAAAACTGCAATTTTCTGTGAGGGGAGGCTGAAAAAAAATGCGACTGTTGAAAGGGAAATAATGCTGGAAGGTTTTTTGCATACTCCCCATAAAGAGGAAAGTGAGAAAGATCTCGATTTTAGATATATGAGAAGCTTGATATTTTCAAAGAAAAGAGTATAGGTTTCTAAACATTTCTCGGAAAATTAAAATGAGAATAAATCAGGTGATTTGATCCATTTAGGATTTTTTTGAGTTTTTTATTCATTTTCATCGTTAAATGAAAAACAATTATGAAATATTAATATTTGAAAGAATAATTGATATTAATATTATTAATTTTGTACTCTAGATTAAAATGATGAATTTTTAAAAGTGTGATGTAGCTATTTAAAAATGATTAATTTTCATCAATTTCGTTTCACGATCCTAACTTAAAAATTTTCCAGTTGCGTTTTGTTGTGTCCACAATTTTAATTTACCTTGAATGGAAAAATAAACTTCAAGCGAAAAAATTATATATAGTTTATATAGTGTGAAGTATTATATATATTATATAATATTCATTTGTTTAATACAAAAAATGTATAAAAAGAAGAATATTATATGTAACACTTCACATTATGTATAAACTATATATAATTTTTCCGCCTGGGAAAGTTGTAAATTAAAAAAAAATTCTTTCTTACGAAGTGGTAGTCTTTTCCAAGTATTTATATCACTCAGGCACACAAAGTAGCCAAGTTTATGCATAAATTGTGTAGCTCAACACTTTCATGCAATCTTCAAAGTGGTTCTACATTTTTTTACAATTTTTCAAAGTCTCCTAACTGCTCCAAGCAATATTTCGAAATTCATCAATAATTTTCATATGTGGTATTTTTAAATATGTCCATATCTAATGAACATAATTTAAACTTAAAATTTCAATTAAAAACAATGAATTCTCCACATAAAATTTGATAAATAACTGATTTTTTAACCAAAAAAGATGTTAATTTTAATGCAAAACAGTTGAATTTATCAAAAAAAGACATATTTTTAAATAAATAGTTGAATCGTCAACCGAAAAAGATTCCTTTTCAAACAGTTGCATTTTAAAACAATGAATTTTCTTCCAAAGAAGATGAATTTGTAATGAAATAGTTACATTTTTACCCAAACAGATGAATTTTCAGCTGAAATGATGAATTGTCAACCAAAAAAATTCACTTTTAACCAAGTAATTGAATTTTCAATCAGAAAATATTTCAATTTTAAAGAAAAAATAAATAAGTTTTGAAACCAAAATGACGATTTTTGAACAAAAGAGTTGCATTTTCAACCCAAAAAGATTTTTCAGTCAAGAAAGAAAAAAAAATGTGAACCAAATTATAATTTGAGGCGAAAAATAATTTGTAATACAACATAAAATGTTCAGAATTGTTTTTATTATACAGGATTTTACAAAATGATAGGAAAAATCGATTCAGTTTAAAGATATATAGAACATGTAGAAGCTTGGAAAAAATTAAAAAATATTTTTTTAAATTTTGGAAATCTGTCAAAGTTTCCAAATATTTATAATTTGATCAAAATTTCTAAATATCTTTAAAACCGGTTAGAATTATTCGCGAAATTTTGTAAAATGATTCAAAATTTAAAAATTTGCCTTAAAATCTTCCAGATTCTTTTTTTTTTACAATTTTGGAAATCCTCTCTTATAACTCTTTTGAAAATTCTCTTTAAATTAATTTTTCAAAATAAAAAGTAATTTGAAATTGTCCCAAGAATCATAATAAAATTCTTTTATTACCTTCAAACCTTTCTAAATACGTTCATCCTCTTTTCACCTTTCAAAATCCTCAAAAATATTGCAATTTTTTTTTTATAAATCTTCCAAAATCTACATTTTCTTACAAAATTTCTGGAATTTTTGTAAGTTTCAAATTATTTTTGATTTTTTAAAGCAAAAATATAAATTTCCAACAAAAAAAGTTAATCTTGAACCCACTAGTTTAATCATCACACAAATAGATAAATTTTCTACAAAAAAAGACGAATTTTTAATGAAATAGTAACATTTTAACCAAACAGATGATTTTTCAATTAAAAAGATGAATTTTCAACCAAAAAATTAATTTTTAACGAACTAGTTAACATTTTAACCAAGTAATTGAATTTACAATAAAAAAAAGATAAATTATAAACAAAAAATGTAATAGTTGATGTTTTGATCAGAAAATATTTCAATTTTAAACAAAAAATAAATGAATTTTGAAACCAAAAAGATGATTTTTGAACAAAAGAGTTGAATTTTCAACCAAAAAAGATGTTGCAGTCAAAAAAGAAAAAAAATTTCAACCACATTATAATTTGAGGGAAAAAATAATTTGTAATACAAAATAAAATTTTCAGAACTGTCTTTATTTTACAGGATTTTACAAAATGTTAGAAAAAAAATTCGATTCAGTTTAAAGATATTTAAGACTTGTAGAAGTTTGGAAAAAATAAAAAAATAATTTTTTAAATTTTGGAAATCTTTCAAAGTTTTCAAATATTTATAATCTTATCAAAACTTCTAAAATTTCTAAATATCTATAAAACTGGTTCAAATTATTCGCTAACTTTTGTGAAATCATTCAAATTTTTAAAATTGCCTTAAAATCTTCCAGATTCTTTTTTCACAATTTTGGAAATCCTTTAAAGTGTCTCTTATAACTCTTCAAAAATTCTCTTAAAATTAATTTTTTACAATAAAAACTAATTTAAAATTATCCCAGGAATCATAATAAAATTCTTTTATTACCTGCAAACCTTTCAAAATACGTTTATCCTCATCAAACCTTTGAAAATCCTCAAAAATATTGCAAATTTTTTATATATATCTTCCAAAATCTACATTTTCTTACAAAATTCCTGGAATTTGTTTAAGTTTCAAATTATTTTTGATTTTTTATAGAAAAAATATGAATTTTCAACACAAAAGTTAGTCTTCAGCCCAATAATTGGATCATCAAACAAATACATAAATTTTCTACAAGAAAAGAAGAATTTTCGATGAAATAGTTATATTATTAACCAATCAGATGAATTTTCATCTAAAATTATGAATCGTCAACCAAAAAAATAATTTTTAACAAAGTAGTTCAAATATTAACCAAGTAATTTAATTTCCAATCGAAAAAGATAAATTCTCAACAAACAATGTAACAGTTGATATTTTTATCAGAAAATATTTCCATTTTAAACAAAAAATAAATAAATTTTGAAACAAAGAGACGATTTTTGAAGAAAAGAGTTGAATTTTCAACCAAAAAATATTTTTCAGACAAGAAAGAAAAAAATTTCAACCAAATCATAATTTGAGTGAAAAAATAGTTTGTAATACAACATAAAATGTTCAGAATTGTTTTTATTTTACAAAATTTTACCAAAATTCAGGGAAAATTCGATTCAGTTTGAATCGAATTTTAAACTGATTCGAATTAATCCCAAAATTTTGTAAAATGATTCACAATTTAAAAATTTGCCTTAAAATCTTCCAGATTCTTTTTTCAAAATTTTGAAAATCCTTTAAAGTGTCCCTTATGCTTCTTTTTAAATATTTTTTAAAAATGAATTGTTCAAAATAAGAAGTAATTTAAAATTGTTCAAGGAATCATAGTAAAATTCTTTTATTACCTTCAAACCTTTCAAAATTCGTTTATCCTCTTCTAACCTTTCAAAATCCTCAAAAAGCATGGAAATGTTTTGTTATAAATCTTCTAAAATCTACATTTTCTTAAAAAATTTCTGAAATTTTTTCAAGTTACAAATTATTTTTGTTTTTTATAGCTTTTAAATATATCTCTTAAGCTTACTTAACTTTTTTCTAAAAATTTTTAATCCTGCAAAATTGAAAACTTTGGCTTTAAAATCCTCTAGGTAAATTCTCTTCCGAAATTTTAGTTTCCTCTAATTTTGGTTGTAATTTATTGCATTTATTTGCAGATTCCTGTAAAAATGGTTCCATTGTTTTATACCTTTTTGTAAAAATTTTACCACCAGGGATTCTTTTTTGAATGGTCCTAATTCACCTCATTCACTTAAATTTACTATCTCGCTCGCTTTTTCAGAGTTCGCTTTTATGAGAATCTGAAAATCCACTGCCTCAACGCAAAAAGATATAATTATGCCCCATTAAATTCAAAAGTTTTAACTGCCCGTTTACAGGGCACACACTAGTAAAACTTTTTCCGTACTTTTTTTTTAAGTGATTAAAAAAGACGACGTTTAGCTGGCATGGTTTACAATTAGTATAAGGCAAGCAAAGGTATGGTGGTGCAAAGACTTCTCTGGGTTTTTGCAGGAAAAGAGGATGAGAAGATTTAATAAAACCGACACTACCAGCAAGAACCGTAAAGCGTATACTTTCTGAAATTACCAACTAAGGTGTACTTTCGCGCGTACCTATTCTTTCAACAAAATAGGTCAATTTTTTACAAAACTGCTGAATTTTTACCTTCAAAGATGAATTTTCATCAAAGAAGATGAATTTTCTACCTAAAAATGAATTTTTAAACAAAATAATTTTGACTAAATTCTTTTAAAAAATGTTTTCATATGAGAACACTGATAAAATTTAAATACAGTGAAATTTTGCCCATTTCAAGTCGATCCTATTTCAAGTCGCACCTATTTCCAGTCGCATCTATTTCGAGTCACCTCCCACCACGGTCCCCGTACGGTCTCGCACGCCTCAGTGGCTGACCAATTAAAAAGAGGCCCGAAGAGCGGAAAGCCCTCGTTTCTTTGAATTGAGTATTTTAGCATGACGTCATGGGAAGGCCTACGAGTTTTTGGAGAAAATATTCTAAACGTAAAAGTAAGTCATAAATCTACGAATAGTAATATTTGTCAAGTGTAGATTGTATTTTCTCAGTTATGTTTCATTCTTTTGTCGATTGACGACCTTTCAGTGTCCAAAAATAAAATATACAAAATTTAGGTTTAGTGTATCAGATCGGGTACTCTAATCTCAAATTTCGAAGAGTTGATTGTGTTTCATGAAACTGAAAGGTCTTCAACCGATAAAAAGATAAAACAGAATTGCGAGAATGCATGCATTGAAAAATGTTATTATTCAGACCTTTATAACTTACTTTTACGTTTAGAATATTTTCTCCAAAAAGGCGTATGCAGTCCAATATCAAGAACTATGCTAACCTTCCTGAGATTTTCATCTGTCCTAGCATGACCATGACGTCATGCTACAACACTTACTATTCCGCGAAATATTCGATTCGCTTTTTGATTCTATTATATTGATTTTTAGTTGGCAAATTGAATATTCGAAGGCATGTTATATTTGTCACGTCACTTGAAAAACACTGATATGCATGTAGTAACGCTAACGGACCGCGACTTTTTCAGCTGCGCATGTACCGAAAACTGCGGCGCTATTTGAAATTACAAAGTATAAACTTTTTATATAACATTAATAATAAGTTATTTAAGGAAATAAGCTATTTCTTAGATTCAATTTAATTAATTTTCTAAAAGTGAAAATTTGTTTTAAATATTTATCTGTATTATTATTGATAGTATTTATTGACTTCAAATAGATCCGCGCATTACTGCGCGCGCATCGATGCAAGGGCGGGGCAGCCAATAAACGTCGCTTGACAAAAACAACCTGACTCTTCCTTGAAATAGGCAAGACTTCACTTTAACTTTGGCGACACATTAATTTAACAGATTAAGGAACCAATAAGAAAATACAACATTATTTGGTTGAAAGTTAATTTTTTTGTTGATGAAAAATCTACCCTGATATTTATGGTTCGGAAGTCATCTCGTTTGGTTATAATTTCGACTATTTGGTTGAACTGAAAATGTAACTTTTCCATTTTTAATGTTGAAAATTCTTCATGAACTTTTTGATCTTTCTTGATTGAAAAATTTGTATTTGTTGAAAAATCGTCTTTTTGGTTGATAAATTAAACTTCTGGGTTCATTATTGATATACATAAAAGAAAATTCACTTTTTTTTTGAAGATTCGTCATTTTAGTAAAAAATTGATCTTTTCAATTAAAAATTAGACTTTTTTGGTCAAAAGTGGAACTATTTCGTTAAAAATTTATTCTTCTGGTGGAAAAATTCATAATTTTAATTGAAAATCTATATCTTCAGTACAAAATTATTTTTTGGTTAAAAATTAATTTCTTCCCTCAAAATTAAGGTTTTTCATTTTCGGTTGAAAATTGATCCTTTTTAGTTAAAAATTCAACTATTTGTTAAATTTTAATGTATTTTGTTGAAAATTAGTCCTTTTTGGTAGAAAATTAATCTTCTTGGTTAAAAATTTGTCATTTTAGATAAGACTTCATTTTTTTAGGTTGAATGTTCAATAGTTAAATTTACAACTAACATAATTAATTTTTAATTTAAAAAAACGATTTTTTAACAAAACAGTTGAATTTTCAAACAAATCATTGGATATTCAACCTAAAAAGATAAATTTTGAACCGAACAGATAAATTTTTAACCAAGAAGATTAATTATCTACCAAAGAGGACAAATTTTAATGAAGCACGTGATTTTTGAACAAATAGTTGCATTTTTAACTTAAAAAAATCGATTTTCAACGAAAAATGAAAAACTTAAACTTTCAGTAAAAAAAATGACTTTCAACAAAAGAAATTAATTTTTAACTAAATAGTCAAATTTATAACTAAAGATATTGATTTTTAATTAAAATCATGAATCTGCAACTAAAAGAATTACTTTTTAACAAAGTAGTTCAACTTTTAACCAAAAAATACCAATTTTCAACCAAGATGAGAATTTTTGTACAAAAAAGTTCAATTTTCAATCAAAGGGATGAATTTTTAATGAAAAATTACAAATGTTAAAAAAATTGATTTTTAACAAAGCAGTTCAGGATTCAACCCGGAAGTGTTGAATTTTCCAAACAAGACTACGAATTTTCAACAAATACAAATTTTTCAATCAAGAAAGAAAAAAAGTTCATGGAGAATCTTCAGCTAAAAAAGATCAATTTTCAATTAAAAATAAAAGCTGTAGTTAAAAAATTATTTTTTTAACAAAAAAATATGCTTTCAAGAAAGTAGTTAAACTTTCAATCATCGAAGATGAATTTTCAACTAAAATTATGAATCTTCGAATGGAAGAGTTAAATTTTTAAAATATTTTTGTAGCACAAAAAAAAACGAATTTTCAACTAAAATGATTCGTATTAGAAAAAAATGATTTCCTAAAAAATGAGTTCAACAAAGTAATTGAATTTTCAACACAAAAAGAGGAATTCTCAACAAATTATGTAATGGAAGAATTTCCAACAAAAAAATATTTCAATTTCAAATAAAAAACAGTTCAGTTCAACCAAAAAAATATGAATTTTCAAAACGAAAAGACGAATTAAAAAAAAAATTGAATTTTTAACCAAAAAGAATTACTTTTTGATAGAATTGTTGAATTTGCAACCGAATAGTAAAATTTTTAACTCAAAATGTAATCGTCAGAGGAAGGAATTGAAAAAAGAAACAGAAATAGAAATGAAAATACAAGATAAATAAATAACTAACAAGAATATTATACCAGGGTGGTCGTAAAACTCTATTATCAAAATTTCCTAATTTATCACTTATCAATGTTTGATTTTGTCATTTACAAAAGAAATGAGAAAAAATAAAATTTATAAAGGAATTTGTATTATCATCAGAGAATAACACAAAATTTGTAACGTCTTTTTGAGACTAGATGGAGTTCTGAATTAAACATAATTTTTAATTAATTTTTTTTCTGAAAAAAAGATCTTCTTTCACTCCGCTGAGATTCGAACCACAGAACTTCTGATGATTCGAATCCCAGCGGAGTGAAAGGAGATCTTTTTTTCAGAAAAAGGTTATTAAAAAAATTCTAATTTTAATTCATATATGTAACATTTATTATCCTTGACAGTCAAATTTAAAAAAAAAGTGGTAAAATCAAAAATTTAACTATTTTTTTGAAAAATCTTTTTTTGGGGGGGGGGGGTAAAAATTAATTTAAAAAAATAATTAACTATTCCAATTTTAGATTAAAACCTTTTTTTCTTTTAAAATTTAACTATTTGGTTGAAAATTCGTCTTTTTTAGTAGAAAACTAATCTCTTTGTTTAAAAATTCAATTATTTTGTTGAAAATTCTTTTTTTGAGGGGTAAACAATTAATTTAAAAAAATTAAATATGTAACTATTCCATTTTTACCAAAAATTGATCTTTTTTAGTTGAAAATTCAAGTACTTTGTTGAAAACTAATGTAATTTTGTTGAAAATTCGTCTTTTTCAGTAGAAAATTAATCTTCTTGTTTGAAAATTAATGTTTTTATTGAAAATTCATATTTTTGGTTGAAAATTTATCTACTTAATTCAAAATTCTTCATTTTAGTTGAAAATTAATCTCTTTGTTTGAAAATTGCACTATTTTGTTGAAAATTATTTTCTTTCAAAGGGTTAACAATTAATTTTATAAAATTAAATATGTAACAATTCAATTTTTTATTAAAAATTGATCTTTTTTAGCTGAAAATTCGACTACTTCGTTGAAAACTTATGTATTCTTTTTTTAAACGAATAAAAATAAGAGATTAAGATTCTTGCACCTCTAAGAATTGGAAAAATTCCTTCCTCGCATATTAGAAATTTTTCATCTTCGAGGAAAATTGGTATCTCGCATTTTTGTATAGATTTCAGTTGAATCTTGTCAGCTAGAAGAAATTTATCCATACCGAGACTGAATTTTATGACGGTCCATTCGCGTAATACTTAAACATGTGTGCTTACGAGTGGAAAAATCGTGAAACTAACAGCCTCAGTGGATTTAAGCGATTTCCATAAATAATTTAAAAAATAGACTATACTTTTTAACCGGCGGCGTATTTTCTTCAAGAAAATATGCTTCAACCTCCTTAGATTATGACTATGCAATTTTCAGTAAAATTCAATTTTCTGCTTGTAAAGTCTTGGATTCTTAATGGTAGTTCAACTGATTTGATATTTTTTTTTTTTTCTCGAAAAAATGGGAAAATTCTATTTTTCAAAAGTAATTTGCTCGTTGCGAAGCAGTAATTATTAACATCTATTTCTGAAAAAACATCAAAAGGTTGGTTTTTCGAGAAAGCTTACTTTAAGAATTTTAGCGAAACTGCTGCCATTTTATACTTTTTAAAGTTTTTGACAGTTTACAATTAGTTACAAAATTTGTTCATGTTTTTAAAAAAATTTTGTTTTCTATCAATCTTGAAAATTTAATGAATTTTAAGCTTGATATTTCTTGTGAAAGACAGTTTGACATTATTTAAATTGCTTCTTTTTATAGATGATATTTTGAGTTTTTCTGAGTTTATCAATTAGATATTTAAAGTGCTTTTTAAAAGTGTTTAGTGTTTTCTCAGGGCAAGTTTCTAATCCGCGTTTCAATTAAAATTCTGAAAATGTATTCAAGCATTGCTGGAGGGATTTAATGAAAATTTCGGGGTCAGTGGATCTAAATAAAATCACTACATCGTCTGCAAATTCGAATATGATATAACCCGGGGCAAAAGTGGATGGAGCTTACGGGTATAAACTGAACACATTATGGGCCCACTGTGCTTACTCTAGGTCCAAACCAATTCGCCATTGATATTAAAATAAATGTTCTTGCATGAAATAAGGTTGTAAACAAATTTAGCTATATTTTCAATTTTTTTCTGGAATTTAAGATTTTCCTATTGGATATGTTGCGCTGACTTCCAGTTAGTAATATGGAGCGCGAGAAGAAGTAGGAAAGTTTGTTGGAATCTTTGTCAACACTTTTTCTGTCAAGATAGCGAACATCTACAATTTTGATCGATTGGGTATTGCTGAGTATAACCAGGTTCTCTTTTATTTCATTCTCCGAAAGTTCAAGAGGGATACCTCTAATGACACCCTGAGAGGTAACAAAATATGATGGGATGGAGGCCCTCAACCCCATGCTCTTGAGGGATTTGTCGCCTAAAATAATGTTGGCTACGTGGGCTGATTTTACCATGACCGACAGTTTACCGAATCCGGAGCTTTTAACGTCTACAATGGAATTCTTAAACGCGTTTTTAAGGATTTTCGCGTATTTAAATCTATCGCGATCTTTATCCGTGAGGTCAGAATTAGCAAGGAATTCTATAAGCACCTTAGACGGACCCCGTTGAGTTGCTTCGTAACGATATTCGGGAATTGGATGGGAGCGGGAGCCTCCATTGGATCCACCACTCTGCAGGCTGCCGCTGAATTGTTGTTGTCTTTTCGGTCGTTAGGCTGTGTTTAGTTGTTAGTTTGTGTTCTGATATTCCTGTCAGTACTGTTGAGGTCAGAATGATCCATAAACTCGGAATCGTCATTATCCTTCGGAAGAGGTTGAGAGTGATCCTTCGTAATGTCACTGTCATCTGTCTTGTGTCGTTTCGATCTCCTCATGCCAATGAGGCATTCGGCGCCTTTGAAAACATCTGAGGTTACTTTGTTATCAAGGTCGATGTTCTTATTACTCACCATAGGCACTGGTGAGTCCTTGCTTGAGACCGTGACTCCGTCTAGGAAAGTTCCCGCGCAAAAATGTTAGCCCGCGTGCGGCGCGCCGGCCGCCTTCCATCATAGACCGCTGTAGCAGCCTTTTCCCTGTCCCACGGGGACCAACAGCACAAGAGCGCATGCAGTATCCCACCACCGGTGATACCCCCACTCTGGCGATACCCCCACTCTGGCGATACCCCCCACTCTGGCGAAGGGTATAAGACGAGCCTACGCACAGCAGAGAGGGCAGAGTCCGCCGACTGTTCGGTTGGTGAACGTCTCCGGAATACTTAGTGGTGCGTTGGACTTAACTCGAAGGCGTTGGACGGTTCTACGGGGGATAGCATTGGCTTACCTCCAAGGTATTGGTTAGTTCTCCGGGTTATATCATTATCTTAAAATTATCTCCTCTGATAAATTGGGTTCACTATTGCTTTTATGAGGCTTTGTTCTCGTGTCTCTGCGGAAAATAGTAAGTACCCCGGGTCTAATTTGGCCAGGCCGTCTGGCGCAAAGAGGTTATTCGCACAATAATCATAGATGTAAGTTCATTCTTTGATCCAAAGGCTCTATAAGGAGTTGTACCTGATTATAGTTACCAAAAATATATTGAAGCTACTATATTAAATCTGTGTAGTATCTGTCAACCTATCACCATACTGCAATGTCTTTGGCTTGAACCTCCGCGCAATCAAGGCGGGAGGGGTCAAATCTAGAGTCTCGCGGTAGAGGGCAAAGGCTTTCCTACCAATCCCCCAGGTATACACCTGGGTGGGAAGGAGGGTCCGAGGTCCACCCCTAGATGCAACCCCGGGATCCGCACCGGGCAGGCACAAGGAGTGGAGAGGCCCGGAAATTATTACAATGGAGCCCAGCGAAAATGAATCTTTGCAGAATGGTGCTCAGGGTAGGCGGAATTTAGGTGTTAATTGGCAGGAAATGTTACAATTATTCAGACGATTACAGGCGGTTCAAAATATGGCAATATAACCTAGGACACCTAAAATTGATTTACAAATTCCACTCTTCAGGGACGAGCCGGAAAATCGCCAGCTATTTTCAGAAAAACTAAAAAAAATCTCAGATTGAAATCAAAATCAGGTATTCTATTGTTTGTTGAAAATTTATCTTTCTTAGTTAAAAATTCAACTATTCGGTAGAAAATTCAACTGCTAGATTGAATATTCGTTCTTTCTCTTTTTTTTCTTTTTTTTCGTTAAACATTAATTTTATGACTGTAATTTTAGCTATTCCATTTTTAGTTGAAAATCGACCTTTGTTAGTAGAAAATTTATCAATTTTGTCGAAAATTCGCTTTTTTCGTTTAATATTAACTATTTTGTTGAAAATTCATCTTTTTGGTAAAAAATTATTGTTTTTTAACTGCGAATGTTTTATTTGTTGGAAATTCGAAAATGATGTCAGAAAGTCATTCTTTTTGGTTGAGATTCCACTATTTGGTATAAAAACTAACTTTTGTGTTGAAAATTCACTTTCTGAGTTGAAAATTCAACTATCTAGTTGAAAATTCGTTTTATTTTTTGGAGCAACATTGAAGTTTAACTGAAATCTTAGCTATTCCATTTTTGGTTGAAAATTTATCTTTCTCAGTTAAAATTTGAACAATTTAATGGAGAATTCGTTTTTTTATTAAACATTCATTTTTAACTGAAAATGCAACTATTCTATTTTTGTTTGAAAATGTATTCAGTAGAAAATTCAACTATGTGATTGAATATTCAAATGTTTTGAAGAAAATTCGTCATTTTGTGTTGAAAATGAAACTAATTTGTTGAAAATTCGTCTTTTCGGGTTGAAAATTCCACCATTTGGTTGAAAATTTATTGTTTTTTTGTCCAAAATTAATTTATAGTAGAAAATGTAGCCATTCCATTTTGTTAAAAATTTCTATTTTTTAGTTGAAAATTCATGTATATTGTTAAAAATTCGTCTTTTCAAGTAGAAAATTAATCTTTTTGGTTAAATATTTAACTACTTGGTTGAAATTTAAACTCATTTGTCAAAAATTAATTTATTTCTATAAAAACTTAATCATTGTGTAGAAAATTCCCTTTTTTCGTTAAAATTAATTTTTTTAACTGCAAGTTTAAGTATTAATTATTTTGTTGAAAATTCGTCTTTTTTAGTTGAAAATTCAACTATTTTGGTACTTGAAAATTAACTTTTTGTTGAAAATTAATATTTCCGAGTTAAAGATTCAACTGTTTTGTGTTTTTTTTCTTCTTGAAAATTTATATATTCTATTTTTAGTTGAATATGTATCTTTTTAAATTGAAAATTCAACTCTTCAGTTGAAAATTTATCTTTTTTTGTCGAAAATTCAACTAGTTGGTTAAAAGTTGATGTATTTTTTTGAAATTTCATTTTTACAAGATTCATAATTTTAGTTGAACATTTATCTATTTGATTGAAAATGTAACTATTGTGTTAAGAGTTTGCTTTTTTTGTAGAAAACTAATTTTTTTAATTGCAAATTTAACTAATAACTATTTTGTTGAAAATTTGAAAATGTTCTTAGAAAGTCCTTGTTTTTGGTTGAAAATTTAACTATTCGGTTCAAAACTTAACTGTTGTGTTAAAAATTCGTTTTTTATAGAAAATTAATCATTTTAGTAAAAAATTCAATTATTTAGTTAACAATTAACTATTTTCTTTAAAATTTCTTCTTTTGGTTGAAAATTCATCATTGTAGTTGTAAATGCATCTCTTCAAGTAAAAATTTAACTGTTTTGTTGAAATTTTGTCCTTTTGTTTGAAAATTAAAAAAAATGGATTTTTTCTAATAACCTGCTTATCAAATTTAAATAACAAGGAAGCTTTTTCTTTCTCTTAAAGCACATCTTTCTCGTTATAATTTTGCTCTTCATTGTCCCATTTTCCGTAATCGATGTCCGAGTTTATAAATAACTAATGATTTCATCATTAAAGATAATTTTTTTGCAAAATAAAGCTGAAATTCGATACCTCTGCAAAATTGCATTCACTATTATCTCTTGTTTGAAATTAATGAAGCAAAAATCGAAACGTAACTTACAATTCAACTAGTTGAAAATTCAATTAAAAAAGACAAATTTTAAATAAAAAATTTAATAGATAAATTTCCATGTAAAAAAATTAATTTTATTCCAAATAAATAAACTTTCAAGAAAGTAGTTTGACTTTTAATCAAGTACATAGTTGCATATTTAACAAACAAAATTAATTATTAACAAAAAATGTAATAACTGATATTCCAGCCCACACAAATTTTAATTTTAAATAAAATACAGTTAAATTAATTCAAAAAAGGGGAATATTCTACAAAAAAGTTGAATACTCACATAAAACAGAATTATTTTAGACCAAAAAGATGAATTTTCAACTCAAAAATTCGAATTTTAAACAAGAAAGGGTATTTTCAACTATATAATTAAATTTTCAACCAAATTGATGAATTTTCAACTAAAATTATGATTTTTGAACCAATAAAAAAAACTGATTTTTAATTAAGTGGTTCAACTTTTAACTGAGACAAATTTTCAACCAAATAGTCCATTCATCAACAAAAACAAATAAATTTTTAAGCATTTTAACCAAAACAGATGATTTTTTAAACCAACATTTAATAAGCTTTTTTTTTCTTCATTTTTTGAGTTGTTTTTAATGTTATATAAATACAATTTTACTATGAAGCTTGAGAAAATTCAAAAATATTTTTGTTGATTCCAGATATGTCGAAAAATGATAATTTTTTTATATTGTAGGATTTTGAAAAAATTTAATAAAAATTCGAGTCAGTTCAAAAGATATTCAGGACTTTTAGAAGTTTGGAAGAAATTAAAAAATATTTCATAAATTATCGAAAATCTTGCAAAGTTTTAAAATATTTGTAATATCATCCAAACTTTTAAAATAGAAATTCATTTTAAATTTTCCCACGAATCTTGGGACATTTTTTTCTAAATTTTTTGTTCCAAATCTTCAAAAATCTACTTGAAACTACTCGAATTATTCCTAAAATTGCCTCAGGCAGATATGTTTTCAAATAATTTGGAAATCATTTAAAAAGTTTTTAAATCTTTTACAATTTTCTCTTCGAATTAATTTTTCCAAATAAAAAATCATTTGAAATTTCGCGAGAAATCTTTTTCAAAATAAAAAATCATTCGAAATTATCCGAGAAATCTTATGTTCGGTACCGTGAACAAAATCATATAAAATTTAACAAGAAATTCTTGAAGTAGAAAAGGATTTTTTAGTGCGGCAATGATGTCTTACCATAAACTTCCTTTGCCACTGGTGTGAATCATTCAAAATATTTTACATTTTTCAGTGCCACTTTAAAATTTATATTTATCAACCGTATTACCCTTACATTCAAAATACCTTTTTTAACTATATTTTACTCGTGATATTTTTCATCTCAATAAAATATAAAAATGTCCATATTGGCTGGCGGAGCGAGTCTGTATCTACTTAAATAAGTATGCATTACTCGATATATGAAAAGAATTTATAAATGGTTCACTGGCCCATAAATTTTCAATCAAATATTACTTGCTTGGATAAACAAATCAGAAACACGAATAAAGAAAAATTTGTGTTAAAAACTCAAATTGCAAAAGCTCTTTCAAGTATATAAAAAAAAACTCTATAGTTGAAAAAAATGTTATTTACGCAGCAGGCTTATTTCTTTGAACAGAAGCTTATTTAAATTCAATCTAAGAAAATATTTAAAATAAATGGTGTCCAGATATTATTTAGCATTTTCAAAATTTAATTATTATCAGGGAAAATATTTTTAAAAATTGAAAAATATGACTTTATAAGAAAATTCTGAAAATTGACATTATTGTGATAAAGCACGACCAGTTATAGGAGGATCGTCCAATTTGATCATAGACCGTATTAACTCTGCAGAATATCGTCTGGAAAAAAAAATTCTGTGAAAAAGAAAATTCTTTCTCGTACGAAATGGCGAGAAGTTTACAAACTTTGGAGTTCCATTCCAATCAGAAAGGAAAAGGGAACGATTGTTAGAAACTAAAAAAAAAATTTTAGCATTTGATAAATATTTGATTTATCTAAAAGAATTTAAAAGAATAAAACTATTTTTGTGGATTTTCAGAAAAATTAGACACATTTAAATGTTAAAAAATATTTTATAATTCAAACAGTTAATTTAAAATTTAAGAAATAAATTATTCATTTAAAAAAAATTCAATATTTTTTTAATTGAACGGAAAGTACTGCTTAAATATTAAATTATTTACATACTTATTTAAAATATTATCTTTCATTTCATTTGATGACATTAATTTTTATTGAAAAAAAGGAAATAATTCTTTTTCAACAAAAACTTGGGGAACAAATTTTCAATTTTAATACAAAAAAATTGGAAGCAGAAATTTTTTCAACTCGAAAGCAACAAAATTTATACCAATTTGGAATAAATCAATTTAAAATGCATCGAATATGAAATTTTAATAAAAAAGTTAATTTTCAAGAAAACAGTTGCATTTTTAACCAAAAAAGAGGAAATTTCAACCAAAAAGATTAATTTTCTACAAAAACATATGATTTTTTTAAATAAATAAATTTTTCAAAAAATAATTGAAGTTTCAACTGAAAAATATCAATTTTTAATCAAAATATGAATAGCAACATTTTTAATTCAAAAAATTAATTAAAAATTTGTTTGCAAAATAGTTAAATTTTTAATCAAGGAAATGAAACTTCAACTCAAAACACCAATTTTCAACAAAATAGTTACATTCTTAACCAAAACGGCGAATTAAAAAAAAATTAATATTTATAAAGTATTTCAAAGAAGTAGTTAAATTTTCAACCAAAAAATGTCAAAATTGTTGAATTTTCGACCAATGAAGATGAGTTTAACAAAATAGTTGAATTTTCAACAAAATAATTAATTTTTCAACCAAATGGTTGCATTTTAAAACTAAAAAATGCCTTTTTATATAAAAAGGATGAATTTTTAATCCAATAGTTGTATTTTTAACGAAATAATTAAATTTTCTGCCAAAACAGATGTATTTTTAAACCAAAAAAAGATTTTTTTTTTAAATAGATGAATTTTCAACCAAGAAAAATTTTATTTCATTTTTTAACAGCAATATTTCAAACAATTAAAACTTCAACATGAGAATATGAATCTTTAACAAAGAAATTAATTTTCAACCAAACACTTACATTTTTAACAAACAAAAAAAATAGGAAATTTCAATCAAAAAAATTAATTTACTACGTAAAGCAAAATAAAAGGAATAGTTGAATTTTCAGTTAAAAAAATTAATTTTCAAGAAAAGTACTAACTGTTAACAAAATATATCAATGTTTAACCAAGGAGATGAACCTTTCAACCGAAAAAAAAAGATTTTCAACAAAATAATTAAATTTTCATCCAAATAGTTTAATTCAACCCAAAAATATGAATTTTCAACTAATCAATTCAACTAAAAAATAAAATATGAAATGGCTGCCAAAAAGATTAAATTTAAACCAAAAAGACGAATTTAAGGAAAAAATAGTTGAATTTTCAACCAAATAATTAATTTTTAATAAAATGGTTGCATTTTTAACTAAAAGACAAGAATTTTGAATTAAAGAGCACACATTTTCTAGAAAACAGTTTAATTTTCGATCAATAAAGATGAATTTTCAATCCAATAGTTGCATTTTTAACCAAATAATTAAGCTTTCAAACTAACGAGATGAATTTTTAATATTCACAAAATACAAAGTTTTAACAAAATACAAAAATTTTCAAAAAAATAGTTGAATTTTTAACTGAAGAAGAGATGAATTTTTAAACCAAAAGGACGAATTTTCAACAAAATATTTGAATTTCCAGCCAAGAAAGGTCTCAGTAAAATTCTCAACACAAAAATGGGAATTTATATTACATTTTTTTAGAATTCTTCTTTTTTGTTTGAAGATAAAACTACTTGGTTAAAAGTTTAACTACTTTTTAAAAAAGTCATTTTTTTAGTTGAAGATTCGTAATTTTAGTTGAAAATTAATCATTTTTGAAAGAAAATTAATCTTGATAGAAAATTCATATAATTAGTTAAAAATTAACTTTTTTTGTGGAAAATGTATTTTTTTGGGTTGAAAAATTATACTTTTTTATAGAAAATTTGTCTCTTTTGGAAAGTATTTAATGTTTTTCTAGTTAAAAATGCAACGAATACAACTGGTTGAAAATAAGTCTTAAAATAATTTTCAACTAAAATTACGAATCTTCAACTAAAAAAATGACTTTTTTAAAAATTAGTTAAACTTTTAACCAAGCAGTTGTATTTTCAAACAAAAAAGATGAATTCTTAACGAAAAATATAATAGTTGATAATTAAACTAAAAAATATTTTAAAATTTAAATCAAAAAGATATGAATTCATCCAAAAATGCAAATTATTTATTATTATTAATTCAACTGATTTTCATTTAAAATAAAAATTATTTTTGATTGAAATATCAAATATTACATTTTTTGTTCAGAATTCTCTTTTTTTTTAATACAACTACTTGGTTAAAAGTTGAACTAATTTTTAAAAAACTCATTTTTAGATTGAAGATTCATAATTTTATTTGAAAATTTATCATTTTTTGTGGAAAATTCATGTATTTGGTTGAAAATTCAATTATTTTAATAAAAATGAACTTTTTTATGGGAAATATATTTTCGTCGGTTAAAAAATTAATCTTTTTAATACAAAATTTGTCTCTTGGACAATACTTAATGTTGTTTAGTTAAAAATGCAACTGGTTGAAAATACATCCTTTTTGGTTAAGTCTTCCACAATTTTATTGAAAAGTTGTCTTTTTTATGAATTCAACTATTTGTTATTTAAAATAAAAATCTTTTTAAATTAAAATATCAACTATTACATTTTTTCAGGATTCATCTTTTTTGTTTGAAGATTCAACTATTTGGTAGAAGATTAACTTTTTTGTTGAAATTTCAATGTGAAATACCTGAAATTTTTAAAAATATTATTGAATTTTCTCATGATTCTGAGGAAAATTATATTTATATAACCTGAAAAAAAATAAACCTAAAAAATGTATTTTTAGTTTCGAATTTAGAAATTTCTTAATTTAATTATTCTCTAATCTCTCTATCTCTAAATTAAAAAATGTTTACAAATTTTTTAATTTAGAGAATATTTAGTTTAAAGAAGAAATGATTGGTGTGGAGAAAATTTTCCTTTTTTCCACGAAGGAGGATTAGTCATGTCTGACGAATCATGAATATACCAGGTTATTCATTCATGATAGAGAATGAGTCAAGTGAGATTATTGGCCGTTAATGAACAAACAATAAAATTTGAATATCGCCTTGAGTAAAATTTAAAATATCTATGAATTGTAAATTTCCCTTGTATTTCTATTTTATGACACATCCCACTTTTATATTTCAAGTTTAAAATTAAATCATTTCGAAGGTGAGCTGAAGATCATTTTAAATTGAAGTAATTAAAAAAGGGAAATATGAAAGAGCAATTTGTAAAGAAATTGCTTCCTAGCAGGAGTTTCTCGGTTGGATCTAATGAAGCTTGCTTTTCCAGAAATTACGATCTCTTTAAAGATACACTTTGCTCCCTTCTTGCACAAGTCTAATTCTTCGAGATGTTCTGGTCAGCAGAAATTACTTCCTTTACGGACCGTCGTTTTCTAGTTTGGGTGAAAATTCTGTTATTTAGTAAAAATTTAATTATTTTGTAGAAAATGTAAATATTTTGTTGAAAAGTCATCCTTTTTGGTAAAAAATGTAACTACGGTTGAAAGTTGAACTGCTTTGTTAAAAATTCATTTTTTTGTCAAAGATTCTCATTTTATTTAAGAAATTCATCCCTTTTGTTTGAAAGTGTAAGTGTTTAGTTTAAAATTAGTTTTCTTTGTTATTACAAATTAATTTTTTAAATTGAGAACGTAACTATTTTGTAAAAAAGTAATCTTTTCTAGTCAAAAATTCAACTATATACTTGGTTGAAAGTTGAACTTCTTTGTTAAAAATTCATTTTTTGGGTTGAAGATTCGTTTTTTTTTTAGTTATTAAGAATTAATTTTTCAAACTGAAAATGTAACTAGTTTGTTAAAAAGTAATCTTTCTTAGTAAAAAATTCAACTACTTGGTTGAAAGTTAAAAATTTAACTATTGCATTTTAAGAAAATTAATCTTCTTGTTTAAAAAAAACATCTTTTGGGTGCAACTCTTTTATTGAAAATTCATTTTTTTACGAAGATTCATCATTTTATTGTAAAAAATCATCCCTTTAGTTGAAAGTGTAATTATTTTGTTGAAAATTCATTTTTTTTTTATCAAGAATTTATTTTTTAAACTCAAAATATAACTATTTTGTTAAAAAGTCATCCTCTTTTGGTCAAAAATTCAATTACTTTGTTAAAAATTATTTTTTCTTGGTTAAAGATTCATATCTTTCGTTGAAAATTTAACTATTGCATTTTTAGAAAATTAATCTTCTTGGTTAAAGATTCATCGTTTGGGTTGAAAATTAATTTTTTGAACTGAAAATGAAACTATTTTGTTAAAAAGTAATCTTTTTTAGTCAACAAATCAACTACGTGGTTGAAAGTTAAACTACTTTGATGAAAATTCATTTTTTGGTTGAAGGTTCACCCCTTTCGTTAAAAATTTAACTATTCCATTTTTAGGTCATTAATCTTCTTGGTTAAAAAATCGTCTTTTGAGTGGAACTGTTTTCTTGAAAATTCATTTTTTTACAAAGATTCATCATTTTATTTTTTTAAATCATCCCTTTAGTTGAAAGTGTAAGTATTTTGTTGAAAAATCGTTTTTTTTTTATGAAGAATTTATTTTTTAAACTCAAAATATAACTATTTTGTTAAAAATGCCTCCTTTTTTGGTCAAAAATTCAACTACTTTGTTAATAATTAATTTTTTTGGATGAAGATTCATCTCTTTCGTTGAAAATTTGTTTTTTTTTTAGTTATTAAAAATTAATTTTTCAAACTGAAAATGTAACTATTTTGTTAAAACGTCATCTTTATTGGTCAAAAATTCAATTACTTTGTTAAAAATTATGTTTTTCGTTGAAAATTTAACTATTCCATTTTTAGAAAATTAATCATCTCGGTTAAAAAATCATTTATTGGGCGGAACACTCTTGTTGAAAATTCTTTTTTTTTTTTGTAAAAGATCCATAATTTTTTTTTTTAATCATTCCTTTAGTTGAAATTGTAACTATTTTGTTAAAAAGTAATCTTTTTTACTCACAAATTCAACTACTTGGTTGAAAGTTATACTACATTGTTAAAAATTCATTTTCTGGTTGAAGATTCATCCCTTTCGTTAAAAATTTAACTAATCCATTTTTAGATAATTAATCTTCTTGGTTAAAAAATCATCTTTTGGGTGGAACTCTTTTATTGAAAATTCATTTTTTTACGAAGATTCATCATTTTATTTTTAAAAAATCATCCCTTTAGTTGAAAGTGTAAGTGTTTTGTTGAAAATTCGTTCCTTTTTTTTTGTTAAAAATTAATTTTTTTGGTTGAAGATTCATATCTTTTGTTGAAAATTTAACTATTCCATTTAAAAAAAATTAATCTTTTTGGTTAAAATATCATCTTTTTGGTTGAACTCTTGTTGAAAATTATTATTTTTTTGGTCAAAGATTCATTATTTTATTAAAAAAATTCATCTCTTTGGTTGAAAGTGTAAGGGTTTAGTTTAAAATTAGTTTTTTTGTTTGTTATGAAGAATTAATTTTTTAAACTGAAAATGTAACTATTTTGTTAAAAAGTCATATTTTTTGACAAAAATGCAACTACTTGGTTGAAAATTGAACTACTTTGTTAAAAATTCATTTTTTTGGTTGATGATTCATCTCTTTCGTTGAAAATTCGTTTTTTTAGTTATTAGGAATTAATTTTTCAAACTGAAAATGTAACTTTTTTGTTAAAAAGTCATCTTTATTGGTCAAAAATTCAACTACTTTGTTAAAAATTATTTGTTTTTTTCTGAAAATCGCTCTTTTTGGTTGAAAATTTAACTGTTTTTTTGCAAAATAATTTGTTTTGGTTGAAGATTCAAATTTTGTTGAAAATTCGTATTTTTTAGTTAAAAAATCAACTACTTGGTTTCAAGTTTAACTACTCTTCAAATCATTTCTAAAATTGAATTCAGTTAGAAATTGATCTGTTTTGTAGAAAATTTGTCTGTTTGTTTTCAAAATTAAACAATTTGGTAGAAAATTTAACCGTTTTGTTAAAAATTCTTTCGTTTCGGGTTTATTTCAACAGGTTAAAAATTCTTTTTTCAAACTAAAAACAATGAAAATTCCATTTTTGGTTTAAAAAAAATCTGTTTTAGTTGAAAATTTAACTATTCGTTCTAAAATTCATCTTTCATGTTGAAAATACTTCTATATGTTTGAGGATTCAACTATTTTGCTACAAAAATTTGTCATAAAATTCATCATTTATGGTAGAAAAGTAATCTTTTTAGGATAAAATAAACTTTTTTGTTGAAGATTGAACTGTTCGGATTAAAAATTTAACTTTTATGTTAAAAAGGTCATCTTTTTTTATTGAAAATTTATCTTTTTTGGTTGGAAATTCATCCTTCTTGGTTGAAAGTTTAACTGTTTAGTTGCAAATTAATTTGTTTTAGTTGAAGTTTCAACTATTCTATTGAACATTCGTTTTTTTTTCGTATTTAAAAAAAAAAATTCTAAAATTGATTTCAGTTAATAATTGATCTGTTTTGTAAAAAAGTAGTTTTTTTGCAAAAAACTGTAACAATTTAGTAGAAATTAGAGCATTTGGTTGAAAATTAGTTTTGTTTGAAAATTTATTTTTTATATTGAAAATTTGGAAAATTTCATTTTCAGTTAAAAAAAATATTTTTTAGTTGAAAATTCAACTATTTGGTAGAAAATTCATCTTTCTGGGTTGAAAATTAAATGTTTTGTTGAAGATTCAACTTTTCGGGAAGAAAATTCAAACCTCTTCTAAAAATTTCGTCTTTTTGGTTTTTGAAAATTCAACTGTTTTTGGTTGAATTTTTATCTTTTTTGTTGGAAAATTTCGACCATTTAGATGAAAATGCCCCTTTGTAGGTTAAAAATCAACTATTTTAAAAAATTGATATTTTTTGGATGAAAATTCAATTTCTTTCGTTAAAATTTGGTCCTTTTGGATTGAAAATTCATCTTTTATGGTAGAAAAGTAATCGTTCTTGGTGCAAAATGTATCTTTCTTAGTTGAAAATGCATTATTTTTTAAAATTTTCATGTATAAATTTCTTTAATTTTTCCAATTGTTAAATTTTCAAATTTAATAAATTTTTACAACAAAAGATATTTTTTTAATTATTATATTTATTTTAATTATTGCTCAGTTATTCATTTTGAAATTAAATTAAACTTATATATTACAATTAGACTATTTGGCGAAAAATTCGTCTTTCTATATTTGGTTCAACAGGTTGGAAATTCGTTTTGTTTTAAAGTTAATTTTTTCAACTAAAAATTCTGAAAATTCCGTTTTCAGTTAAAAAAATCTTTTTTAGTGAAAAATTCAAGTATTTGGTTTAAAATTATTTTTTGTTATTGAAAATTCATCTATATTATGTATGTTTGAGGATTCAACTATTTTGTTAAAAATGCGTCTAAAATTTTTTGAAATTGATCATTTATTGTAGAAAAGTGATCTTTTTGGGTTGAAAATGAACGTTTTTTTGAAGATTTAACTTTTCGGGTTGAAAATTCAAACAGTCATTCAAGAAATTCGTCTTTTTGGCTCGAAAATTCAACTATTTTTGGTTGAAATTTAAACTTTTTTGTTTGAAAATTTTGATAATTTGGTTGCACCTTATTGGCTGAAAATTCAACTATTTTGATAAAGTCATATTTTTTAATGAAAATTCAACTGGTTTGATAAAATTTCGTCCTTTTGAATTAAAAATTCATTTTTTATAGTAGAAAGGTCATCTTTCTCGTTTGAAAATTTATGTTTTTTGGTTGAAAATTCAACTGTGTGGTTGCAAATTGATCTGTTTTGGTTGAGGATTCAACTATTCTGTTGAAAATTAAATTTTTAGGAAAAATCAATTCCATTTTTGAATTGAAAAAATCTTTTTTAGTTGAAAATTCATCTATTTGATTAAAAATTCATCTTTTGGCAGAAAATTGAGAATTTATGGTAGAAAAGTCATATTTCTTCAAATATTTGGTTGTTAATGCAACCGTTTGGTTCAAAATTAATTTTCTTTTAAAAGTTCCTCCTTTTGGGATTAAAAATTCACCTATTTTGTTAGAAAATCTTTTTTGGTTGAAAGTTCAACTATTTTGTTGAAAATGCAATAAATTTCGACTTGAAATCTTAGGAATTAAAAGTATTTCATACTGAACTCAACACCCCTTATCTAAAAACGAATCATTATATACATCTTTTTTTGTTAATTACGCGTAGTCATATATTTTCTGAAAACAATAACTATTGCAAAATAGTTGCTAATCCGCAGTAAAATCTTTTTGATCCATTTGAGCCGAGAGATAAGAGAAAAATTCTATTTTCCAATGTGTCTCTCGACGATCGACAGCTGCTCAATGATAAGAATTGATAAGGCGCTATTTTAATATCAGGACGTAGACAGTCTTTCGCAAATACGATGTTTATTGTTTACTCTCTTATAGCTCGACAGTTTTTTGTAACTGGGAAAAATGTATCACAATTTTTTTAATGGGATTTTATGACTTGGTGTTTTCATTTCATTTTCAATGGGATTTTTCATTATATATATTTTTTATTGAATTATTACAGTGGCAATGTATAATTTTTTTAATTTGAAAATTGGAAGCATTAATAAATTTTAATCCATCCTTCTTTTTTTTTTAAAGATTTTTGAAATATGGCAAATCGTGTTATAAGTGGATGCAAAGATTTATTTTGACAAAAATTGATACATGATTTTTTGTTTGCTTTTAGTGGAAAATAAATTTTTTTAAAATTTTAACTATTGAAGATTTTTAGCTTATTCAATTGAAGAGAATTTAATCGAATCGAAGCAAATGTTTACAAAAATTTCAAAATAATTTAAGAGCATTCAAGGGAATTCAATAGAATTAGAAAAAGTTCCAGGGAATTTAACTAAATTTCTGTAAAAAAAAAAAACATAAAAATTTTACACCTTAGGGTAGTTGTGTCAAAATCGGATATCAGAAAAAAATAGTTTTTCTATGATATTTTAAGAATCAAAATAATATTGATGATGTCATTTCAAATGAAAAAACATTATTTTTAATGAGAAATTTTTAAAACTTACAAAAGCATTTACTTTAACCATGTATTGTGCAATATATATTTTTTTCTCGTTTCTTACCAATTTTTGAAAAATTTTCAACATAATAGTAGGGGTTTCTAGACAAAAATTTGAATGTTTTAGAAAATATTTCACTTTTAAACACAAAAAGATTAATTTTCAACAAAGAAAGATGAATTTAAAACCAACTTATTAAAATTTAAACCAAAAAGGAATTAATTTTCAACCAAATGATCGAATTTTCAAACAAAAAAAAATAAAATAAAACCAAAAGCTGTTGCATTTTAACTGAATAGTTGAATTTTTATTTAAAAAAAAAAATGTAGAAATGTTGACCAAAAGAGATCAATTCTGGACAAAAAAGCATAGTAGACGTTTCAAATAAAAATAATTAACTTTCAAACAAAAAGATGACTTTTCAACCAAGAGATGAATTTTTAATCCAAGAGAACCAAGTTTTTATTAAAAAAAAAAAAAAAGAATTTTAAACAAAACAGTTGAATTTTGACCAAAGGAGATGAATGCTGAACCAAATATATTAACAGAATTTTCAATTAAAAATGAATAAAAAATTAACAAAAAATTGGGTTTCATTAATTTATATTTAAGTAATTTTAACAGATGAATCTGTCAATATCGCTGACTGAATTATTAACTTGATATTATTGATTTTCAGTCAATGGAAGTGACTGATTTGTCTGCTGTAATGAAATAGTAAAATTATTTCTAAATGAAATTCTTCATTAAATGCCTGAATTTTAATGAACGATTAAAATTAACCATAATTGACTGGTTAACACCTTGAAAGTTACAGATTAGATCAATCAAACTGACTGATTTAATTTGTGAAACTTACTGGTTATATAATTCAAAATGACTGATTAATTATTGAAAGTTACTGATTTATCATTTAAAGTTACTAAGTAAATCAATGAAAGTTATATTTTAGATTTATTATTATTTTTTTATTACTGATTCGGTCATTGGATGTTATTGATTAGATCAATTCATCTTTAGTGGTAGACAATAAATCATTTTTCGTTGAGAATTTATCTTTTTGGTTGAAAATTCAACTACTTGGTAGAAAGTTAAACTAATCCATTAAAAATTAATTTTTTTGATTAAAAATTCATGATTTTAGGTAATTTTTTCTGGTTAAAAAATTAATTTTCAAACTGGAAAATGACCTTTTCCATTTTTAGTTGAAAATTGATCTTTTTTACTTGAAAATTTAACTATTTAGTTGAAATTTCACGTATTTTTTCGAAAATTCGTCTTTATTCGTAGAAAATACATATTGTCTGAAAATTCGTCTTTTTGGATTGAATTCAACTGTTTTTTAATTTCAAATTCAAATCTCTTCTTGCTTGAAATTTAACTATTTTGTAGGAAATTTGTTTTTTTGTTGTTTTGAAAATCAATATTTTTAATTTAAAATTCAACTTTTCGGCTGAAAATTCTTGTATTTTGTTGAAAATTCGTTATTATCTTTTTGGGTTGAAAATTAATTTTCATGACCCAAAATTATTAGAATTTTTTTTTACAATTTAACTTCTTCGTTGAAAGTTGAACTGCTTTGTTAACATTTTTTTTGTTTAAAAATCATCATTTCAGTTGAAATTTCATCTCTTTAATTGAAAATTGATCTTTTTATTTAGAAATTTAATTATATTGTTGGAAATTCGTTTTTCATTTCTTGAAAATTAATATTTTTTTAGTTGAAAATTCTTTTATTTTGTAGAAAATTCGTCATTTTTTTATAAAATTAATGTTCGTGGTTGAAATATCTTTTTCTTTTTGTTTAAACATTCAACAACTTGGTCGAAGGTTGAACTATTTCGTTAAAAATTAAATACATTAATTAAATAAATAATTTTTCTTCTTGAAAATTAATGGTCTTAATTGAAAATTTATCAACACCATTTTTTATTGTAATGTGACCTTCAGAAAAAAATCTACTAAGTGGAACTACTTTATTAAAATTTAACGATTTTCTTAACATTTTTTGAATTATTTTTTTAACTGAAAATTTAACTATTCCATGTTTGGTTGAAAATTCAACTATTTGGTTGAAAATTTATGTATTACTACTATCCAACCGAGCAATTCACGCCTACCCCGAAAGGGAAACGGCTTAATGATATAATAATAATAATAATGTATGAGGAAAAAACTTTCAAATCCGTTCACAATTGCGACCCGTAGACTATTTTAAATTGAAAATTCCCGAGCCAGCCCACTGTGCAGCGGGAAAAGTAAACCTCAAAGGTATTATTTTTACTCCGGACTTTGCCTGAGCCTGTCGGACACTTCGCGATTCGACCAGGCAGAGTCCGAAGGGAAAGTGCTACTTCGGACTTTGCCTGACACAGCGCAGTCAAATCGCGGAGGGATCGGGCAGACTGCGGTGCGACGGCACTTCGGACTTTGCTTGTAACATATATATATTTCTTAACACTGTTTCAATTGAAACTCTTACCAATTTTACAGAATATTCTTTCAAATCTTCAGAAGTCCATCTTTCTTTTTAAAATGTATGTCCCAAACTGTTCTTTTGTTTGGATTCAGAACATTAGTTAATAAATTGCAATTACAAGAAATCAAATCCTTGAATTCTCACCTCTGTAAACAATTCATTTTATTTTGCTGTACTAAAACAACTTTATTTCACCTCAAATCTAATAGTAGAAGTACAAAAAAATTTCAAACTACGAAGATCCATGGAGAAATTAAGAAAGCATTTATGAATTGCCATTGAAAATAATGATTAAAATTTCTTATTTGAAAATAGTCTTTATATTGCGAAAGAATGAAAAGACATTGTTTTACTGAAATTAAACAATTTAATTTGGCAGAACATCTCAATAAATCACAACCCAGTATCCACTGCTTATCTTTCTATATTTTTTCACAATAAATCTAAACAACAATCACCAACTTAAGTAAAGGTATAACCGTTCACAAAATACGTAATGCCTTTTGGAAGGGTAAGTTTTTTCCGCAAAAAACATTAAAAGTTGACAAAGTTCTGCGTTCAATAAACCAAAAATAAAATATCTTTAAAAAAATTCTAAGGCGATATCGGGTAACATTTTTTTAAAATTATGAATATAATAATTATATAACTCATTAAATTATTTTGTATATTTATTTTATAAATAATTTTACTTTAAATGTTTACGAAATCTTTGTTCACGTTCAGACTGATAGAATCCAGGGGAAAAAGAAAAAAAATTTCTGGATACGTCATGGATATTTTATTTAAATTCATGTTTAAAATGAACCTCAGAACATTGCAAAATAACTACTATTTCAGGAGTTATTCCTAATTGAACGTAACTTGAAAATTTTGATGATTTTCTCAATATATTTTTAAGTAATTCTCACAAAAACTTTATTTTAGAGCCTCGACACGCAATACGAACAAAATACACAAGCTTGAGTTATCTCTTCAATTAATTACCTTTTATGAAAAAAGCTACATAACACATAGGAGAAGGGGGGGGGGAGGTCAGCCAAAAAAATATGCGTCAGATGGGAAAGGAATGGTTTTAAAATGTTCAAAAAGCGTTACGTATATTTTGAACGGCCCTTGATCATATCGTTGACTTTTCCGTGCTGAAGGTAAATTTTTTCTAAAATATTATTAGCTATATAAAGTCAATTGAGTGTGGCGTTCCATAAGGGCACTCTGGCATTTTTTCCAGAGAGATAAAAAACATTCCCAAAAATCGATTTTTGAATTTAGAAAAAAAAGCCCACAAAATTTCCGAGAAAATCGAGGGGACATTTTTTTTGCTCGAACGCATGTTTCCTCAACTTTCTTCGGTGATTTAGATTTTGTCTTTTTTTGTCTTTGAGCCAATAATCTAATTTTTATGAAAATGGCGCTTGAGCCGATGATTGAAAAATTTTTTTCATGTTCATAATTTATGCGCAAATTCTTTTACAAATGTTCATTTGTATTACTTATATAAATTATTCTTATATATTGTCGTGGTACACTCAGAAAGCGATCTGGTTGAATCAAAAAAATGTTTGTTGTTTCAACCATACAGTATGATTATTATATGGTCAACAAAATATTCAGTTGATCCAAACAAATTTTTTGGCGGTTTTAACCAAATCTTTTGGTAGAATGAGGTTGATTGAGCCAAAAAATTTGGTTAGGACAATCAAATATTCATTCGAATTTATCAAATTTGGTTTGAATTAACAAAATTTTCATGTATATCCGAGAAAACAGGTTTTTTATTCAAAAATTTTATTTCTGACTGTAATTCCCATTGATTCATCACTTTTCCATTATACCTAACGTTTGTATCATAATTTCTGTTTGTATCATTCTTGTAAAAACTTTTCTACGCTCATTATATAATTGAGGTTCAACATTTACCTTTTTAGAGAGTATTTTATGTTTATTTACAAAAAAATGTCAAGCTCAATCTTTCCATTAAAAAAATTTTAATATAGCAAAGTAAAAATTGTTACACCTCAAAAGACTACAAGATCTTTTGTAATTTGTTCGAACTTTTCACATTGTCTTACATTTTCTTACTTCCTCGAGATCCATTTTCAGCGAGGACTATAAAAATGGTAGGAGTCGTTGAGATTATTTAGAAATACAAACCTTTCTCAATGACATATCAGCGTGAGACTGGTTCTGCATCCGACATCCGTGCTGCTGCTGGGGAGCCTGATACGAAGAGGGAGATGAAGCACCATGGAGAATGGAAGGGGGCTGATGTTATGACGGGACATTTCATGGCTCGGAGGATCCGGGACCTAACGGCCCGTGCGATATTACAGCCGCAGGAACCCCATCCCCTCTTTCGGTTTTTATTGCCCCGCGAATTCGTTGAATTAGGCGCAACGTTCTGTGTGAAAGACTGTGAATTACATTTTTTTTCCACTCAGAACGTCGTCATGTGATCCTTACTCATCCCATTCGTGAATCCACTTAGAACATCGTTTGAAATTCGCGATCAAAGTTGACACTGACAAATCCCACGAAATCTTTTTTTTTTTTTACCACAAACCAGAATTTGAATATCAAGTGCAATATCTAGGTGCTCTAAATCAAGTGTAAATTGCGAACCAAAAAACAAGTAAAACCAGTTTATATCAGAGGGAAGCGGGTACCTTTGGTGTGTGCAAGAAGTTTGTTAGAGAGATTACAATTCCCATGAAATGGGCACTGGGTTGAAGAAGAGCAGAGGACACTTACGTTTTGGCAAAGGATCTCGGAAAATTTTAGCATTTTAATTCTCTATGGTCCATCCGGAAAAGGCGATGTCCTTTTCCTTGTAGAATAGCGTCCAGTAGCGTCGTATCGATGAGAACAGCAGTAACAAGAGCAAGGGTCAAGCGAGGAGACTTCGTCAAGGCCATGACGAGTACTCGTTGTTATCAGTCGACGAGGACGAACGATAACGCGAGACGACCGGATCGTCCGTTAGACGTGGGAAAGGGTTATGATCAAATGAAATCTAGTGCCGTGATTTGGTTTTATTGACAAAAGCATCGTTTATTTTTCTCTGTATCTCTTTAAAATGAATTTATAATCTTCATAATAATAATACTCTAGTAATAATAATTAATAATAATTAATAATAATTAATTAATAGTAAGATACTAGACTTGAAAGGGTGATATGGGGTCCGTACGAGTCCAAGTTGCAAACGTCAGACTTGAAGAAATTATTGAAACATTATTTCAGTCGAATTGATATTGATAACTGACTCGAGAGATATTGGATTCGCATCGAGTCAACGTTTGTAACTTGACCGACGATCGTATTTCCGGTGTTCGCGTGGGGACTTCCGGGGGAACGTAGTCGGTGTATGGTACAACATCCTGTCCAATTTCCAAATCTACTGTAAGAAAAATAGAGATACAAAGCTTGGAATGAACACTAATAGTTTTTGATTGAAAACCCACGATAAGAATTTTTCGAATGGTAGATTTTCAAAACCAAACTACTGCGGTTTCATTCTATAACATTGATTTTTGGATCTCCATTGGTCTCCTAGACGAAAGAGACATTTGCGATGGAGGGTCATTCTCTTGAAGCAGGAGAGATCTCCTCTAAAGTTAGAGGTCTCTTGTTTCAAGAGGATGTATTTCTTTTGAATGACTACCGCAAATGTCTTCAAGAAAGATTTTGCGCCTTTTTACACTGCTGCAGAAACTGCAACCTTGCAAAAGCTACGATGGGTTTACGTCTGGGCCAGTTTTATTAAATTCTCCAAGACTGCCATGAGCAGAAACTGGTTGCAAAAACGTCTACGATGGGTTCCCATCGTTTAAAGTTCCGCTAGGGTGCAGCATTACTAAGATTATTTACAGTGAAGAAACTTGGCAATACTGTACCATGGCAGAAATTGGCATGATGCAAAGCTACCATGAGAAAACTTGCCGAGATGTAAAGCTACCTTAGCAAAAACTGTTGCTGGTGTAAAAAAGCTTTTTGACTTTGGACGGGAGGTGTGAGTGTGTCTTTATGCCTTCGTGCACAAGGATGTGTATAACCTTTCTATCTATTTTTATCCTTTATACAATATTATATGATCACTTCAATATAATATCATTTCGTACTCTCTCGCGCTCACTATGTATAAGTATTTACACGTTAACGATCGGTGATTGGTACATTAGTGTGCTGGGGTAGCACGGGGAGGTGTCGGCCTAGAGACTATGTACAGGCGCCGGGGACGAGGGTGAGGGAGTCTGCGCGGTCCCTGGAGTGCCAGGATTACCGGGATTTTGCGATACCGTGTAGGAATTGTTTTGACGCGATTGCTGATGATGGTGCTGGTGTTGATGGGAATGATGATGGGATGGATGTTGATGATGATTATGAAGATGGGACTGGGAAGGAGAATTGAGTGAGTGATTTTGTTGTTGATGCATCATGTTAAGGTTTAGGGGGTAGGATATGGGGGAGCCCAGTGCCGTTGAACCGTTATTGCAGCCACCGGATCCGGGCCCCACCGGGCTCAGTGCATGCTCATCCCCGCGTGTGGATGATGGTGTGGTACGGATGCGTGATGATGAGGATGGTGCATTAGAGGCGGGAGATGCGGGTGGTGGGGATGGTGTGGGGTTAGAGGCGGCGGGGTCATCTGCATTGGGGTCATGGGCGTTGTCGGCTGATGCGACAGACTGTTGGTGTTGGTCTGAGTGTTGGTGTCCTGCCCCGCTCCCGCCCCCAGGGCCTGCGGACCCTGAGCCGGTGGCGGAGGCGGTGGTACCGAGCTGGAAGTGGGACTCTGCTGACTCCCGTTGTCCTCGCTGTCGGAGCAGGACTCGGCCGACGAGCTCCCCGCTCCCCCCTTGCCCTTGCTGCCGCTGCTGCTGCTGCTGCTGTGCGTCTTGACGTGCTTCGCGAGATGATCGCTGCGCATGAACCGCTTGTTGCAGACCGGGCAGGCGAATCTCTTTTCGCCGGTGTGGGTTCGAAGGTGCCGCTGCAACTCATCCGAACGTGTGAACCGCTTGCCACAGAAAAGCCAGTTGCAAACAAACGGTCGCTCACCAGTATGCCACCGCAAGTGGGCCTTAAGATGAGACGTCTTCCCGTAGACCTTGCCGCAACCAGGAATATGACAACTGTGGATGTTCTTCTTCCGAAGGTGAACGCCAGCGGGTCCCAGTCTCTCAGCTTCTTGGCAGTTAGGGCAGTCGCAGGTTGCTCTGCCGGTGTATCGTCTCTGGGAGCGGGGCGAAGGGGCTTGACTGACGTTGGCACCACCATTTCCGCCACCTTGAGGACTACCAGCACCGCCTCCGCCCGCAGCTGCATGATGATGAAGTCCGAAACCGGGCGGTCCACCCGGTAACATAGATTTGTAGGTGTCTTGAAGGAGATTGTGTCCGGAGGTTGCAGACGTGAGTAGGTGATTTCCAGCTAGGGCTAGGCTTGAGTAGTCAGCTGAATAGTTAGCCATTTGAGCAGCATGTACTCCAACGCCCACGGTTCCACTCACGTCTAACCAACCACCAGTAGCTGCTCCATGAACATCCCACCAGCCATCGCCGGCTTTAATTCCACCATGGGTGGCACCTGTCATGGTGTTAAAGGGCCAGGATTCGTAGGGATGTCGTCCATAGACTGAACCCAAGGTCGCCCCTTCGACCTTGCCGAGGATACTGCTCTGATGATGATGTGGGTCACTAACAGGTTGAGCACTCGCCGTGCCAGGGAAGTAGAGATCGCTACCGTATTGTGGCGCCGTTGAGGCGCAGGACGTCACTGGTGCTCTGGCATAACCACCGGTGCTTCCGGCGCTGCTGGTAGCTGTAGGTCTCTGCGTGACACCAGTGATTGTGCATCCGGTGCCACTTCCGCCAGTGTGCTGCGGTGAACTCCCGCTGCTCTGTGGACTCTTTTTCCAGGGGTGAAACCCCTTCCCTACCGCTGCGTCTGCCAACGGCGGGGGGCTCTTGCTGCTCAGTTTGTTGCATTGCGCTGCCAGCATTGCCAGAGGAGTACCCCTAAGTCCGGGATGATCCTGTAACACAAGAAAAATGCACATGTTAGTCAAATTGATGAGGAAAACTTAGTTAAATATTTTAGAAATAGTCCAAATAATTTTGATCATCATTAGATTTGGTACATCGAATTTTAAATTTTAGGAAATTAGGAACTTCCTAAGAATTCCGAAATTTTATCCCAAACTAATATCGGTAGGTAGGTAGGTGCCCATAATTGCAGCCGAATCATTAAAAAAGCCGATGCGGTAGCCCTTGTTCTCGTGATGCATAATGACACAAAATTAGCGCACTCCTAGCCTAGAGAGATCGGAGATTGGCTTCCTGAGGTAATGAAACCCAAGGCAGGTCGACCGAGCCCATCGAGGCCAGTTTCATGCAAATCCTAATGTCGTAGTCGGACAAAGCATCGGCTAGTAAGCTAACTGGACTAACAAAGTCTGGGATTCAAGTTTCAAAGGGGCAAAACCGACTTTCTAGACTCGGGAGGTAATGAGGCCGGGGGCATACTGAGCAAGCTCGTCGAAAATCGTTTCATGCAAATTGTCGTAAATTCACGAAGGACCTGGGTTGAGCCTGTCAGCGGCTACCAAAAAAATAATGGTGGTGTGAGAACGATGTGGCAGGGTTTGAATGGGCAGAAGTGAGGGAGATGGAGAGAGCCAAGTAGCTTCGAACCGAAAGGTAAAGCAAAGGGTCCGCGGAAGCAGCAGGAAATTAAAGTCTGGCGGCCCGCGGCCATTAGCAGCCGGCGCCATCGAGGCGACACGCCCCCACACGGTCCACTGTCGCACCAACACTGATAAAGGACACCGATCGTACATGATCACCCTTTGAACAAACAGGATAGATTTTTACTGGAAAGGGAGAAAGGTGTAAAAGCTGTATGAATGTCAATCTCTTTTAGCTAGATTATCTAAATGAAAAAACAAGATGGAATGATGGAACTAAAAAAAGGTTTAGCGAATTTGAAACATGGGCACTAGGAGTTTGAGTTCAAGGTTCAGTAAGAAAGTTCAGAGTTTATCATTTCACCTACTGGATAGTGGTTGTGGCTAGAGTGATGAAATACTGGAGGGTGAGTTTCGACGCTTGCTCATTGGTGACTGAGTAAGCATTCTCGCGCATCCCCTCGGACGGAAGGAAAGCAAAATCTCCCTGGATTCACGTAGTGGAAAAGGTGGAGTTTCGAGGGTAGAGGGAGTGCGTATCGCGGCTGCTATATGAGCCACGCCCTCTGAAGCTCGCTGGGTGCAGGTTTATAGGAAGGGTAGGTATTGATCCGGATAAACAATACGACGGACCCTCTAGAGACAACGACATATCTCAATTAGTCGTCCGGATATGCCGATCACTCATCGAGAAAAACTCCTTTGTCATCCAAAGAATATCTATCATCGGTTAAGAGTCTTGCTCAAACAACCAAATCAAACATTGATATTGGCCAATATTTACCTCGATATTCAACAGCGTGATCTTAGAGTTAAGTGAGGGAAAAATTATATATGACTAGACTCTTATATACCCTAAGTATTTTCAATTGTAAGTGTAGGTTTGAAGGATAAAGAAAGGATTGCCATTTTGCGAATATTACTCGGATTATAAGTTAATGAGTGCGAGTCCAGTCCAGTGCGTTAATAGGGTTATTGATTAGTCCAATGCTGGTCAAAGGCAACAGTCTCTGTAATTATTGCACGCGGATCGAGAAGTACTCGTTATAGAGTGGTGGTAGTGAGCGTGAGCAGGCGCCTCAAAGTCGACAATCTCGCAAGCAATTCTATCCTTCTACACGTCAATTATCACTGCCCTTCAAGTCGCCTATGCTTTACACTTTAGACGCTTTTAAAGAGAAATTTCTTTTTCAACACTTCCGGATTTAGAACTACTGCTGCAATTATATATTTTGCAATCTCATATTGCGAAATTTGTTCTCTTAGGTAACGGGATGGATTGGCTAACATTAGTTTGTATCGTTTAAAATTTAAATTATTTTTATATACATCAGCTATCAAAATAAATGGGAAAAGGATTCTGAACGAGGATGAAGTTGAGTAATAAATCAAAATTGAAAATAGTATCCAATCGACCCAGCAGTGAACATCTCAAGTCCCGTAACGATTATCAATGGCTGTGTAGCGAAAAGGACGATCGGAGCCTTATGAGCTACTAGGAGAGTGAATTGCCGAACGAAAATTATGACTAAGATTGACTATGCAGGTTTCTTACTTCTCGACACTGTCGGCAGAGTTAAAAGGCGAAGCAGAGTGGAGTGGGTGCGGGTTGGATCCTTTGTTTTAGCCGCGTGACGTCACGCCCATCGTACCCAGCTAGGACTAATAACGCCTCGGGCTATACCGCGCATAAATTAAAACCAGGGAGCTTGACCATCTTCTCTCTCTTCTTCCTTCTCTCTTTTTCTCTCGCGATCTCCATCTTCCAGGAACTAACATCGTGTACTGGTCCGTGTTTCCAGGGGTTGTTGGTCCTAAGTGATGTAAACGACTTGGAAATATTCATAAGTGGCGTCTTTATAGCAGCTATCAAATTGATAAAGCAATCTATTTACTATGTGATCTAGGATTTCTGACCAGCAACTTATTAGGACGATTTTGATCAGGCCTCATTTGTGTCAATTTTCGATTTAGTAATTTCATGATCAATAATAATGATTTTTCGTTAGTTTATTGAATTTCTTTTTGAATTTTGAGCTTGACGGTCGACCAGCACGTGACAGCTGTGCGGGTGGTTGTTTGAGGCGGGTGCAACAAGGGGTCAGAGGTGACGGATGAGAGACTGACAGACTGACGAAAGCTGACAGTGCGAGGGTGCGAACGAGGTAAACCGAAAGGGTAACTAACCACCGACTGCTTTTCGAGGTTAACCACAGCTGACGTTTTTGATACTTTTCAACTTCTATCACCACTGCTGAATATACATTATTTTATGTAATCCATATTCCAGACTTTAATTTTTGTCGAGTTTTCAAAAACCGGATTTTTCTGGTTATCATCCCTACTTTCCAACCGAGCAATTCACGCCTACCCCGAAAGGGAAACGGCTTAATGATATAATAATAATAATAATAATAACACACACATATATATATATATATATATATATACGTATAAAATATGTGTATATTACAAATCTTGATCCCGATTTAGATTAAGATGGATTTAATTTTAATACAAACAAAACTGTTCCTTTCCGAAAATATGTTCAATAAATCGAATTGAATGCTACTATTGACCCCTTCTTCACATTCCCTCAACAAAGTAGCAATTTTTCATTACAACTTTTATCAGTTTTATTGTAAGAGAAAATTCGAAATTTTAATCTCTAGACTTTCAATATATACATTGCGCTCTCAAATTTAAAATTGTCAACTTTAAAGCTATTTCAGAATTAAAAGAGAAATTTCAATATAATTTAAATTTAAGTCAGAATCACTTTCAAGATGAGGAATGACATAATTTTTCCGAAAAATAAAAAATCCTGATTGTTGAAAAATACCAAAAATTTAATTACCGAAATAGAAAAACTAGAAATAGCAAAACTAGAAAAATTCAGAAACTTAAAATTGCAGGGTATCTACCCTACCTGGGAAACATGGTATTGTCAGGGAACGTTTATATACCTCGAAAAACTTGGAATGCCAGGGAATTTTTTCTGAAAGTTAGAGATTTTTTCTAGAGCGTGCTTAATTTTTTTTTTTTTTCAATTGCAAAATAAAATTGAATAACAATGATTCTTTCTTTGTAAAAGTAGCTTTATATTGCTGTATTTAACTATTGTGTTGATCATTCGTTTTTTTCTTGTTTGAAATCAATTTTTTTACTGAAAATTTAACTATGTCAGTTGAACATTCCATCATTTTAGATAAAAATTCATCTCTGTGGTTGAACACTAATTTTTTAAACTAAAAATTCAACTATTTAATTTTTGGTTGAAGAATGATCTTTTTTAGTTGAAAATTCGTCTTTTATGGAAGAAATTAATCTTCTGGATTGAAAATTATTCCTTTTAGTTGAAAATTCAATTATTATAGTTAAAGATTTAAACCCATTGATATAAGCCAAAGTAACTTATTTCATTTGAATATTCCATCATTTTAGTTGAAAATTCATGTATTTTGTTACAAAATCGTCTTTTAAGTTAAAGAATTAGTCTTTTTGTTTGAAAATTCATCTTTTCGGTTAAAAATTCAAGTAATCCAGTTAAACATTCATTTTTTCATGAAAATAGAACTATGTGGTTTGAAAGTTAAACTCTTTTGTTAAACATTCATCCTTTTGGTTTAAAATTCATCTATTCCACTTGAAGATTCATCACTTCAGTGACATTTTTTTAGTGGGAAATTAATTTTTTTGACTGAAAATGTAAGTATTCCTTCATTGGTTGTAAACTGATATTTTTTGTTCAAAATTCAACTATTTGGTTGATAGTTCATGTATTTTGTTGAAAAATCGTCTGTTTTGTTAAAAAAAAGTCTGATTGAAAATTCAAATATTTGGTTAAAAAATCCTTCATGTTGTTATAAATGCAATATTTTTACTTGCAAAGTTAGGAATTTGACGCGGTTTAAATTGAATTGAATATAGTACCCACACTAATTTTACATAAATATGGACTGAATTTTAGGTATCAGAACATAAAATATAAATTTGTTTGAATTATTATTCAAATTCATGGGCTTTAGAGACAAATTCAAGAAATGATTAATTATGTTTTCAGTATTATTTAATTAATCGATGGTGCTAATATATTTTAGAATATTTTGTAATATAATTTCTCAAAGCTTTTTGAATTAAACATATTAATTGATTCCCTAGAAACTGAAAGAAACATATATAATAAACTCGCGAAACTGTACACATATTCCGAGTCGATTGTTTGACAAAATGCAAAATATTCGAAAAAATTATACCTGGAAATAACGTGAGATACCTAAAAAACCTGGAATTGTCAGGAAATTTTTATCCAGGATTTGAGTAGACACCCTAAATTACCGCAATTTCATTCAATTCCTGAAATTATTGAATTCCCAAAATTTAAGAACCCGAAAATTCAAATTTCCAAAATTATTGAATTCTTAAAATTGGTAAATTCCTGAAAATATCAATTTCTCGAAATTTCAGGGTACCGAAAAAATAAAAAAAAAAATGTGGAGTCGCACACCTACTTCCAATTTTTTATAGAGCGTAAGTGACCAAACATGTAATTTTTCAATCGGAAGCTGATTTAAATTAAAAACTGCAATTATATAAAATAAAGCATTATTCTAACAGGTACAAAGTATTAAACAGTTTTGTTCGTGAATATGGAATTTCTGTAATTTACTAAATTTTGAGAATTGACTAATTTCGAGAATTTTAAAATTCGGACTTTAAAATGTCGGTAATTATACAATGTCAGGAATTTTAAATTTCTGAATTTTTCGGAATATTTCAATTTCGCTAAAAAACATTTTCTGTAGTTTTTCGTTCCGAAAACTTTCTATTTCGGTATTATTGTATTTTCGGTACTTTTCAACGTTCGGGATTTTGATTTTTCGGTACTAAAATTATATCCTCCCCAAGTTGAAACTAAAAAAAAAAGAACAGCAGGTAGAAAAATATTTGTCTAATTAAGAAATATCGAAGGTAAGAATGAATTTTATTATCAAGAACTTATAGTGATTAATTAATTACAAAATATCAACCTCTTCAAATCCTTCTGTAAACCTCTAGAAATAGACCGAGTGAATTATTTCCTAGAATTCACATGAATCGAGATTGCGAGGCACAAGAATTTATCCAATTGTACATAAAGTTTCCAAAGTTACGATTACGTTTTATACTATGACTTGATGAATGGTAAAGTACAAACAACTCTGAGGAGAGTTACTGAGATCAGTTTCTGAATAAATGAGAATTTCAAGAAGGAATAATAATATAGTTTATCTTGGAACTTGACACTTTCAACTTATTGTTAGACACTTAAAGTCATTAATCACGAATCAGGATTGATCAGCAATCGGTAACTCGTTATTTTTATTAAAGAGATTGAAGGATTGTGGAAACTTGGTCAAGGTTCTTTTTTCTCGGAGAGTGTGAAACGTAATCGATCCTTTTTCAAGAGAGAGTAAGAGATAGAATGTCCCTGACAAGAGTGAGTTTCCAGTCCTCGAGATTTTTAATACCTCCCGAATCAAATTTTTCTTCTGGGGTAAAGAGTTGAATACGGGACGATTTTTTTGAAAACGAGTTTGAAGAGGGAGGGAAATAAGAACTTAGGCGAGAGTATTGAAGGCTGATTTTTTTTTTAATTAGTGAATTTTTTTAAATTGGTGTTTTTTTTTTAATTGGAATTTTTTTGAATGGGATATTAGCAAACTATTGGGGATGTTTTTTTTTTAATTTCACGCTTTCGAATTAGGGTGATTCTAATTTATAACTAGTCTAAATTTGTAATTTTTCTTGATTATGCCGCTGTAATATTTTAATAATGTAGATTTTAGATTTTTGTTTGTACATTCAATAATGAAAATTTCGATATTTTTGCCGCTGTCAATTTGTTATGCTTTGAGATTTGAGCTCTATTGATTTTGGACGCTTTTGAATTATGAGCGTGTAAATATTGACGCTTTCATCTTGAATTCTTTCAAAATTGAACGTTTCAAATATTTAAAAATTCCATATTTCAACGTTTTCAAAACTCTGTTCCGGACGTTTTAAATTTTATATTCTTTCCATTTGAAAAGTTTTCAAAATAAATTTCTAGAATTTTAAATTCTCGAAAGAAAAAAAATACCGACATTCTCGAAATGATTAAATTCCTGTAATTACAATTTTCGGGAAACATTTAAATTCCTGTAATACAATTTTCGGGAAACATTTATACACTTTTATATACATTAGCTATAATTGTTTTCAACCTCTTAGCATTGATCTTACTTTTCATTATTATCATTTGATGAAAAAAGCTATTTTATCGGATTTTTAGCAAAAAATGCCTTTCATACTGTGATATCGTGATATTCAATTTTTATTTTCTCGGAACAGGATAATTTTTGTGATCAAACAATTTTTATTCTTATTCAGTATCCTCATATCTAGAAAGCAAGTTTTTATTTTTACAACAAATTGAAAATTCGATTTTTAATCGCTATCCAAAGTCGATTTTGAAAACCATTTTTTTGGTTATCTAGTTCTTCACTGCTATCCTTAAAAAAAAAGACATTTAAATTTATACGGTTTTCTTAATTTTTTATTAAAATCACAGAATTTTAACATCTTTTATGCTACTGTTAGGAAACAATTTTATAATAAATATAAAAAAAAAACTTATTTAAATATTAAAATGTTATTATAACAAGTAAAAATACTTACTTTGAATATTTTAATCGTTTCGTGAATTTTCAATTTCGTTATTTTTAATTTTCGTCAATTCTCTTATGGAATTTCTTTGAATGTTCAAAAATGTTCTAGAATATTCTATAATGTTTCAGTATTTCTAGTGTGTTCTAAAATTTCCTAGATTATTCTATAATATTAAAAAAAATTACGAAATTTTATAAATTATTCTGGAATGTGGCCTTAATATTCTGTAATTGAAGCCGTGTCTCAAAAAAGAGCCGTACTAACTTTTGAATAAGTCACCTGAGTATGGCTCAAGTTGATTAAATTCTACTAAAGGTTTTTTCTTTTGAATTCCGGCACCTTGAATATCGAACTCAAGTCGTATCAGTTTAAGATTATCAGTTTTTTTTAAGCCTTCATAGTCTGAAATTCCTGTAGACTCCAATTACACCCTCTGTACAACAATCTATTACATTACCAAACAAACCCTTACCTGACAACTACCCCCTAGAATCAACGTCCAATTAATTAACGTAAAATTTCTATTCACAGGGGAACAAATCCACTGGCGCCGGACGCAGTGGACCTGACGCAATTGACGTCCGTCAGCGAATGGTTGGCCTCCATAAAGATGTCTCGGTATGCAGAAAGTTTCGAAAGGGCGGGAGTCACAACCCTCGAAGCCGCTGCCAGAGTCACTGTCCAGGAACTAACCGCCCTGGGCATAACTCTCGTCGGCCACCAGAAAAAAATAATGAACAGCGTGACCGCCCTGCGTGCACAAATGTCTGCCACCTCCCAGGGTTTTCTTGTCTAGTACTCCTCCGATCTGAAACTTAATTCTCTAAGTCTAAAAAGAGAAAACTAGAAAAGAGATCAAACTTTTTGTACAGAATATAAGTTCTATCATCTATAATCAGTCGTCCATCTTCCATTCTATCCCAAAGAATGAAGATTGGAGATTCGAGATTTAAGATATAGAAAGAAAAACTTCCACGGGGTGGAAGTTTTAAAATTGAAACTCTTTTGGTTTCGAAGCCAAGAGAGAAACTCTGCATCGAATGCGAAATATTTCTCGTGAAGGGGAGGGACCTTCCTCTTGATCTCCTGGCTTATTTATTGATTTTATAAGAAAAAATGATTTCGGTCCTTCGAGCCTGTACCAAATCCCGAACGCTTTCTATTAAAATGCTTGCCAAATTTAATCGGTCTCAGAATGATATTGTCGTTTAATTAATGACGAGAATATGTAAGATTATGACAATCTTAAATAATTTCTACCAGATCAGGGGAAAAATAGAAAAAATATCGAAACCTCCCGAAGACGAACCTTCCCAGTAAATAGAGTGTATTTAGTCGTAGAAAATTTCTATTAATTGTTACTCGTCGATAAAGCGAAGCGAACTCTTAGGATCTCGTAATTTATAAATGACGCGACGCCTCGATATTAATTTAAATTCGAGGAGAACGAAAAAAATATGTCAAAAATTAAAAACGACAAATGACAAATCGATATAAAAATCCTTTCTTTTCAATTTCCCGCGTGAATTGCATCAGTTCCGTATTTCTTCCTCCAACCGAAATAACAATTCCCAAGAAAAATTTCCCGAAAAAAACGATTAGGTGAAAATTTAATATAATTATTCCTCTCCTTTCCAGGTGAAGTTGTTTTTCTTTCTTTAAAAGAGAGTTTATTTATAAATTATAAAAAAGAGATTTTATTTATTGGAGGATTAAAAAAAGGTTTCTTCAGAGAATTTTTTTTGAGTAATGGAAATTTGTAGGAGACCAATATAATCACTGCCGTAAACGTAAAAGTACGTTAGGAACGTTGAAAAAACTTTACAACGACTCAGATACGACCCCTAATTTTTCTTACAGTAACAGCTAATAAGAGATTTATGTTTAATATCAATGCACACGGCCTAAAAGTAAATCACTCGGAATCATCGAATTGCGTCTTTATTCGAGTGTGGAGAAAAAAAGAAAGTTATTGAAATCGATTATTACATCTGCAGGAGAGAATGATAAACAGATTTCAAAATTTGCAGTTTAAATTTTGCGCCATAATTATGTGAGGTCACACTTAAACATAACCTCTTAAATGATGGAAATAAAAGAGTTTTCGGTACTATGATTTCAGGCCTTTGAATTTTTAGAGATTTTTAGACTTAAATTCACTCGACTGTCAAAATGTTGAAGAACTGTTTTCTCTCTTGTAAAGACTTAATAAAATATAAATAAAGCTAACCGCTAAATGCTTTCGAAATAACTATTGCTCCGTGCTTGATTAAAAATCCCTAGGGAAAAGTAAAGAAATGTGAGACTGCGATCTTTAAAATAATTCTTATCCCGAAATCTAAATTTGACTGATCCTCAAATTAGGAAAGTAAAGTCTGACCAAGAACAAAGAACGAACAAACAAATGAAACTACGAAATGATACAATTCTTGCCTTTAGTGTTACCTATATAGGTTATTCGATTATCGAAATATCGAAAGCAAAAAATGTGCCAAGAGATATGAATCTTTGAATGCGTGTGTGTGTGTGTGTGTGAATCTTGTCGAGAGACTGGAATTTTTCGAAATTAAAATTAAATTGAGGAAAGGGAAAAGAAAGATAAAAAAGTGAAGAGAATAGTCGATTGCCTGACAAGTGGAGAAAGGCAGCGATTTCCAATAGAATCGTTATCAAAGTAGTTATCAAAAGTTACACATAATTTTCCAAAATTTCATTGAATTATTGATAATTTTTGATAACTTTGGTAACAGTTCTGATGATCCCATTGGACGATCCAACGAAAGAATAAATCAAATTCGTTTACTTCCCTAGAGTAAAAGAGAAAGAAAGTCAAGTAAGCGAGACCTACGATAAAATGACGGTTTGTGCTTTGTGACGGCGCGTATTGATCTTCGATTTTTAAATTTTGAAATCGATATGCGTAATTTTAAGTCATACGTTATAATACGTTCCACGAAACTTTATGGAGTAAGATTTTGTTGAGAACATATCAGTTATAAATTATCAATTGTATTTCAAGACGGATTCGATCCGAAAATCTCAAGGATGAAACTAGGAAAAATACGCGAACGAGAATTCGCGATGGGAATTATCATTAGTCACTGATTTTTAATTATTAATACTCATTTATTAATTATTAATCGCAATTTATGACACATGAATCATATTTTATAAATTCAAGTCTCATTTCTGAAGAAGTCCATTCCAGTTTACTTTTTAAGTAGTTCGACGAATAAAAAATTGAAAACGACTGATCATTTATAATCTCTAATGATAAAAGAAAGAAAGGGACTTTGGGTTGGAAATTAAAAGCAGGACTTTAGTTTTTGTTTGAAGAGTTTTAATTTTAAATGATTTATTTTACTGAAGGATACTGAGCGTTTTTTAATTTTGCAATTTGAATTTACCGCCAGAATGAGGACAATGTCACAGTTGAACATAACCTCGAAAATAATAGAATATTACTCCTTCATAGAATAAAATTACAATTTTTCCAAGGGAAAGCAATTTAAAATATCGACTAAACACCCGCAAATGCAGATTTTTATATAGAAATGTTGAAAGTTTTCAAAAGATATTATTAGCATCTTCCTAATTCTTTGTGCTAAGAAGTTAAACGAATAATCTATAGAGACTGCGTGAGTCAAGATTTCGGGAGAGAAAGAAAGTAGCGAAGAAATAAATAACAAAGAGAACAATGGCTCAAATTTGAATTTTGAGGATTTGTGTCTTAAAATCAAAATTCTCGATCACTGTGAATGTTCTTTAAAAATGTCTGTGAAGCTAAAACCGCTTAAAGAGAATGAAAATAGAGTAATTTCCATAATTTACTTAAGATTTTTAATTTATCGCCAGAATTTTAACGTTCACACTTAAAGATAACCTTTTACTACTTTTTGTTATAAAGGCTTCAAGTTAGAGGTTTTGTTCATTTTTTACACAATTTCAAATATTTCACTTACAAGCTCAAGTTATGTTTAAGTATGGACAATATAGAGGTTGACATTCTGGCGGGAAATTCAAATAATAAAATTTGAAAGGACTCTATTTTAGATAAGCGAAATCGATAAACGCCTCACACTTTCTACTTAATTCCCTAACATTTATCGCATTTGTAATTCTGTACTACTATTTATTAAAAAAGAAACTTATTTATTATTTAGAGATCTGACTAAATTAAAGAACTTTTATTATGGTAAATAGGTTTATCTATCGCTAGAATGAAAAGGGAGAGGCAGAAAGGCGGTTCCTTTATTTTGGAGTTTTGCAAAAACTCCGCCCTGTATAAATAAAAATAAAAAGAACGAGCAAACACGGTTGTCGAGTCGATAAGAATAATGTTAGTTAAGCGTTTATTAATTATTAAATTACGTACTGAGTGCGCGTTGTTTTTTTTTTAAATACTTTTTCCACTCTTCTTTTTTTAGAGCGAACTCTTTTTGCCAAAGTACCTGCTTCGAAATGAACAAAAAAAAAGTAATTAGAGATAAAAAGAAAGGGACATTTTTTGTTGAGTTTATAGCAAAACAGGTACCGTCCGGTGTACATCGCTTGAAATGCGTTTGCAATAACGTATTTGTATTTAACAGGATTAATTTAAGTAATTGCCAATAATGAGTTTCCGATTGGCCAATACACATCGCCTCCGTGTCTTGAATGATTCTATTGTATAAAGAGATGAAAAATAAGAGAACACAAGATAGAAATTGTCGACAAATTTTTGGGATGACTCTGAAACATTTTTCCTATGGTGTTGTCAAGACGATGTTGAATGTAAATAAGATATAATAAATAACATACCTTATACAATGTAAACTGTGTGACTTTTATTTTTTCCTGAATTTACATTTTGAATTATTATTATTATTGTATAATTGCTTAATTGCTCAATTATTCATACTTATTTTTAGACAGTAAAGCACAATACCTCACAGCGGTCAAAACCAGTAATTTACTGTTCATAATCCGCTACAGATTATGATTTTTTTTACGAATTCTCCACATTTAATTTTTAAGGTCCTCAGACTCATTAATTTCTAAATTTTATTTTCGTGTGCTTCAAATATAATGACCAAATATAGTGACAGTATTAGCAATCTCAAAAATATTATTTTTAATCTAAAATAAAATTCTTTAAACAAGTTTGATATTTAAATTTAAAGCTTTTTCTGGTTTCAATCGTGTGCAAAACTACGAAACTTGCCGACGTTTCGTGAACATTGCAGATATATTATATATTATATATGTTATATATTTATAATAATATAATTTATATAATTTAAAGTATAATCAAATATAGAGAGTTTCAAAATATAATAGAATAAAAATAATTGAATTGAAAAAAAGGGTTGATGCTTTGAGCTAAAACCATTTTTCATTAAAGATGTATTTCGAAAGGCAGCGACGTTGCAAAATATGAATCTCACAATAACATTTTTAGCTCGAAAATTCAATTCCCATGATAAAAGATACAACCATCGAAGCCAACACGCGACAATTAGTGCAAAATATCAGAAGTGTTTTATAATATAGAGACCATCGTAAAAGTCAAGATTTTTATATAACTTTATCTCTCTTCAATAATATCATTAATTTGAACGAAATAAAATTCGCAATATCGGAAACGTTTGACGCATCTGTTGTATTTTAAAGCGAATAAAATTAATATTCTTGTAGCTACTGAATGTTGTTATTGACTTCGTTCATTTCAAAATAAAAATGGAGCTTCAAATATTTTGAATATGTATTTGTGTCTGACGCATTTATTTATTGAAAACTTGATTCAGTCTAAGTGAATTAAAATGTATATGCTCGAATACCTCGAATAAATTCGTGAGGTTCTCAGTTTAAAAAAATTATTATTTAATTTGATCGGCTTTGGGGTCAAATTGCTTGATATTTAATATGATAAAAATTTAAAGTAACGCGACCACAAAGTCGACACAATGAAAAATGTTTAGACCGAAACCATTTTAAATCAGGCAGGTTCTACACTTGAAGTCGCAGAATATAATCTCTCTGGGACGGAATATGTTGTTTTTTAGAAGAAATTAAGCGATAATTATTCTGCTGGTTTGGAAAAAAATAATTTCTACGAAGTTATGCAGAAAGAATGTTGTACCAACACAAGATTTATAACAATGGAGTTCTATAGAATTATTATTTTTTTTAATTGTTTTTCTATTCCGCGCAAGTGCTGCAATCGCTACAATCGCTGTGTCGTCAGCGAAAATTTGAAAACTGAATCCGGTAGAAAATGTCAAAATGGTCGAGGTTATTCACTTCATATCAATTTCAAACTTGAAAGTGTGTCATTTTTTTAATCTAACTTTAGAAACTTAGAACAAGGACAAAAACAGAAAATTGCACTTGCTTAAGTGTCAAAAAAAGTCAAAAGCAGAATTTCACAAATTTTGAAAATAATTATTCTTCCTCTTGAAAATAATATGTTTGATATTACCGACTCCATACGTTTTGCTACTGGCACTTCTGTTTTCTTTTTACTAACTTAAGCTTTTTAAGCCTTTCGAGTTCTTTTATTCTTTCCTGTTGCATTCTGAATAATTTTATTTTATTCTTTTTTTAGTCCGGTTCAAAACTTCTAATTTTAGGTTACAAATTAGAGATTTACATTTTGAAATTTGAGGTTGATACAAAATACATAAACATAACTATTTTAACATTTCTATGAAAATTCTTTTTTTACATTTTGGATGAACGTTTGGCGATTGCAGCGTTTCTGCGGAAGAAAGAAAATAGTTCAAAAAATAATGATAACTCTATAGAAATCCAATGACACAAAGTTTATAAAGGCTAGCTTCAAATAACTTTAACCTAAAAAAGATATTACAACAAGTTTTTTTGCGGAATATTATTCTTGCATAGTATGCGCATATTTTGCAAGAAAAATAATCACGGAAGCGCTTTGTTAAAAAATAGAAATTTTGTTTATTTTGTTTTATTATAAACAAAAAATTAAATTTCTAGTAAAAAACTTCCTTTACTCAGTGATTTGTAAGAACTAAATATAGAGTCCAACCCGTTCTACAAAAATTGTTGTGAAATTATAACTGTTGAATGTAAAAAGGATTATATGTTGCTTTAGTGCAAAAGGTTATTAAAAAATTATCTTACTGGACTTTTTATGCAAAATCATCTCATCGGCTGATGCTTGGATATTTTTGATATGCAATTTAGAAACTCGCGGGAGCGCTTTTTTCAAAATACCATTTTTCTTCTTATTCTTGTATTTTCTGGATTTTAAATATAAAATACTTCTTTTTGCTTAAAAACTGAGTAAAAATTATTACGAAATTTAGTTCTAAAATGAGAACTGTATAATCTACAGAGCTTTTTGTATATTTGAAAAAAACGCTTTTATTACGGTAAAAGTTGTTGGAGCATTTTTATAATCACCGGTTTACCTCTGGTTGTAATTAAATGAGGCTGGCATGAATATAACAATAAAAAAATAAATAAAAAAATAGCAGCTTAAAAGTTGAAAACAAATTTTTGTAAACAAATTTTGTGTTGGGAGATCTTTTGATACAGCGTTATTTCTGCCGAGGCTTCACTTATATTTTTGTTTCACAAAAACGAAAAAATTTTCACACAAAAGTTTACACGTTTGAAAAAGTTCCATGACAAATACCTCAAAAATATGTTAGCCCGCATAAGACTCATGGAAATGATGCAAGAGATCATCAAAGAGCAAGAGGTATTTCTTGTAGACGTTTCTCAGACATGCAAACTTTTATCTCAACATTCTTTCGTATCTATCGTTCTTGGCATACAAAATTAGGAAACTCGATTTTATAAAAAAAATTCCTCTGTCCATAAAATTTATTCAACTTGCATAAAACTCACAGGATGTCTTACTTATAGAAGGCCAAATTCCAAACAAAATAGAGGCTAGCAAAATCTGGAAAGAAATCTCAAATATCTCAATTAGGTCAAAAATTAGAATCATAACATCTTAAAAATTTTTATCGCAAATCAAAAATATAGAAATCGCGTAATTTCTTCTAAAAAACGATATATTTCATCCTAGAGAGACTCTGCGACTTCAAGTCTAGAACCAAGCTGATTTGAAATGGACTGGGCTTTTAGTATTTAAAAAGTTTGAATTTATACACCGGGTCAAGTATAACACTGAAATACGAAAGATATGTTACGAACAAAAAACAATAAAAAAAATAATAAGGAACTACTTATATCCTCTTTTATCAAATAAAATACATTCCTGACAGTAAAAAATAATAGGATGGAAATGCTTACCACCATATTTTTTGTGCTTATGTGGACTTATTTTGCAACTTATATAAAATTTATATAGCGAATAAATTTTCGGAGTCGATTCTTGTTATTGAGAGTCGAGACTGACTTGAGGAAGGTGGTTTAAAAGTAAGAAGATCACTAGGGGAAGTTCCTTTGCCTAAAGGGCTCGTTTAGGTTCTTCATGTGTTCGCATCTTTAGAGATACGATGAGTGAGATATCTGCCTATTTTATTTATTCTTTTATGGCTACTGGCTTGTCAGCAAAAAGTTGAGGATCTTTTTGGAAAAGCGTCTCTCCAACGACGGGCCTCATTATGCGCGATCGTTTGAGCACAGAAAGGTAAAGGCACGTAAGTATTTCAAAGTCACAATGTAATAGGTGTTGAATTTCATGGAAAAATCTTTTTCGATGCAGCATAAAGTTTTTTACATCGTCAAGTGGGATGTGTGTCAAAATAATTTGAATGAGAAAAAATACTAACAGAATTTATTACGAAGAAACATTTTCATTCAATGTAGACGGAGAGTATAATGTAAGTAGCTAATAATTAAATATAAGTGAAAAAAGAATAAAAGTTTTATATTATATAAACTAATAAAATCGCAGCTATCTTGAAACCAATTTTGACTAAATGTGCTTGCCTATCTGGGTGTTTGCTGGATATGTTTTGAGGACGCCTCCTGAGTAATTTTTTTTCCAGTCGTTGGGCAAACAGAGTTTCAATCGTAATCAATCGTAATATCTCAAATAGATCCAACTTCAAACAATCTATTTGAAACCAATACAATTTTGAAACAAATACAAATTCTTCAGCTAAACCACAGAACAAATAGTTCAGAAAAAGTGAAATGTAAATAAACATTTGTGTACCGCAAAGTGAAAAAATTATGTTTGAAATTTATAAACGCTTCAAAAACTAAAATTGTTAATTACTTGTTTATTCAAGTTCACAGTTTTCAAGATTCAACCTATTATTCAACATATGGGATTTTCCAAAAACACGTCACATATAAATTTTTCAATTCCCAATCCTCTTAACTTCTGTTGTAAGAATTTAACATTAGGAATTGAAATAGCATGCATTTCAAAATAACTGAATATTAGATTTTACGTCACGATTCTTATTTATAACGATATGTCCAAAGTAATGATTATCATTATCATCGATATTTTTGGATAAAAAATATGTGTTTCTCCAAAGAGTTGCTTAGAATTGGACAAGATCCTGATTATATTGATGATACACAATATTTTATAATGAACTCCAATCCGAAGTTTAAGAAATCCCTAAAAAATTGCAAAATAAAGCTTGTATTGCTTCCAGTATATCATCATTATCGATGTTGTCGACACACTCTGCGAGCTATACCCACGCAATCGAATCGGTACATTAGAAGTCTCAGCAACGAAAAACCCCGAAGCTTAGAAAAGGCGTAGACACGAAGAAATTATTTATTTCATAAGATAGCCCTCGAGATAAATAGAAAAAATTATCCATTTTTTTCATTTACAATAAAAAAAACATTCTTAGGAAATAAAATGTCTAGTTTATCACTCATATTTTCTTAATACTAAGAAAAATTCCGCATTAAACTGTTGAATAAAATTTCTGAGGAAGATTTCTAAGATATATCTTTCGTTTCCTGATTCATACGTTAACTAGTAGGGCCAAGTCAATTGGTCATTTGATTTTATGCAAATCGTATTAGTATTAGGTTGCCTCAAAGTTAAGAGGTCAATAAATTACTGGGTTCTTAAGTGTCTGGTCTGTTGTTTGCAGTGATTGAACCTCAAACTAAGGGACATGATTGACCAAAGAAGTACCCCTGAAAAACTAACTAAATGTGAATTGAAGGCTTATAAACCTTAATGAAAAATCCCTTCTAAATGCAAGTTAATTTAAATAGAATAGGAACACTGTAATAGTTCCCTTTCAATTGAGCATCATTTTTTGGTGTTTTGTTATAATAACAAATCGTCCTGTTTTGAAGCCATAATTCGTACTATTTTACTTTGCTATCTTCAGATTGAAAAGTGGTAGGTACTAGAGAATTAAAATGATGCACAGAAATTATTGTTTTAATTGCTTGCTTAAAAGAAACAGGAACAATTTGATTCTCACATTAATCCCGTTTCTATCTAAAAATGTTGTACTAAAACGTCGTTTAGTGGCATCAAAATAAAGTGGCATTAGAATAGAGCCATCCGAGGCTATATTTTTGCTGGACTGTTTCAGTACCGAAAAATAGACTTAAAATGATACTTTATTTCACAGTAAAGCTATAATTTCAAATCGTTTAGTAATAAAAAAAAGATCTTGTATAGAGAATAATATAGAATAATATTTCTTGCAAACCACTGTTGATGTTTTCGTCTCACTGTGCTGAGCAAATATTTTTCTTTCCAGAGCTGCTTACATTCTAGTAGTGCTAATAAACAAGTGGTAAAAGAAAAGATTGTGCTTTCTGTACAATTTTATGCGAGCGTAGTACCTTTTAGTTATTACAAAAATAGGGATATCCTTCTAACACTTGACAAGTAGAGTCGCATTTTTATGTTTGTCGGGAATATCGGCAGAATTTCTGCGGGATTTTCTGGATACCTGTGGGAATTCCGTTTTCTGAAGTACGTTCTGATAATATATCATGAATATAGAAAAATGCTTTTCTATTAAAAGATAAGAAAAATTTAACGGTCAGTAAATTTTCGAATTAGATTTTTTTCAGTTTAAAGATATTTATAGAAGAATTTATAGTATGACGAATTAAAAAAATGTCTTTAGAATAAAACAAAGTATTAATGTTTTTGTTTTAAAATGGGCCATATTAAGAAATCGGAAAGAATAAATTATTAAATGCTTTTGATTATTTATTATAAAAAAGCACTAAGCCGAGTGAATTACTTAATCAATTTCTCTTAAGTAAATAGAAGAGGAGATGAAGCATCAAGATTATTGAAAAATTGTAACGAAAGAGGAATAATATGGTTTGATTAAATTTGAAAAGCAAAGATTAAAGAATGTTTCTGTGAGTAAAAATAAAACGTACTCCCAGATAATTATTTCACTTTCTACATTTTTGACAAAAATAAAATATGCAGTCTCTACATGTATCGAAAAACTTGGCTATTCCTTGGAAAGCATAGTAATCATCAAAAGTTTCTGGTTGTTCTTTTGTGGTACTGTTAATTTAGCAAGCACTCAAAATGTTTTTCAAGCCATAAAAAAGCAATCGATAGTTTGGGATATTTGGGGGTTTTCAACTAAGAAGTTTTAGGTTTGATGGTATATAATAGTATATAAATAATTTTGCATTCATCGCATATTTAAAAGGGGCGTTACTGAAGCTTCGAATGATAAACAAAATTCTTTCATTGTTCAAGATTTATTCCTTACATTATTTTAATCCAGCTAAGTAATCCGATAATGAGATAGAAAAAGGAAGGACAAATTTTCCACGCTATTTAGGTATTTTATTATAACAGGGTGACCGTAAAACATCATTTTCAAAATTCCCTGAAATTTCCCGAACTAATTTTTCATTTTCCCTGACCATTGATATTTAAGGACCAAAATTATAATCTTCTAACATTTTTTATATAGAATCTTTGTCAATGACATGAGACAATTTAAAATTGAAACCTTTTGATTTATTATACTTAGGGCTGCCACAGCCTAATATGCATGAAACAAGTGACCTTTACAATCCCTAGAAATTTTATAATCTCTCGATAATGGCTGGGTGTTTTGAAATCCCCCTAAAATATGTTATTATTATTATTATTATTATTATTATTATTATACTATTAGGCCATTTCTCTTTCCGAGTAGGTGTGACTCACTCGGTGAGGAAATAGTGGTATCCTTTGAAATCCCTTTAAATGATTAAAATCAATTAAACACTCCTTTTATACTTTTAAAATTCACTGAAATATTTCTAATAATTTGAAATCTTTTGAAATCCATTGAAACTTATTAAAGCTGTTGAAAGTTTTTGAAAGTTTTAAAAATACCCCGACGTCCTCAAAATCCTCTGGAAACTCTTCAAATTATTGAGATCTGTTAAAAGTTTCTTGGAATCGTTTAAGATACCCTGAAAGATTTAAAAAGAATTCAAGAAAATTCAGAAATAGGTATATTTCTGTATTCAACAGTGGTTAACCCATGGATTAAGGTATTGAAAGAAAAGTGACTAAAGTGATATTTTTATTGAAAAAGGTGACTATAGCGACTTTATCTAAAAAAAGTGACTAAAAAGTGATTTGCGAAAAAAGTTACTGTGTGGCAACCTCGATTATTCTTGACAGTTGTTTAAATTGATTATTACAGAAATTCGCTGAATTTTGCAATTTTTTCCCTAATCCCTGGCTTTTCCTGATCACAAAAATTCCCTGACTTTTCCCTGCTTTCCAGGCCTTTCCTGACCTGCGGCCAGCCTGTATAAGGAAATTCAGATGATTGAAATTCCTCATCAGAGTTTTGAGTTTTTAGAAAAAGTTCTTTCAGGCTCAGACTCAGACGAAGATCAATTTTGTCTAGTTTTTTAAAAAGTGAATATCAACCAAAATTTTAGCATTCATGAAAAAATGTTTTCTCCAAATCGAGCATTCTTGGTAAAAGCATCGAGGAATCCGATTGAACAAAATAATGATGGAAATCTGAAACACTAGCAATCTGTTTCTCTCTCTCAATTTTCGGTAGATTTGCACCAAGATTTGTGAAGTCTGAGTATTTGGTGAAAGACACCTGCAATATAATATAACAATGGAAGATCGTAACGCTTTGCTCGAAGAGTGTGGAATGGCAGATGTGAAGATAAAGGAAAATGATGGAAGAGAAGCGTAGATTGGCAGAAAGACAACAAGTCAAAGAGGGACGAGATTCAAGAGGTTAGAACTTGGGGTTTTGTCGGGCGCGAGGGGTTGTAAAAGGAGAGAAATAGAGATACTCTGGCTCTGCCGTATTTGAGTACTTGAGTATTTGGATTCTCGCTACAGCTGGAGACACGTTATTCGATTACAAGGTAAGAGGCACAGCGCCCGCCGATGGAGGGAACTCTGCTCCTTAGAGTCCCAGGAGTCTCTCTCTAGGCTCTGGCTCTGCTTTCGTTCGAACTGCGGAGGAGGACTCGAATGAGTCATAGAGGGACAAAACTCTCTCCTTGTAGACTCTTCCCAACTGCTATACCTCACCTAAGATGTACCCAGCTCGGATTGCCGCAAATGGGGAGCGTACCGAGGATGAGGATGAAGGTTCGATATATTGAATTATAGACTGCCTGGTTCTGATTGAGGACGACTTCGAGGCGCGGATCTCGCGGTAACTACCGCTAAGAGGATCTTCGTGTAGGGAATCCGATTTGAAGAGCAAAGGAATTGAGACCTGAGGCTCCTATTAATGGTAACACAGGATTTGATACCTAAATGCCAATGCTTACAGGAAGATGCTCTGCACGAAAATTATGCCATTCAGGTCGATTGTTGTGGTGAAGCTGCTGAGGATTAAGCTTGATTTGCCAGAGGACTTACCATGACTTGGCACAGAATTTCATTTTTAAAATTTCCTGAATTTTCCCGGCTTTTTGACTAGTCATTATTATTTGAATACCAGCATTTAAATCTAATGAGATTTCAACCGTCGAATCCTCTATAAGTGGAATAAAACAATTTCGCACTGGAATTTAATAATCTCAAATTTATTGATTTATTTCAACCAAAAAATATGTCTTTTCAACCATAAAAGATGAATTTTCAACAAAACAGTTGAATTTTCAACTGAATACTTCAATGTTCAACCCAAAAAATTTAATTGTTAACCAAACTGTTGCATATACAACCAAACAGTTTGAACTTTGAAGCAAAAATGGACGAATGTTCGACAAAAAAGTTGAACTTTTTACGAAATAGTTGATTTTTGAACCCACGAAGATGAATTTTCAACCGAATGGTCGAATCTTTGATAAAATGAGATTTAAATTCAATCAAAACTAGTTACATTTGCAACAAAAAGATGAATTCGTGAAGAAGAATGTAACAGTAGGTATTTCAACCAAAAAATATGAAATTTCTTCTAAAAGAGTTTGATTTTTTAACCAGAAAGATGAACTTTCAACCAAGAAGATCAATTTTCAAAGAGAAATGAAAAAGGTAAATTTTCAGTTGAAAAAAATAATACTGAACAAAAAGAATCAACAAATTTTAAACAAGAAAGATAAATTTTCAACCAAAGAGATAAACCTTCAATCAGAGTAATAGATTTTTAAGGAAGTATTGCAAATTTTAACCTAGTAGTTGTATTTTCAATTTAAAAAGATCAATTTTGAACAGAATAATCAAACAAATAAATAATGTTCATCAAAGCCTATTCCGTTTCTTTTGGTGTTGAAAAAATTTGTTTATTAAAAATTTGCCGACATGTTTCAACCTGTATTTCAGGTCCTTTTCGAGCAAGAGAAGTTCCTTTTTGTTGCAGCTCCTTTGGAACCAAAAATTGGTTCCAATAGAAACCCCAGTTTTTTCTGTGTCCATAAGAGCCCTTTTCATATAGTGGTTCAAATACGCATATAATTATATAAATTGCAAAAATAATTTACTTGTGACAAATATTTACTTGTATACATTTTAAAATTATTTTTCATAAAGAAATATACAATTTTTTTTATTTGATAATGTGTATGTCTTAAGTAGTTAAACAAAGTCCTATTTCTACGTTTGGCATTTCGGTTTTGGTAGCCGAGTTTCGACAATAAATTGAATAATTTTAGAAATTATGTTCTCAATTTTAAATTATGCATTATAATATTCGAATGCGTTTCTTTCAATGTTGAAAAATTCGAAGCTGAAACTCCTTAAAATTTAACAATTTTAATATTATTATCTAATCAATATTAAATTAATTGAAATAAAAAAGAATGAGAAATTAATTTCAATATTGAAATGATTTGTTCTTCGGTTCAATAATTTCCAAATACAAACTTTCGAAATCGCATAATTTCTAATACAGAAGCAAGTTCAAGTATTTGAAATTAAATTGGATGAGCTAAAGTGAATGAATTTGTACATCGGAATTGTGAAGTTGTGGGGAATTTCAATCTGAAACATTAACAATTTGAGAATTTCAAATTTAATTAAATTTCAAACTTTTATAAAAATTGAAATGAAAATTGAAAAGTATTTAGTTTTTATTTACCGTTATCTAGATTTAACCGCGGATTGCAAACGAAGTTTGGTTTCTCAATTAAGTCAGCGCATTGCGAACATTAATTTTCGGTTTAAAATTATTTGCATTGTAAAAACATGATGGATTCACAATTCTGAAGATTACAAAAATTTATGTAAACTGCAAAGGAATTGAAGCTTAAAAATATTTTCCATTTTACAAAGCAATATTGGGATTTGTAAATTGAACTTATTGTAGATTTATATATAAGCTTCACTGTCTAAATTTTTAGAGACTTCAAAAATCAGTTTTAAGCACTGTGACTATTCCAAATTGATTCGAATTATTGTTGTTGGATAATGAGTTTTATACAAATCGGGTAATTATAGTAATTATTATTTGAGAAATGATATCTCCTAAACTATTGGAGATGCAATGTTTCATCTTTTAGTTTTTCACGGAATTCTATTCCCTTACATTATCGGATAGCATGCTTGAACATTAGAATGTACCAGGAACGAGCAATTTTGAAAAAAACTTAATTTTACAATTTTTCTCATCTATTTTTGAATATTTTGAAGGGATTTGGTTATCGCAATTTATTTAACATATATATTCTATTTTTGGGTACCAAAATAAATAGCTTATGCGACAAAGCTTTACTTAATAACCCCCATAAAAATTAAAAATTGAGTTTTGAGTAATAAGGAATGAGAGCAGAAAAAAACCGAGAGTTATAAGACCTTTTTGGATGAGTTACATCGAAGCCCACCGTGAACCGAGTACACTGAGTTACAGCCAATTCCTGTTCTAACCAGTTCAAACCAAAACTTCTGATTGTCGTCAAATTAATTGAAAGCTAAGGACACGATATCTACTTCCTGTTGAGGGCCTTCGAAAGCATCGGGAAATTGTAGTTACAAGAGCCGCACATAGAATATTTAGCGCGGTAATGGGGAGGCCCCTAACTATCAAAGATCTAAAAATTGAATTTTAATTTGTGAAGTATGGATACTTGTAGTGAATTAAATTCCGCATCTTTATTTCTCAGGTGAAAAAGTTATATATAGTGAACAAGACAATGATATTTTTCATTTGTTTTATAATTTTTCTTGTATAAAACATTGTACTTAAAACATTTTTTCTGCGTTTCTTTTCGAACAAGTGTTGTCTTCTATAGTTTCTGAATTATTTGTAAAAAATGCGTTTTTTAGAAATCGATTTCCAGTATAATTTAGTTTTGGGAATTTTCTAATGAAATTTAGAGACAATATTACTTCACTTGTTCAGGTGAAATATTTATTTTTACATTTTCATCAGAGAAGGTATTAGATTTGACTTAAAAATTCTATGTACGGATGTTCGCCGTGCTCAAAAAGATAAACAATTTATCTCAATTACTTTTTTTAAATAAAATAAAGATTACTGGAGTAATTAATTACTGGAGCATTTACCAAATTCGAAAAAACAAACGAAAATGAACATTTTAAGTCAGAAAACGCGCAATATGAAAAAAGTCATGAGGAGAAAAACGTTGATTTTGAAAAAATTTCAAATTTTGATCGTACAATAAAATAATTAAAAATCAAAAATTTTATATTGCGGTCAACCTATGCAAGACATGAAAAAATATAAAGAAACAAAAATTGTGCATATAAAAAAGATCTAAAAATTTTTTTTTGTAACTATTTGATAGGATGCGTTGTTTTTGTTTTATTCGTAAATAATAGCAATAAAAAAAGAAAATTAAATCTCTGGAAAAACGACGCAAGGTACGTAAAAAGATAAGAAAACAAAAATTGTGCATTCACAAAAGATCTTCAAATTTGTTAGCAATTATTTTTTGATAGGATGCATAGTTTTTGTTTTAATCTTAGAAAATAAAAATAACAGAATGAAATTTTTGGACAAACGACACAAGCTATGAAAAAAAATGAATTCACAAAAGATGCTCACACAAAAAAGAGCTATACAAATTTGTCATAAATAATTTTTTTAAAGAAGCGTCATTTTTGTGTTAATCGTAAAAAATAGCATTAAAAATAAAAAAATTAGTTTTTAGGAAAAACCACACAAGAGATGAAAAAAATTAAGAGACAAAAGTTGTTCAATCAAAAATGATCTAGAAATTTGTTATAAACTTTTGTTATAAAAATTTTCTTAAAACCACTTTACGCTCGGATGCGTATTTTTGGTTCCAATCGTACAAAATAACATTAAAAATAAACAAATTGAATATATGGAAAAACGACACAAGTTGAAATAAAATATTTAAGCTGTGTACAGATGTCCGGTACCGGGCCTTTGTTGGTATCCGTTAGATTGCTACGATTGGTTACACGGCAGTGGGCGGGGTCTGCTGGACAGCAGCATCAAAGTGAAGTATATAATTTGGAAGGAGAATATAAGTGTAACTTTTTTTACACACTTGCATATGTAATTGTTTATTAAATAGGAGTTATTTGGTGTTTCCGATTTTATCTTTCCTTGTAAATTTACTTTATCATTATTTTATTACTAAGAAGATTTTTATATAATTCTATTTGTGGGAGTTATAGCCAGTTATTATTTTAGATGTGTATAAATGATTTGTTTTTGATAAGTTCAACTTGTGTAAAACTTCTGTTTTATTGAAACTATCACGAATTCTATTTATTGTACAGAATATTTTTAGGAACAAAATAGGCCGCGTCAATGATAAATATTAAATCTTAAATTATCATTTTTAGCTAGAACGAATATAAATCGCAAACACCAACGATGCTTTTTTATATGTACAATAAAGAATTCAATATCCAACTAATAATGAAAATAAGAACTTACTACAAAATTGATTTCGAATTGATTTTCAAATATTTTATTTCGCACAGTAGGGTTCCATAATTTATTTCTTTATGATTCTGGAAAACATTGTCCTCGTCGCCTTGAATGCCCTTTTCTAGACATTTTTCCAGTACATATCAAAAGTTTTAAAACCTTTCTCATAAGAATTTATTATCAGAATGTAATCATACGCTTTCTTAAATTCAGGTCAACTTCACTTGAATTCATGTAGAAATTTTTTGCTTAATTTAAGTTCATATCTGAATTTAAATACGTCACTGTACAATCAAAGTATTAATTTTGGGATAGTTTCATGTATTACAATGAGACTCAGTAAAAACAGTCTCTAGTGGTACTAAAATGATATCACCACTGTTGGCAACCCAGATTAATATGTTTTAAATTAAAAATAACAGCATGATATTATTGTATTGAAAAACAGACAAATGATACCATAAAAAAGAGATCTCTAATTTTTAATGCGCATTTCTCAATTTAAGGGTGTTGGTTAAATAGACCATTTTACCTATCGGAAAGTTTAGTGCACATGTGCAATGTACTTTCTGTTGTACCCAGTTGTTGCGATTATTTTTGCTCGTTGAACACAGTGAAAACAGTTTTATTTAATTTTTAAACATTTGTGACAAGTTATCAAAAAAAAATTTCAAAGTGAATATTAATTTCAATGAAAAAAGAAGTAAGTGGGTGTTTATGCGTTTTATGTACGGCTTATGTCAAAGTGATAGTCGTACCAAAGCACACAAGGGACATAACCTCTTCTACTTCATACGTTTCCCGAAACCTTTTGTTTACAATACAGAAGTGGTCGTATTAGGAAAGAAGACTTGAAGAAACATTTTGAAGAATGTAATAATTGCTTGAAATGTAAAACCTCTCTATTTCGCCTTCTTTAAACTTAACCATGACCCTGCATCAATTTGTGGATGGATGTCCCTTCCTTTTTCTATGCATTCCTTTACTCTGAAATTATATTGCATGTATTAACTTATATTATGACAACTTATCATAATAAATTACAGTAACAATAATAATGTTGCATGCAAGCACGAAATGTGTTTTTTTGTTTGTAATACGTTTTCAATGTATTAAGAACTTTATTAATTTGCAATATTTTTGCATATCTTAAATTTTGCAATTTAATTTAATTCATAATATTTTGGAATGAAATTCAAAAATGTAAGAATATGCTTCCAAATTATATATTCCTTTGTAACAGATTTGGCATTTTCCGAAAATTTCGGCTTTGTAAGACCACCCAGTGGGCACAAAACCATGAATATCCCTAGAACGTCCTGGGGATGTTCCTACGACGTCCAATGTCAGTCCAAACAACGTCTCTAAGACGTTTAACGTCCTAAAGATTTCCTAAAGACATTTCATCTACTGTTAGTAATTTTGATGAAAAGTCTTGTATCCGTTTTCTGAGATGTTCGAAAAAAATAATTAAATGATTGTTGAAAAATAAAACAAACTCGTCGACGACTCGGAAATTCGAACAATTTATCCTCGCGACTTTTGTCCATAAAAGGAAAATTCTCTGAGTTATAGCATTTGCAGAATTCAAAAAGCAAACGAAAATTACAATTTTAAGCCAAACAGCGCCCGGTATGAAAAAAGTCAAGAGAAGAAAAATGTTGGTTTTTGAAAGCCCTACAAGATAATGGTAACGACTTTTTGAATTTTCTTGAAAAATCGAAAATTCACATTTTTATCGCACAAAAAAATAATGAAAAATAAAAAAATTCCATTTAGCAATCAAAGTATGCAAGGTATGAAAGAAGATGAATCGACAAACATTATGCACCCAAAAAACATTTATAAATTTTGTACCAATCACTTTTTCATAGGACGCATAAATTTTGTTCTATTTGTAAAAAACAACATTAAAAATAAAAAACTTAAATTTTTAGACAAATGACACAAGCTACGGAAAAAAGAATAAGCAAAACTTGTTCTCGCCCAAAGAAGAGCTACAAAAAAAAAATTAAATTTTTGGAAAAACGGCACAAGTTACGAAACAAAATTAATAGACAGAAGTTGTTCACTCAGTAAGGATTAACAAATTTATTATTAATTATTTTCAGATAGAACGAGTAGATTTTCTCTTCATCGTAAAAAATAAGATTGAAAGTAAAAAAAAAGTAAATAAATTTTTTGAAAAAACGACACAAGTTGCAATGAAATGTTTAATGAGAAAATTGTTAGTTTTTTATAAGAAGCGCACGTTTTATTTAATTATAAGAACAAGACAATGAAAATAGCTGTTTCAATACCAAGGCATATTATAAATTGTAACAATATAAATTTCGAGGGGCTATTAACTGAGTGAAAATGAGTGAAAAGTCATTCCTCACTCTAAACAAGACAGTAAAAGTTTCTTATGATCTGGCCACATTATGAGAAATTTTTCCTAATCTTAGGAAATTGCGCTAACTCAGGGAAATTCACGCAAAATTCTCTCAACTAAGACTCAACTCAGCGCATAGTGGGGAAAAAATGACTTTTTTGGTTCAAAATAACGTACAGCCCACAAATATTGACCAATTTGGACAAAAAAATTTGAAAAAAAAAAGTGTGATAAGACTTCTCAGAGAGTTTTTGAGCCTGATTTTTAAACTAGGCTTTTGATTTTTTTATAAATAAACAAATACCACGAAAAGAATGGCAATTTTTTCTATTTGACGTTCCCGGTGCTCGTCAATAACAGGCAAATTATTGAATTCGTCTAAGTTTCATAGAGTAACATTAGTTAAAGATATTCCAATATTCTATAATGAACAAAAAAAATTGTTATAGACAAATTATTTGATGAAAAAAATTTTTCTAGGATTTTCTATAATTTTACGTTTTTTAAGTTATATTGGAAGACATTTGGATGAAAACAGTATAAAGATGAGGAAATTTCTTCTTGAGATTATTATTGTTAATATTATAAACACATTTAATAAAGAAATGCATTAATCAGGCATTTTTTGACAGAGAAATTCGTTTTTCTATGTCATTTTTTTTTAATTATGAACATTATGATAATTTTAGCAAAAATTCACAATTTATTGATTAATTTCATGATTTTTTGGCACAAATTTAATAAACAAATGCATTAATCTGGCATTTGTCGACAGAAAAATTCGTTTTTTTCGATGTCAGTATTTTTAATTGGTAAGTTCATGATAATTTCAGAAAAATTCATGGTTGGTTGATAAATTTCATATTTTTCAAAAATAAGTTTAATATACAAATGCATCATTCGGGCACCTGTCAATGCAAAAATTTTGTTTTTTTTAGAAGTCAGTCTTTTTAATTGGGAACTTAATGATGATTGCATTAATACTCATACTTTGTTGATAAATTCTATGACGTTTTAAACAAATTTAATAAACATATGCATTATTTGGATATTTGTCGACGAAAAAGTTTTTTTCTTCAATCTCAGTCCTTTCAGTTTAAGTTTCTCATTACTTACATTCTTTTAATAAGTCTGCAGCTTCAGGATCGAGTAGAATACATTTTCCTTCCACTTTTGTCTATGATACACTATTTTTGGATGAGTGGAAATCAACATGTTGCTGCAATTATCATAAGCCCTAATTCAAATGCCTGACGTCGAAAATAAAGAATTTTTCCGTCGACAGATGCTCCAACAATGCATTTGTTTATTAAATTTGTTTAAGAAGATCATAAAATTGATCAAAAAGTTATGAATTTTGTTGAAATTATCATGAAGTTCCCAATTTAAAAAGTTGACAACGGAAAAAATGAATTTTTTCTGTCGACAAGTGCCTGAATAATGCATATGTTTATTAAATTTGTTTAAAAAATCATAAAATTTATCAACTCATTATGAATGTTGCTAAAATTGTCATGAAGTTTTGGACTGAAAAGACTGGCATTTACAAAAACTGCATGTTTCTGCCGAAAAATGCCCAAATAATGCGTTTGTTTAATAAATTTGATTTAAAAAATCATGAAATTAATCCACAAATTGAAATTTTTGCTAAAATTATCATTAAGTTCCTAATTTAAAAAATTTACATTGAAAAAACGAGTTTTTCGGGTGGAATAATGCTTGCCTGATGCATTTGTTTATTGAATTTGTTTATAATATACTCAATTACAATCTTTTTTATTATAATATTTTTTCCATTGAAATTTCCTGAATTATAACTTAAAGAATCGTAAAATTATGGAAAATCGTAGAAAACATTCTTTCAACAAATAATTTTTGTATAAAATTTTTTTTGATAAATTTAATAATATTGGAACATCTTCAACTAAACAATTTTCCTGTTATTGACGAGTACCAGGAACCTGAAATACAACAAATTGTTATTATTTTCGTCATATTTATTTATTTATAAAAAAGATGAGAGCCTAATTTGAAATTTAGGCTCGACAACTTTCTTAAAAACCTTATCAGCTATTTTTTAAAAAAATTTTTGTCCAAATCGGTCGACATTTGTGGGCTGCACGTTATTTTGAAACAAAAAAGTCATTTTTTCCTAATGTGCAGTGTCGGTTGCTGACTGCGGTCTTTTGTACTCTTACGAACTCTCGCTCTTTCTTTTGAAATTCTGAGTATTCACTTGCTGATATTTTTTTACGCGTAATACAGAGATTTTAATTGATAATAAGCTAATTATCACATTAGAGAGGCAAAGAATCACAGATATTCTAAATAAATATTTAAATACATTTTTTATTCACTGAAGTATCTTTTCATTGGAGATACAATGATGTTTTGAACATTGCTACGAAATTATTGTAATTTCAAGTCGTTTGAACAAAAAGAAGAATGCATTTCATGTTTCGCTTGATTTTGCTCTGTTCAATTTGTGTCAAATCCGAGAATCTGATTTTGGGTTATAAAGTGTTGTTAAAGCAGCCCTCATATTTCATTCGTTTATATTTTCACCTGGAAACGAGCCTGAAAATAAGGGCGATTTCCGACTCGCAGCCACTGAACCTGAGTAGTGTACCCCCACCATTGCGTCCAACACGTTACCTGGTGTACCTGAGATATTTAAACTGTACATTGTAAATAGACATTTTAAATTTTATTTTCGGGATTCCCGACAATAAAATTAAACTGTTCTTCCTTTAGGTTCCGGTTTAGGATTTTTTGATGGAATTTATTACTCTAAAATTTGAAGCATTTTAGCTTTAAAGACGCGTAAAATGAATTTAAATAAAACAAATTATTCCATGAAACTATTTTCTGGATGACTTAACTTTTTCAATTGAAAATTCATCTAGTTTAGGTAAAATTGCATCTTTCTTGGATAAAAATGCGTATTTTGTTTGAAAAATTCAACTATACTTTGTTGAAAATTCAACTTTTTGGTTTAAAATTCAACTATTTTTTGGAAACCTGATCTTTTTAATTATTTCTTGAGAATTCATCTTTTTAATTTGAAAAAGCAATTATTTTCTTGAAAATTTAATTATTTTGTTGAAAAGTCATATTTTATGGTAGAAAAGTAATTTTGTTTTGTTTAAAAATAATAAATGAATTTCCAAATTTAAATTCGGTGTCTAAAATGTTGTCTTATTATGTTTATAACAGGTCCTATGTTAAAAATATTACAATATTAAAATGCTGGTATTTGAATGTCAGAGAAAATAACAAATTGGTCGCGGAAAAATCCGGGAATTTTGCAAATGAAGTTTCCACACTTTAAATCATGTATTATCTTAAATACCAAAAATTCCCATTACTTTCAAGTCTCATATCTAATTATTTCTGGAAACCATAAATTACGATCAGTAGGGGTGGGGATAAATATTTGGTTAAGGTTCTTTAAAGGGCGGGTGGGGCGGAGCAGACCTACAATCCGTTACATAATTTAAGTATTATATTATTAATATATTATTATTATTAATAAGTGTCATATAATGTAGTATCAAGTGACATTCAAAGCGATTGGATTGATTTCTTTACTAAGTGAAGAAGAACAAGTGAAGAAAGATAAAGAAGAGCAACTGCGTAAAATATCTGAAAGCAGAAAGAAATTGCATTCTGAAGAAGAAAAGCTTGCTATTATGAGAAAAGAAGAAGAACAGAAATTAAAAAATTCTAACAAGCTCTTAGAAGAAGCTAACATCAGATTGAAAAAGGCTCTGGAAAAACAAAACATGGAGGAAATTCAACTTGCCCAGGCTATGCTTGTAGCAGTAAGAGAATTGCGGAAAGAATCGGAAGAAAAGCGAGAAGAAATTAATAAAACCCAGAAGACAGTAGAGAAAAGAAAAAATGATATTTTAGATTTTATCTAGAAAAAAAAGAAGAAAATCTAAGTAATATATATGTATGGAACTATGGAATAATCTATAGTATGAAAATTCTATTTAATATTGAAGTTTAAATTATTTTAGTTTGTGATTTTCCGGTTTTCTAGTTCCTATCGTAAAGAATTGTGGAATATAAATGCGGCAATTTTGTGAAAGGTTTGTTTAGTTTGTAATAAAATGAGTTACAATTTGTTTGACTTGTAAAATTTATTCTGAAAATTGTGGCCTTGGTATCCACCCCCAAATTCAGCACTATAATTTCATCTAATCATTTCAAAGCAAGCCCATTAAATATATGTGTAATTAAATCGAAATTTTGGGGTTAATAAGTGTTACTATGGAAATAACAGACATTTTTTTTTGGGTGAACATTAGTCACTTTTTATCACTTTTTAGATGAAATTAGTCACTATTTTCACTTTTTTGAACTCCATTATTCTTTGGCAGCCCTGCTCACTAGTGAAAAATAATTTAAAATTACGAAATTTAAACATAAATTTTTTGTTCAATAACAATTTGTTTGAAAATGTGCAAAAAGATGTCTTTTTTTTATTGAGTCATATGAACGCATTTAAAAAAAGAGTTGAATATGACAAACCTGAAATTTATTCAGCTTGAACCAAAGAAACATATTATCATTTTGCTTCTTCGGAAAAAACTTTTGTCATGATTTAGGATTTTTGGGATTTCATATTTTTTTGCCATTTTGAAACTTTATAAACACCAAGAAAAAAATGTTTTCCATTAATAAAAAATAATAAAAGGTTTTTTCTTTGGTTCAAGCTGACGAAGTTTCAGGTTTGAATCAATCCAAAAAACATGTTTTTGTACATCTTCAAAAAATTGTAAATAAGGCAAAATTTATTTTTAAATTAAAAAAATTTTCAATTGTTAATTTTAAAAAAGAAAACAGAAGATATTAACCGATTTCGAAATTTTTATTCCTAACTTTTTTTGGATGTCAATCCACAAATTGTTATCCCTGATCAGCTCAATCAATTAATTTTAGCATTTTTACTTCGCTCTACTGTAGAGTGTAGTTTTAAATTTATATTGAAAGTATTAATGATATAACATATTACAGTTAATAATTCATCTCTTTTAGTTGAAAATTCCACTTTTTGGTTGAAAATTAATATATTTTGTGAAAAATTCTTTTTTTTTTAGAAAATTAATCCTCTTGCTTGGAAATTTATATTTTTGGATGAAAATTGAACTATTTTTGTGAATAATAAAAATGATTCAATTATTGAACCATTATCTCGAAAAATAGTTGTTTTTTTGTTTGAAAATTAATTTTTTTAATTGACAATTTAATTATTCCATTTTTAATTGTGAACTTATCTTTTTTTGTTGAAAATTCATCTATTTGGTTAAAAAAATTATTTGTTTTTTGTTCTAAATTTGTTTTTTCTGGTCGAAAATTAATCCTCTTGCTTGAAACTTAATATTTTTGGCTAAAAATTTTTTCTTGGTTGAAGCCGCATAATTAGTTTAAGACACCTCCTTACTTGAAAATTTAACTCTTTTGTCAAAGATTCATTTTTTTTGTAAAAAATTACTATTTTGAATTAAAAGTATAATCATACCATTTTCGTTTGAAAAATTTCTTTTTTGGTTTGGTGATGCCTACTTTTAGTTGAAAATTCATGTCTTTGTATTATATTAGTATTTTGTTCAAAATTCCTTCTTTTGGTATCAATTTATCCTTTTTTTCGAAAATAAATATTTTTGGTTGAAAATAGGACTATTTTGGTGAATTATTAAACCATTTTGGTTACAAATCGTTTTTTTTTCTGCTTGAAAATTATTTTATCGAACCGAGAATTTATCTATTCCATTTTTTATTTTTAATTAATCGTTTTGACTTGAAAATTAAACTATTCGGTTAAAAATTCATGTATTTTGTTAGAAAATTGTTTTATTTTGTAGAAAATTAAACTCCTTTGTTGAAAATTCATGTTTTGGTAAAAGGTGCACAATTTCAGTTAACAATTTATCTCCTCACTTGAAACTTAACTATTTTGTTGAAAATTCATGTTTTTGCTTGAAAATTTAATTATTCGACCAAAAATTCAATAATTTTGTGAAAAAGTCCATTTTTTGGTTGAAAATTTGTTTTTTATTTCGTGAAAAATACATTTGTTTATTGTTAGAAATGAAAAAATTCCAATTTTGTTGAAACTTTATCTTTTTTAGTAGAAAATTCAGCTATTTGGTTAAAAATTCATGTATTTTGTTGAAAACTTGTCTTATCGATAGAAAAATAATCTTTTTTCTAATCGTTTTAGCTCAGAGAAAAAATTCTGGTATTACGTCCGAAAAATGTAAAAGAAAAATATAAATATAAGAAAAAGTTTCCAATTTGTTAAAAAATGATCGCGAATTTATTTTATTTTATATTTTTATATTTCATGGAAAATAGTTTTTTTTGCGGAGTTTCAAAATGCCAAAAACTTCAAAATCTCAAAATTCTTAAAACCCGTAAAAAAATTCGAAAAAGCAAAATAAAACATTTTTTCGCTAATTAGAAAAATTCTAAATTGACTAACAAATTTTGGGACGACTGTAAATTCTGACTCTGTAAAATTCGCGAAAAAGAAAATTCTCAAAATAAAATTACCGACTCTAAATAACTAAAAAATTGTTTCAATAATAAATAAATAATGAAATAATAAAAAAAATAAAATGAAAAATATATTTATAAAATAAAAGTAGAACCAGAAAGAGAACAAGATATCAACCGATTAAAAAAAATTTCTCCTTTTTCGGAAGCTATCCCACAAATTTTTTTCTTTCAGCTCAAACGATTCGATTAATTTGAGGATTTTCACTTCAAAGTATTTCAATTATATTCCGTATTATTGTAGGAAAAATCACCAGAAAACTTTTCCTACTCTAATCTAAATAAGTGGCGTGAAACTGAATAAAATAGTATTTTAGTACAATTTCGTCCTCACTGAGATTAAATTCCTTTTTTAATGAGCTCTTAATCAAGTTTACGAACTCTCAAAGAGAGCGAAAATTTTAGGTGAAATAAACTTCCTTGTTATTAAATTATTTCATCTTCAGTCTCTACTTTTCTCTTAGTTATGAAGTAGAGACACTTTGCGATTCTCTGCTACTTGGCGTACGAGATGGACAGATTCTCATTAAATTATTTACTTCAGATTTTGGTCTTGGCACAGCCAAGTTCTCAAACGTTTCCTCTTCATAGTTTGACACTTGTTTTATTTTTCTTTATTATAAATAAATTATGTTCCGAGTGACGAAGCAGTTCTTCAAATTTTTTATTTTATCATAGTTAAATTAACAAAACAAAAAAATACGATTTTTGTAAATTTTTTGTTCAAACTGCCGCCATTTTGTTATTTTGCAAAATAACAAAAAATCCGCTTTGTCACTTCAGAGCTATGGTTATACTAATTATGGAAATTTCTGATTCATTTGGTGAAGATGATGCTGACTGGAGATATCGTGCACGCAGTGAACAAGCCTTTTGTTCTAGACACTTTGTTTATTGTTAAATAATACCTAAACTAAACAACGATTTCGTATTAAAAAAATTTTTTTGTAAACTTTGAGACAGCATAAATAAACACTGAAAATTTTATTTAATTATATAAAATAGTTGTTGAGAAAAAAATTCTTGAAAATCACCTTATTTCTTTTCCGAGATAGTAGACTGACACCTTAAGGTGCTTCAAATGTGTTGGTTTTTTTAATAATACAAAATACGCCTACAAGGATGAATTGTTTGATGTGATTTTTTTACAACCTAATCAGTAGGCTCACACACGTGTATGACCAGTGCCCTTTTTTCAAAAAATGATCCCGTTTTTTTTTCTCCTAATAATTGAAAATTTGCCGAATTTTCTGCGCCTGGGAACGGGCATCGCGCCACGAGGAGTGTACAAATGGTGAACCGAAAACAGGCGCTCGCCGTTTCAAAGTGCGTTTCAATTAATAGAAAAAAAAAAAAACAGGATCATTTTTTGAAAAAAGCGCTCTGGTCGTACACGTGTGTGAGCCTACTGATTATTTTGTAAAAATATTACATCAAACAATTGATCCTTATAGACGTATTTTGTATTATTCTAAAAACCGACTCATTTGAAGCACCTTAAATGTTTCCATTAAAATAAAAAAATAAAATAAAAAAAAAGAAGGCAATCTTTCCTTTTTTCTTTCTACTTTTTTTCTGTTGTTTTGGGTTTTGACTTGTTGAACATTTTTTTATTTTTGTCAACTAATTGATTAAAAATTAATTTTTTTGTAAAGATAATTATTTGGTTAAAAATTCATCTTTTTGGCTTGGAAATGTCAGGAAATTTTTCCAAAAGTGTGCCTATTTTACTTTTTATTCAAAATAAAATTAAATAATAGTGATTCTTAACTATCTTGTTGAATTTTCGCTTTTTTTGCTTTGAAATTATTTTTTTATCTGAAAATTTAAATATTTTATCTTTAGTTGAAAAATGATTCTTTTTAGTTAAAAATTCGTGTGTTTTGTTGAAAATTCGTTCATTTTGGTAAAAAATTAATCTTCGCGATTGAAAATTTACATTTTTACTTGAAAATTCAACAGTTTGAAATTTTTTCTCTCTTTTAAATGAAAAATCTTTCTTAGTTGAAAATTCATCATTTTAGTTGAAAATTGATCACTTTCTTTGAAAATTTAACTTTATTTAATATTTTTTTTTCATTGAAAATTATAAACATTAATTTATTAAACTGAAAATTTAACTATTCAATTTTTGATTCACAGTTTACTATTGTTGCTTAAAAAATTATGTATTTTGTTGAAAAATCTTTTTTTGTAGAAATTAATTTCATTGGTTCAAAATTCAAGTATTTTGTTGAAAATTCGTTATTTTTGTCTGAAAATTTAACTATTTTATTGTAAACGCAACTATTTGCTTGGAAATTACTTTTTAAATTTTTAAATTTTTTAAATGCAACTGTTTTGTTAAACAAAATTTTTTATTCAAATATTTGATTGAAAATTCATCATTTATTTTTAAAATTATATAGTTATATTCAAAATTATTATTTGAACGTTAATTTCATTGCATTTAAATACATCCAAAAATATTCAAACTTTGAATTATTCCGCCGTGGTAATTTCACAGAGTTGGAGAATTCAGATCACTACAATGTGTTTCTGAACTATTCGAGCCAGATTCTGTTAAAGTTATATCATTAAGCATTCCACAACTTTGTGTACTGACTTTAATGTAAGTGTATATCAAACTCGATTATTCATATTGAGAAACAAACTGTCACATTTCCAGATGAAATATCCAGGCCTCACAGACCGGTCCCTATATCCCCTATTGTACCCCATATTCTTTCAAGGTCCCTAAAGTACCCTATTTTCAAGAATTGGTCCCTATGGTACCATATTTACAGTATAATTAGAATGCATCATATTGCGCAATATACTCGACTGAGTACTTGCGCACTACGGGGCTTCGGAGGCGATATTCGCAACCGTCTCTCGCCCTGGGCGCTGAGAAACTGCGTGGCATTTTCTATAGTTTTAAAAAATTTCAGGGTATTTCAAATGATTTTCAGGGATTAGAAATATTTTGTTAGTTTAAAAGATGACAAAGAAATTTTTAATTTATTTTAGTAATTTAATAGGATTTTAAAGAATTTGAAAAATATTTTTTGCCCTGAATTCTTTTTAATTTATCCTGAATTCTTCTAAATTCTGTTGAATTTTTCTAAATTCTTTTGAATTCTTCTAAATTCATTTGAATTTTTCTAAATGCACACAATTTTATTCAATTCAATGGATTTTTAAGAAGTTTTTGTTTAATTCATCTTGAAGTATTTAAAACTCACCTTAAATTCTTAGACATTTCATCAAATTATTTAAAATTATTTAAATTTCTCTAAATTCACTAAAATCTTACTGAAATAAATAGATTTTTTCGATTTTAAAGATTTTTTCCAATCGAATTTAAATTGTTTTGAACTGTTTTGTAGTCATTAGTCACTTTTTTGGTTAGAAATTAGTAGGGTTTCAAAGATTTGAAGAGATTTGAAATTATTTTTTGGAATTCACCCCGAATTCTTCTAAATTTACTCAATTTATTGGATTTTAACAATTTTTTACAGTTTTTATTCAATCGATCCTAAAGTCTTTTAACCTCACCCTGAATTCTTAGGTATTCCATCAAATTCTTTTGAATTCCCTTGAATTTTTCTGAGCTCATTTCAGAGTCACTGAATTCAATTAAATTTTTTCATATTTTGAAATTATTTCAAATGCATTTGAGTTTTTTTTTAAATTCACTTTGATATTTCATGAATTTTATCGAATTATTCTCGTTTACCTCAAATTTCTCTCAATTCAATCCAGTTTCACGGAAATCAATGAAATTTTTTTTATTTTTTAAATGTTCTCCAATGCATCTGAATTCCTTTGAATTTAACTTGAATTGTTTTGAATTTAACTTGAATTGTTTTCAAATGAATCCGAGGCTTGCTATTATAATCTGAGTTTATGTCGACTTTTCGACTTAAATTTGGTTTTTGCCAGGGATTAATTGGGTTTTTAAAAATATCCTGTAAGTGATGAATAATATCTTTTTTCTGAATTTTAATTTAGGTCATAGAATGTGTGCCTTCGTTGAGAGAAGAACAAAGATCTCGACATGATAGTTCAGCATCAACTCCAAAACCTTCCTTCTCCATTCACAATCATTGAAGACGAGTTCCACTTTCCCAGAAGAAGTTTCATTTATTAAAGATGGATTTTCATTAAGTAAATAAACATTTTCATTTTGCATGTTTCGAACCATTTCATTATTCTAATTTATAAACGGTTTAAAATCGCTTTCTATTTTGTATGTCTCTTCACTCTCTTTTTTAAAAATAGGAAATAAACGTTTTAGGAAGACAATCCGTGGCAAAATTGATTCAAGAGATTATTTTTAACTTATCATGCGCTTCTTTTTTAGGTTTCATTCACAAATTCATTCCAACTTCAAGAAGACTTATACACTTTCCAAGTCCCTTTTGCCTTCGTTGATTTTTCCAGATTTGAACTTTGCTGATCCGGTGAGTGATTTTTAGATTTAATTACGAGCCCGAGAAGTTACCGCAAATTTTTATAGACCAGATTGAGTAAATTTAAAAGATTTCAGGATAGATGAATAAGAATTCAGGGCGAATTCCAAAAAATATTTGAAAATCTCTTGAAATCTTTGAAATCCTACCAAATCCTTCACTTCTTGTAAATTCCTTGAAATCCATTGAAATATTATAAAATCCCGTAAAATTACATGAAGTCTGATGATACTTCCTGAAATTCTGGACAATTCCGAAATTCTAGAAAATTCTTTATCCTGAAATATTTCAAGTCCTTTGAAATTCCTTCAGATTAATTAAATTAATTAATAATTCCTTGGAATCTTTTGAAATTTTCTACAACATTTCAAATCCCAGTAAAGCACTGAAATCAATTAAAAATTACTTTGAATCTTTTAAAATAACCTAAAATATTTTAAATCTTTTGAAATCCCTTGAAATTTTTTAAAGCTCTTTAAAATGCCAAGGAATTTGAAAAAAAAATCCTTAAAATATTTCAAATCCTTTGACCATTTTATCAATTAATCAGGGTGCACAGTCTTCCCCTTTTTTACTTAGTTTCCCCCTTTTTCATGAAATTCCCCTTTCTTTCCCTATTCTCAAAAAATTCCCCTTTTCCCCCTTTTCTCATTAAATATACGATATTTGAAAATACAATATTTGAATCACCCGATATCTTTAAAATAAGAGTTTCAAATTTTTTGAATATACAAAAATAAAATTAGTCATTTTGATGATTTCCATTCAAAATTTCTTCAATTTGGACGATTTAGAATTAAAAACTTTACATTTGATCTTCAAAATCATCCGAATTCAAGAATTTTTATTTCTTCATTTGTAAAATTTAAGGGTTTTTAATTTTGAAAGTTTACAATTGAAAATTTTGTAATTTTGATGATTTACATTCGAAATTTCTGCAATTTTGAAGATTTGGCATTAAAAACTTGACTTTTGATCTTTAAAATCACCTAAATTTAAGAATTTTTATTTATGCGCCTTCAAACTGAAAATGTTTTTAATTGTTTGAATTGCGAATAAAAAAATTAGTAATTTTGATGATTTACATTCGAAATGTCGTTAATTTGCAAGATTTAGAATTGAAAACTTGACTTTGGATCTTCAAAACCATTCAAATTGAATAATTTTTATTTACGCATTTTTAAATTAGAGGGTTTTTAATTTTGAAAATTTACAATTAAAAATTCTGTAATTTTAATGATTTACTTTCGAAATTTCCTCAATTTGAAACATTTCGAAATTAAAACTTGACTGTTGATCTTGAAAATCTTTCTAATTAAAATTTTTTTGTTATGCATCTTTACGATGAAGTTTTTAATTATTTGAATTTACAATAAAAAATTAGTAATTTTTAAGATTTAAATTCGAAATCTGTTTAATTTGAAACATTTAGAATTGAAAACTTGACTTTCGATCTTCAAAATCATCCAAATTTAAGAATTTCGATTCACCCGTCTTTAAAATAGAAGATTTTTTAATTTTTTAAATCCACAATAAAGAAATTATTATTCGACAAAAGTGAAAACAAATTCAAATCAGTAAAATTTAACGATTTCAACTTCAACATATTTCTTATTGATTCAAAAATTATGACACTTATTATATTTACAGCTTTTACTAGTGAACAATAATAAAAAAATAATTACGAAATTTCAAAATAAACTTTTTTCGCAGTAATATTTTTCTCTGAAAATGTGCAAAAACAGTTTTTTTTTGGTTGATTGAGTCATATGCACACATTTAAAAAAAAGTTGAATATGTCAAACCAGAAATTTATTCAGCTTGAACCAAAGCAAAAATCATTTTGCTTTTTCGGAAAAAAGCTTTTGTCGCGATTTAAGATTTTTGGGATTTCATTTTTTTTTGCGATTTTGGGACGTTATATACACCACGAAAAAAATCTTTCCCATGAATAAAAAATAATGACATGTTTCTTTGGTTTATGCTGAAGAAGTTTCAGGTTCGAATCAATCCAAAAAACATGTTTTTGTACATTTTCAACAAATTTTGAATAAGGCAAAATCTTTTTTCTTCATATTTCAACTAAATAGATGAATTTTTACACATAATACTGAAATCTTTATCCTGGAAAAAAAAACTTTTTACAAAAGAATGGAATTTCTGACCTAAAAATATGAATTTCCAACAAAAAAGTTCATTTTCAAACAAAAAGTAGAATTTTCAACCAAAACAGTTGAGTTTTTAAAACCAAAATAAGAACTTTATACAAATAAATTTAATTTTTTAATTTAATTTTTTTTAAATATGAGTTTAAAAAAAATAATTTTCTACCAAACAGTTTAATTTTCTATCAGAATAGTTCATTTTCGACTAAATAGTTGAATTTTCTACTAAAATATTTAAATTTTGAAGCCAAAATAACGAATTTTCTATAAAACTGTTCAATTTCCATCTCGGAAATATTAATTTTCAATGAAATAGTTGAATTTTCAAGCCAAGAAGACCAGTTTTCAAAAAGAAATTTATATTTCAACCAAATAGATGAATTTTCACACAAAATACGTAAATCTTCATCCTGAAAAAAAAACTTTTTACAAAAGAATTGAATTTCTGACCCGAAAATATGAATTTCCAACAAAAAAGTTCATTTTCAAACAAAAAGTAGAATTTTCAACCAAAACAGTTGAGTTTTCAAAACCAAAATAAGAATTTTCTTCAAATGAATTTAATTTTTAAATTTAATTTTTTTTACATATGAGTTTTAAAAAACAAATAATTTTCTACCAAACAGTTTAATTTTCCATCAGAATAGTTCATTTTCGAATAAATAGTTAAATTTTCTACTAAAATATTTAAATTTTGAAGCCAAAATAACGAATTTTCTATAAATCTGTTCAATTTCCATCTCGGAAATATGAATTTTCGATGAAATAGTTGAATTTTCAAGCCAAGAAGACCAGTTTTTAAAAATAAATTTATATTTCAACAAAATAGATGAATTTTTACACAAAATACGTAAATCTTCATCCTGAAAAAAAAATTTTACAAAAGAATTGAATTTCTGACCCAAAAATATGAATTTCCAACAAAAAAGTTCATTTTCAAACAAAAAGTAGAATTTTCAACCAAAACAGTTGGGTTTTCAAAACACTATTTTCTATCAAACCAGTGATCATAAGTGCAGATAGGTTGCATAAAGTCCTAATCTAAAAACCCGAGAGGAAATCCAATACAATCCATACTAATCCAATTCAATTCCCGAGACGAAGGACGAGTACTGTAATTTACACAAGGCAAAGTGCCACTTAAGGGTGTCTACATGCCAAAGTTGGGGTCACTGCACTCCTCGTACCATAAAGTACAGATACAAATTACCGTCAGCCAATCAAATCACAGTGTCAGTTACTTTATAGTGCGCTGTACCCTAAGTAAAAATTTTACAGCCTAGGCTAAGAAGTGCTATTTTAAATAAGGTTTACAGTACCTAAAATCGCACTTGTGATGACGATGTGATAAAAACGGATTTTTTACTAAAAAAAGTTCAATTTTTAGCCCGAAACTATAAATTTCCAACGAAATAGTTGAATTTTTTACCAAAATAGTTTAATTTTACACCCAAAAAGTCGAATTTTTTACCAAAACAGTCGAGTTTTCAAGCCGGTTATTTTTAGTCAAGAAAGATGAAGTTTCAACTGAAAAGATGACATTTCTAGAGAAAAAAAACATGAATTTTTAATCAAAAAGCACAAATGTCCAACAAAACAGTAGAATTTTCAAACAAAAAGGTTCAGTAAAATAGTAACATTTTTAACCAAAAGAGATGAATTTTGTACCAAAAATATAATAGTAGACTTTTCCATTCAAAAGAATGAACTTTTGAGGTAGTTGAAGAACCTGCATATGGGCGTAAGTGCCAAATTTTGGAAATGCGTTTTATTGGCCTAAACTAATTTTTTCAACCTAACTCATGTTTCTGTGGAAGATTATGGCCCAGTACAATTTAGAAGTGGGTCAAAATCCATGTTTGGTATTATTTTTTCAAAGTATTTTCATATTTCTGTCTGTTCTTTTCACCAATAAATATATTTAAGTAATAGCTCGAAAGCACTTTTTTATTTTTTTAATAATTCAAAAAATAAAAAAGTTATGCAACTCTTTGTGTTTCCATATTTTCGTTTATGGAGATGCGACGCACCATTGATAAGGGGGTTTCTCGGATGTGGCTGCTTCTTTTAGGATCTTCGTTTTGCGGTATCTCGAATGTACTTTCTTGTTTTCTTTCTAAATTCAAAAATAAAAAAGTTACGCAACTTTTTAGGTGTCAAAATTTGAGTTTTTTGGAACGCGCCGATATTAGACTAGGGTTTTCTCGCACATGGTTATTTTTTTTAAAGCGCTCTTTTCGCTATATAAATTGATCTAGACAATAGCTCGAAAACACTTTCTTGTTTTTTTTTTCAAATTCAAAAATAAAAAACGTATGCAACTTTTTATGTATCAAAATCCTCCTCTCGCTTCCCCAGCTTACACTTCACTTCCCCTACTTACCTTCCCCAGTCCTCACATCCACTCCCCTACTCACCCTCATTTCTAATCATTTCCCCTACTTCCCAACATTTCCTCTCACTTTCCACTTTTCCTCCCCTCATTTCCCCTCACTTGTCCAACTATCCCTCCCCTCATTTCTCCTACTTCCCCTCCTAATCATTTCCCCTTACATCTACATCCCCTCACTTCACCTCCTTCCCCTCTTCTTATTTTCCCTCACTTCCACCATTTCCCCACCCCTTATTACTTCTCGCTTCCCCTCTTTAAAAAAAAGTACGACGGACGGACACTCCATCGAAACTGTAGGGGTTTATCCCGGGGTTATGAAACCCTATAACAAGAAAAAGGGGGAAAAGGTTGTCTCTTGAAAAGAGCCGAAAAATTAGGAATTTTTTTAAAAAGGGAGTAGAAGGGGAATAGGGAAAAGAGTCTGAAGTCCGGATTAAATTATACTTTGTGAGATGAATGCATTTGTAAAAAAAATGTATTACCTTACAGCTGGTAAACAATAATTTATATATACGACTGGATAAACCACGTGTCTAAAAAAAGGAATTGTTACAAGCTCTGCACATTTTACAAATTTGATCTGAATTCTTGATTGGAACCTCAGTTTTCCAAGAGCTTTTTCTCTATTTCCTTTTCTTTAAAGGTGCTAGAGGCATTTTCAGATGTGGTTCGAGTAAAAGGCAAGAGGTTCGGTCGTTAGGAAAAGGCAAGGAAGGGGATTTACATTACTAGACTAGGAAAAGGGGTTGATCTTTCTATAGAGTGGTTTCGATAACCTTTATCTTCAACTTGGATTTACTTTGCAGCTGTCGAATTTTGAATTAATTCTAGATAGTTCCAATTAATTTTTTGTTTATTTCACTTCTACTATGCTAATTTTGACACGCTAAATAAAACAAAATTTGCATCCGCATTGCTAATTGCAGATTTCGTGACAAGTGCTAGTCGAGGTAAACTGAATAACTATCGACAACAAACAATGAATTCATTTTGGGTTCCCCAATTTTCTGTGAATATACACTCAGAATTTTTTTTCAAATTAAAGAAACCGCTTCTTCCACATTAATTTTTTTCATGTAACCAGAAATAACTTCAAAATTCAAAAAATCATTTTATTCAACGAACAATTTTTTTGAGAAACTTCGTTGAATCAAAGAAAATTTTTTCTGAATGAGAGCCAATGAATTTTTTCCTTTGAATAAAAAAAAGATTATGTATTTATCTATTAATAAAGATTACAAATTTTCTGCACAATCAATTTAATAAATCAAAATTTTCAAATAGATAATTTTATTTCATGATAAAATGTATTTCAAAATGTTTATAAACATTACTAATAAAAGAGATACTTTAGGTTTTATATTCAAAGATTAATTCCAAGTTTTGAAGATTTAAAAATATGTTGAAAAAGAATCTGAAAGATTTTAAGACCATTTTTTTAATTATGCAGGACTTTTAAATTTTTTAGAAAAAATTGGCATAATTTCAAAAGATATTTCGAACTTTTGAAAATATTCGAAAATAATTTAAATTTTGAGAAGATTTAAACAAATTTTTAATCAAATTAAAGTTTTTGAAGAATTGAAAAAAAGTTTTTTAAGAATTTTGAAAGGTTTCAAGAGAATGAACAGATTTTGTTATAAGATTCAAGGGATAATTTCCAATGATTTATTACTTTGAAAAATTATTCTTAAAGAAGATTTCAAAAGATTTCAAAAAATTTCTGATAATGTCGAGAAAAATGTGGAAGATTTTGAGGCAAGTTTTTATATTTTGAAAGATTTTTGACAAATTGTATGATAAATTCGAATAATATGAAAAAATATTCAGAAATTTTGAACAAATTTTTAACATAATTTTAAATTTGAAAAGATTTCAAAAAAATTATATACAAAAAGTAGATTTTTAAAGATATATAAACAAAATTTTGAAATTTTTCCAAAATTTGGAAAGGTTTCAAGATAGTAAAAAAACGTTCTCAATCATTCTTGGGAAAGTTTGCAGTGATTTTTTATTATGCAAAAATTAATTTTCAGAGAATATTTTTAAACAAATTAAACATTTTAAAAGATTTCCAAAATCGCAAACAAAATAATCTGGAAGATTTTAAGGCAATTCTAGCAATAATTCGGGTCAGTTTAAAAAAGATTTAGGAATTATAGACATTTTAAAACGAATCAAAATATTTTGAAACTGGAAGATTTCCTAAAATTTATAAACTGTTTTTAAGTTTTTTCCAAACTTCTACAAGTCAAATATGGGGTGAAATTTGCAAGTATCCCCACGTGAAATTTTGTTGTTGCCTATCTCATTGATAGGCAACAACAAAAGATATATCTTATAAATAGACTCGAATTTTTCGTAAAATTTTGTAAGATGCTGTAGTTTATATTAAATTTATTAAATTCATTGAATGAATGAATTAAATAATTATCAATTTAATTTGAAATTAAATACTAAAAATGTTAGTTTTGTTCAAAAATAAAGTTTTTCAGAAATAATTTTTAATTACAATAAATAGCAGAAAATAATTGTAGGGAAAATTCTTTCTTGACTGAAAAATCTTTTTTAGTTGAAAATTCAACCATTTTGTTGAAAATTCCTTCTTTTTCCATGAATTCAATTCATTTTGATCTGAAATAAATATCTTTATTAGTTGAAATGTCAACTACACTGGAACGTGGATTGTATATAATTCGGGCTTGGCCTGCAATTGGCCTTGAAGCTATTTCCAAACCATACGAACGTAAATAGTTAGGACCGTCTGAACCGTTTCCAATTCGAATACGCAATACACTCGAGTGAGTACCCGCGCACTTCACCTTTCCGCTATGCTACTGGTGTCTCACGCTTCTCGGTGTACACCCTCTCTCGCTGCCGAGGGGCACCAATCTCAGCCCGAAACCAGCGGCAATGCTTCTCGAAATTATTAAATCCGGACGTAGTAAATCCAAGTTCGAGTGTATTATATTTTTCGTAAAGTATTCTTTTTTTTTTAATGAAAATTCGACTAGTGGGTTAAAAGTTGAACTACATTGTTAAAAAAAATTGCTTTTTGGGTTGAAGATTCGTTACTTTAGTTCAAGAATCTTAGGAAAATTATATTTATATAGCCCGGAAAAAAAAATTGTTTATACTTAAAAATAAATATTCATTTGAAATTTGTATCTTGTATTAAAATTAATTTTGCTTATGAGATCGAAATAGCAGTCGAGATGTTTTAATTTAATTACAAAATTACAAATTTCAATCATGAAAATAGTACTTTATCGAAGTTATAAATACTTCTTTTTCATAAAGTCACGTCGAAAATAAGTAGCAATATCTATTTTTTTGTTTGAGAGAGAAATTCAATATAAAACTTCAATTGTACGAGAATTCCTGACATACCGTGTAGTGAGTGAGGTGCAGCACTCTATCGAATCAATGTCATTATTGATTTTGTGAGTAGAATGAAAATAAACAACAAAAAATTTATACCTGACCACTTCATTTTTGAAAAATTTCAATCACAAAATAAGAAAAAATAAGACTTTGCAGCACCGGGGTATTTTTATTTTTTAATTATTTTTTTCAGTGATGGGTAAGTTACTTTTCAAAAGGAATTAGTTAGAACATTTTGATTTTCAGGATGAGAGAAAAATTAAAATTTTCCTCTATTGGGCTGTGGAAATTCATATTTTTATTTTAAACGTGTTTCTTTAGATTTTCCTAGTTCTGGCTCCACTTTCGGTAGATCTATAACTTCCTAGGGCCAACAGAAAATGTTTTAGAACAGGTTTCATTATCAACAAACAGTTGAATTTTCAATAAAAACAAAAATTACCAAGAAATATCAATTTTAACCAAAAATATAATAATTAAATTTGCAGTTAAAAAATTAATTCACAAAAAAATAAAATTTTCAAAAAATTGAATTGACAACCAAATTCATGAGTTTTCAACTACAATAATAAATCATTAATCAAAAAATGAATTTTTGACAAAGGATTTCAACTTTCAACCAAGTCGTTAAATTTTCAACTAAAAAGGATCAATTTTCCGCGAAGAAGAAAAATTATCTACCAAAAAGACGAATTTTTAGTGAAATACAGGAATTTCACAATGAATAATTGAATTTATACTTTAAAAAAATAAATCTTCAAACCAAACAATTAAACTTTCAAACGAAAAAAATAAATTTTCAACGAAAAATTGAATAACTAAGTTTTCAGTTAAAAATTGAGTAATTAAATTATCAATGAAAAAAAAACGAATTTTTAACTAAATAGTTCAGTGTTTAACTAAGAGAGATGAATTTTCAACTATGATGCTGAATTTACAAACCAAAAAAATAAACTTTTAATAGAAAAGTTCCACTTTCATCTATAAGTTGAATTTTCAACCAAAAAAGATGAATTGTAAAAAAAAATGTAATAATTGATATTGCAACAAAAAACTATTTTACTTCTGAATCAAAAACAGTTAAAGTAAAACAAAAAAGGCGAATTTTTAATCAAACAGTTGTATTTTAAACTAAAAAGATCAATTTTCAACCAAAAATAGAATAGTTAAATTTTCAGTGAAAAAATTAATTCAAAGAAAATAATTACCAATAAAATAATGACATTGACCAAAAAAAGGAATTTTTAACAAAGGAGTTCAACTTTCATTTAAATTTTCAAGTAAAAAAACTGAACTTTTAACGAAGAAGATTAATTTTCTACCAAAAAAACTAATTTTCTACGAAATAAAGGAATTTTTGAACAAATCATTCAATTTGCATAAAAAAATATAAATATTCCAACCAAACAGTTGAACATTCAAACAAACAAACAAAAAATTTCAACCGAAAGTAGAATAATTAAATTTTCAGTAAAAAAAAAGTATTCTTCAGAAAAAAAATGAATTTTCAACAAAATATTGCAATGTTCAACTGGAGAGATGAGTTTTCAACTAAAATGCTAAATTTTCAAACCAAAAAAAATAAACATTTAACAGAAGAGTTTAACTTTTAACCATGTATTAGATTTTCAACCAAAAAAGATGAGTTCTCAAAAAAAAGTAAAAATTGATATTTCAACGAAAAAGTATTTCAATTTTAAATCAAAAACAGTTAAATTCAACAAAAAAATATGAATTTTCAATCAAATAGCTGTATTTTCAACTGAAACAGATCAATTTTCAACCAAAAATTGAATAGTTAAATTTGCAGTAAAAAAATTTATTATTTAACCCAAAAAAAAACGAATTTTTTAAAAAATGGTTAAATATTCAACTAAAAAACATAAAATCTTAATGTAAAATATAATTCTTGATATTGAAACCAAAAAGTTTTTCATTCTTTATCAAAAATAGTTGTGTTCAACCAAAAAAGACGAATTTTCAACAAAAATGTTGAATTTTCAACTAAGAAAGATTCTTCCTAAATATGAATTTTCGATATAAAAGTTCATTTTCAACCAAATAGCTGAAATTTCGATATACAAGTTGAATTATCAATGCAATAAAGTAATTTTTTAACAAATTTTCGAATTTTGGTCAAAATAATACAAATTTTAACCATAAAAGATGAGTTCTTAACCAAAGAGAGGAATTTCTAACTAAAATGATGAATCTTCACTGGAATAGTTATATTCTCAGTTGAAAAAATTAATTTTTAAACCATAAAAAACTAATATGAATTTCAGGGCGCACAAAGTTCCAATTTTCCTATATTGGGATATAAATCTCTATGTCTCTGGAAATTTATTTTTTACTTCTGAAAGTGTTTCTTTAGATTTTCCTAGTTTCGACACCTCCTTCTGGAAAATTTCCAACTTCCTTACTTTTGTTACTTTTATATTTTAGAAATATATATATATATATATTAAGGGAAATGATTAACGCTTATTTTTATCTATATTCTTTTTTATTTTTAAAAGCAATTTGAATAGCGAAAATTAAAAATTAGTTGCAAAATTAATGAAATTGATTAATACTGTTACTGGAAAAATGTAACTAGTTGCCAATTCGTTACTTGTTTACAAAAGTAACTGCGTTACCACTATCGTTGCCAAAAAAAAACTAGTTACATTAACTAGTGAAACGAAACTAGTTACTTCCCATATGACTTATCCCCCCTTCCCCTTAAATTCTCCTTTTTCAACCCAAAATAAATTTTTTTGGGAAAAAAGAATTTATTAAAGGGTCGAAAAAAATCGATTAAAACATCATTTCCTGTATGCAAGAAAAATATGTTACAATAACAATCAACTCAGAGAACACGCGTAGGGGGAGAATCATATTTTTCTACTTTGGACAGAATGCGAGCTAACATGATTCTCGTGTAACATCGATCTACAAAAATAAGAAAAACACTTATTCGTATCCTTCTCCCAATTTATCTCTTTGCTCCTATTACGACTTGAGCAATTCCAAGTCCTACAGAAAAAATGGACAAATATTATTTTTATTTTTCTCCAAAAAACATAAAGGTCTAATTCTATAGAAAATTGAAAGCAAAATTAAGGCTATTATTTATCCAGAAATTTATTTTCGGTGATCAATGAAAGTTATTGAGATCTCTCAACCTTATTACCCCCGATAACTTTCTCAACATAAGTTAGGAGAAATTCAGGTCTTCTATATACGGGTTATCGAGATAGAGCTTGTGGTTAAATCCGAATTCCACAGACACGCCAATGGAATTTCTCTGTGCAGACAGTTCTTATATTGAAATCCAACTAGTGCTCTCGGGAATACCAAAATACAATCTATTCTGAATTTGAATTCACAAATCATTGGTAATGCAAAATAATGGTGTGAAAGCTTACTGTAGTAACTTGTTAACAAATAATTTCTCAACCAAAGAAAAATCTAATTTTCAACAAAACAGATAGGGTAAGGAGGGGCAGCGCCGACCAGTTTACAGTCAATGATTTTTTTAAAGTTAATAAGATGTAGAATTGATCAATTTTTTTCATTTCGAGTCCTACATTATTGTATATCATATTTCTATAAGTATTAGTTACATGAATAAAACAATGATTTCAACCAAAAAGTTGATTATTCCATTTTTGGTTCAAATTTCATTTTTTTTGTTGGTAAAAAAATTAATCTTTTTGGATAGCAATGCAACTTTTTGGTTGAAAATTAATCTGCCTTATTTGAGGATTCAAGTATTTTCTTCCAAATTAAAATTATTTTGAAACGAAAAAATTTCCAAAAGTGAAAAAAGTTTTTTTTTAATTTCTTCTAAATTTCTAAAAGTCCTGAATATTTAAGGACTATTATTTCAAATATTTCAGTAGTTTTTTCTTAATTTAGAAAGATTTTTCAAAATTTTAGAAATCATTCCAATAGGTTTAAGCGATAATAAGGAATTTTGGAAGTTCTCAAGAGATTAAAATTATTTCAAAACTTGCAAAAATTTTCGAAAATCAAAAAAGTTTTCGTTTAATTTTCTTCCAAATTTCTAAAAGTCCTGAATATTTAGAAATTTTTCATGTCGAATATTTTAGTAGTTTTCTTTTCAATTTAGAAAGATTTTTCAAAATTTTTGGAAAGATTTAAATAGGTTCAAGCGATACTAAGAAATTTTGCAAGTTTCAAAGATACTAAAAATGATTTTAAATCTTGAAAAAATTTCCGAAAGTTGAAAAAGTTTTTTTAAAAAATTTTTTCCAAATTTCTCAAAGTCCTGAATATTTAACAGTTTTTTATTTTGAGTATTTTATCAGCTTTTTTTTTTAATTTAGAAGGATTGATCAAAATTTTGGAAAAAAATTAAATAGTTTCAAGTGATGATGAGGAATTTTGGAAGTTCTAAAGTGATTAAAATAATATTTAAACTTAAAAAAATTTCCGAAAATTAAAAAAGGTTTTGTTTAATTTTCTTCCAAATTTCTAAAAGTCCTGAATATTTAGGAATTTCTTATGTCGAATATTACAGTAGTTTTCTTTCTAATTTAGAAAGATTTTTCAAAATTTTTGGAAACATTTAAATAGTTTCAAACGATAATAAGAAATTTTGGAAGTTCCAGAGATACTAAAATGATTTTAAATCTTGAAAAAATTTCTGAAAGTTGAAAAAGTTTTTCCAAATTTCTCAAAGTCCTGAATATTTAAGAATTCTTTATCTTGAATATTTTATTAGTTTTTTTTTTTTAATTTAGAAAGATTGATGAAAATTTTGGACAAAATGTAAATAGGTTCAAGCAATAATAAGGAATTTTGTAAGTTCTAAAGAGATTAAAATTATTTTAAAACTTGAAAAAATGTTCGAAAATTAAAATTTTTTTTTCAGTTTTTTACAAATTTCTAAAAGTCATGGATATCTTTCAATCTGACTCGAATTAAAAAAAAATGGGTAAAATACTTTAGAATAATAAAAAATCTTTTCAACATTTTCTAGATTTTTTTCGACATATCCAAAATCATCAAAAAAGTTTTTGAATTTTCTCAAGAATCTTAAGGAAATCAGATTTATATAAACTTTTAAAAAAAATGATGATACTTTTCAAAAATTTAATTTTAGGCTGAAAATTACAGTTTCAAAAATTTTAAATAAATAGTTATTCAAGATTTGGATTTTTATTAAAAAATTATTGTTCCAATTTGAAGAAATTTTTACCAATTTATAAAGATTATAATTGATCTGAAAAAAAATTCGTTGAGCAAGTTCTAATCGAAAATATTAAAATCAAATTGAACCGATTTTAAACTTTGTTTTTAATTGAAAATATTTGGATTTTAGACCATTCACTATACTATTAAAGAAGATCGTTTTGGACAAGCAAATTTTTATTCTCACTTTCTGTATATTCAGAATTAAGTGATCTTTAATCTTCTTTCAATTTTGTATTAGTTGTCTAGACGTAACAGGAGTTTATTTTTTATGCTAAATATTTTTGAATAGAGTATTAAAAAAAAATAGGAGAAAGACTTTTGGGAAAGACGATTGGGACACCAATACGTTTACAGCAAAGTCAATTTACAGATACTAAATCAAGTATAAAAATTTGTATCATGGTTGAAAATCTTTCTTTAGAGTTAAAAAAAAATATGTTTAATCAATACACAAAAGTTCATAATTTATTTAGTATCATTCAATTGACTTTGTCCAAAATTGCTGTCCTTAACGTACTATATCTCCCCTGATTAAAAATCTATGAATAAAAATGTATTGAGCCAAATAAAGTATGTACCAGAATTTGACAATCATTATAAAAGAACTACATGTTGCTAATAAATATTTTTATTTTAAGTTCCTTTTATTTATTCATCAATTCATTCATTGCTCGAAAAGAAAGAATACAAAAAGTGAAATTAAAAAGTTCAAAAATAAAAAGGTATAGTACAATAGATAAATGGACCAGCCTTACAAGACAATAATACATATTTCTAATTAATGTTTCAATTTTGAATTCTTTTCATTCACTTAAAGTTAGGTTAAAAAATGTAGATCTCAATATTTTTATAAATAAAAGGAACACGTTTTGCTACAAATTCCATGAGAGTTTTATCAAAAAGACTTATTGTCGGCTGTGGCACAGCGCTTTAGGAAATTTATCTCGCAAAGCGCCGGATTCAAGTGTAAAATGTAAGGTGGGCAAACCGAAAAAAGGAAAAAAGATAAGAAGAAATACAACTGGAATATACGTTTACGAAATAGCTTCAAGATCCCTCGAAAGCTTTCGCAAAACTTTTTATTTTCCTTTCTGCCGTAGCTTTAATTCCTGAAGGTTGTGAATCCAACCTTCTGAGTTATTTCGCGAACACATTTAGTAGTCTATCTAGAAAATCTTGAAAAGCACAGCATCCTCATAAAATCTTTTCGACATATTTTCACATTGTGAGTGAAAACGTGAAGCGGGAGAGAAGAAGTAACGCCAGGAAGAAAGAAAGACTTTTCGAGCACGTTATCTGAAGGCGAAGCTTGCACGCCCGAAAAAGTGAAATTCAGAGATGGAAAAGGCGACGGAGAAATGATCACAGAAACGAATGGACGGATTTCTTAAGTCAAAGATAAGGCAATGCCGAGATGAAAGCAGGAGAGACAATGAAAAATTCCAAATGAATGGGGCACTCCCTGAGGCAAAGTGACAGTGTCAAACAATTTATCCAATTAACTCTTTGAAGATTATACTTTCAGTGAAGAGCTGAAACTTTCTCTTAACCATATTTATGATATTTTAAGTTGTTTTTTCTTGATTTTGGTGATTCTTTTTGTGAATTTACTATAACAACATGTTGGAGAATTAAAAAAAAATTCATGAATTTTCATGAGACATGACATTTATGGGATTTTGGGGTTTCTGATATAATATGGCGAATGAAACTGGTGAATTATCAAAGATACAACTTTTATACTAGATTACATTTTTCACAGCGAAATTCAAATCGAAATTTTTTATTTTAACCTAACTTTTGAAATTAATAACCCCGAAAACTCTCGGATGCCAAGTTTCATAAAAATCCAACAATTTATGGAAAACTTGTCCACCACATTGGATCCGCCTTTTTCAATTTTGAAAACGTTGGCTCCGGATTCGAAGTCAGTGACCCCAAAAACCCCTGAATGACAAGTTTTATGGAAATCCAACAATTTTTTCATAATTTCTCCACCATGTTGAATCCACCATTTTGAATTCTTAAAATCTGACTTCAGATTCGTTATCAGAGGCCCAAAAACCCCTAGATGCCAAGTTTCATGAAAATCCATTAATTTCTTTGAAAACTCATCCGTCATATTGGAATCGCCTTTTCGAATGTTCAAAAACTGATTTAAGATTCATGATTAGAGACCCGAAAAACTCCCAGATTCCAAGTTTTATGAAGATTTATTAATTTTTTGAAAACGGGTTCGCCATATTGGATCCACCATTTTGAATTAAAAAAATGTTGGCTCCGGATTCGTAGTCAGCGACCCCAAAAACCCCTCAGAGCCAAGTTTAATGAAAATCCATTAATTTTTTGAAAAATCCTCTGCCTTATTGGATCGGCCATTTTGAATTACTCAAATCTGGCTTCAGATTCGTTATCGGAGACCCCAAAAACCCTTAGATGCCAAGTTTCATGAAATTCTATTAATTTTTTGAAAACTCGTCCGCCATATTGGATCCGCCATTTGAAATCTTTCAAATCTGACTTCAGATTCGTTATCAGAGGCCCCAAAAACCCACGGATGCCAAGTTTCATTAATTTGTTGAAAACTCGTGCGCCATATTGGATCCGCCATTTTTATGTTTCGAAAACTATCTTCAGATTCGTGATCATGAATTACATGTTGGGATTGTGAAAAAAATGATGTCGGAGGGTAACAAAATAGTGAGGGCAAGGAGAAGGGTGAAGTGAGGAGGATTTCAGGGAATTTGAGTTTTAGGGGAAATTATGAGGGACAGGATGATAATCAGAGGCAGGGTAGAATTAGAGGAAAGATTGTGGAGTAGAAGAAGAGAAGAATGGACGGGAAGAGAATTGCGGAGTGGGAATCGGAAAGGAGTAAAGGAAATGCGAGCGTGAGGGAAAATTATGCGTTGAAGGATGAAGAACAGGAGAAAGAGCTGAGATAAAAAGAAAGATTATTAGAATGAGGGTAAGGAGGGATGGACGTGGATGACATGTTGGATTGATGAGAGGAAATATGTGTGAGAGAAACAAAGAGGTGAGGGCAAGGAGAAGGGTGAAGTGGGGAGGATTTGAGGGAATTTGAGTTTTAGGGGAAATTATGAGGGACAGGATGATAATCAGAGGCAGGGTAGAATTAGAGGAAAGATTATGGAGTAGAAGAAGAGAAGAATGGACGGGAAGAGAATTGCGGAGTGGGAATCGGAAAGGAGTAAAGGGAATGCGAGCGTGAGGGAAAATTATGCGTTGAAGGATGAAGAACAGGAGGAAGGGTTGCCATAAAAAGAAAGATTATTAGAGTGAGGGTAAGGAGGGATGAACATGGATGGCATGTTGGATTTATGAGGGGAAATATGTGTGACAGAAACAAAGACGTGAGGGCAAGAAGAAGGGTGTAGTTAGGAGGACATGAGGGGATTTGAGTTTTAGGGGAAATTAGGAAGAGCAGGATAATAATCAGAGGCAGGGTAGAATTAGAGGAAAGATTATAGAGTAGGAGAAGAGAGGGATGGACGGGAATTGAATGGCGGAGGGGTAATCGGGAAGGAGTAAGGAGAATGCGAGCGTGCGGGAAAATTATGCGTTGAAGGATGGAGGACAGGACAAAGGGCTGGGATAAAAAGAAAGGTTATTAGAGTGAGGGTAAGGAGGGATGGACATGAATAACATGTTGGATTTATAAGGAGAAATATGTGGAAGGGAAACAAAGATGTGAAGGGAATAAGAAGGTGGAAGTGACGAAGAGTGAAGGGAATTCGAGTGTAAGGGAGAATAATGAGGAAAATGATGAAGATCAGGGTGAAGGGTATGGGATGAAATCTTATGGGGAAGGGGGAAGAGATGGATAGAAAGGAGTGGCAGGCCAGAGTTGTGAGGGAATGGTTTAGAAGGGAAGCATTGATGGAAAGGAAAGAGGGAGAAGAATGAGGAATAGTGAGGGGAATGCGAGGTTGATGATCAATTAGAAGAGTCAGAGTGAGGACCAGGTGAAGACATGGGATGAAAAGAACATTTACGAGGATGAGGAGAGGAAGGGATGGGCGGGAACGGCATATAAGCTCGTGTGGGAAATTATGTCGGAGGGGAACACAAATGTTGAAGAGAAGGGGTAAGGATAAGTGGAGAGGAATAAAGAGAATTTGATAACTGACATTTTTTATCTTTGTTTTTTTGAACTTTTTTTAAAAACATTGTTTCTTTTTGGTATTTTGGGAAATTACTAAATTTTTAATAAACATTTAAACTTTATTTAAAATGTTGTTTTCGTGTGAATTGGACCAGCTGTGTCTGTCCGTCCGTCTTAATTTTTCGTGAGGAGGAAAAAGTATGGGAAGTGAAATTAAAATAAGGGAATAAGAAGTAAGGGAAATGAGGTTAAATTACGGGTGGCGACGTAAGGGAAAATGAGTGAAGGGAAAGTAGGTGATGTAGGGGAAATGAGGGAAGGAGAAGAAGGGGACATAATGGAAAAGAGGGGGTAGTAGGAAAATGAGTAAGAAATAAGAGGAGAAAGAGTAGAGAAAATCAGGGGAAATGTGGGAAACTAGTGTAAGTTAGGTTGGAGATATAAGGGAAATGATTATATTTGATAATATTATTTGAATATAATGATTATATTCGAATTGAAGGCTGGGAAAGGGAATAATAAGATAAATGTTGGATAAGGAAGCGAGAAAAGGAGAAATTAGTGAAGGAAGGAGTTGGGGAAGGAGGGGGGAAAGGTTAAATAAAGCGAGTGAAGGGAAGTAGGGGAATGTAGCGGGAACAAAGGAGGGCGGTGATGTCGCAAAGAATAGAAGAGGGGAAGTATAAATAGAAGGGAAAGGAGTAAGGTGTGAGTTGGAGGAAATTTGAAGTGCTACATTAAGGGGAAATTAGCAGCGAAAAGGAAGAAAAATGTAAATAGAGAACTGAGGTGTGGCGAGGAAGGTGGGGGAGGATTGAGTAAGAAGGAGTAAATCAAAAAGAAAATGCGTGATTAGGAGCAGGGCTGAAGTGGGATAAGTAAGTATGATGGGGGTACGGAAAGAGAGGGATGGACGAGAATTAAATATTAGGTTTGTCAGAAAAATGATGTGGAAAATAAATAAAGAGGTGAGGACAAGCAAGAGGGAGAAGTGAAAAGTTAGAAGAATTTGAGTGTCAGGGAAAAGTATGAGTAGTAGGATAATAATTACGGACAAGCGTGAGATCAGAGAAAAGAATATTATATAGGGGAAGGTGGGACAGACGGGAATAGCATGTAAGGGTTGTAAGAAAAATGATGTGGGAGGGTAGAAGAGCGATAAAGGAAAGGAGGAGAGGAAATAGACAAGGAGTTAAGGGAATGGGAGCATGAGAGGAGATTATAAGGAACAGCATGAAGATCAGAATAAAGATTTGGGATATGAGGAAAGATGATAACAGTGAAGAGGAAGAGTGGAATAAGAAAACATTACGAGGGTACGGAAAGGAAGGGATGGACGAGAATCACAGTTTGGGGTTGTGAGAAAAATGATGTGGGAGGGTAACAAAGAGGCGAGGACAAGGAGAAGGGTGTAGTAAGAAGGAGTGGAGGGAATTTTAGTTATGGGAGAAATTGTAAGGGTCAGGATAATAATCAGGGGGCAGGGTGGGATTAGAGGAAAAATTATCAGAGCGGAGGTAGAGAGGGATAGACATAAATGGCATGTTACGGTTGTGAGGAAAAATGTGTAAGAGGAAAACAAAGATGTAGAGGGAGAATGAAGGGGGTAGTGAGAAGGAGTGAAACGAACGTGAGTGTAAGGGTTAATTACGAGGAACAAGATGAGGATCAGGGTGAAGGTTAGGATGAGAGAAAATCTTATTGGGGAAGGGGACGGGAGGAAGAGACGGGAATAGCAGGCTGGAGTTGTAAGGGAAATGATGGAGGAAGGAAACATGGAGGTAAATGGAAAAGGGTAGAGAGTGAGGAGTAGAAAAGGAAATAAGAGTGTGAGGAGAAATAATGAGGGGCAGGATTAGGACTAGGGATGAGGAGTGGATGGAAATGTCAAATTAGGTTTGTGTAGGAAATTATGTGGGATGGAAACAGCGGTAAAAGAAAAAGGTAGGAGCAAGTGAGGAGGATTAAGGGGAATCGGATTTTTGTGGGAAATTATAAAAGGGTTAAAAACAGAGATAAAAGGGAAGGGACAGGGGTGAGTGAGAAGGTACGGGAAATAGGAATTAAGGGGAAATTATGAGGGGAAGCATGAGGATCAGAGAGAGGGGTAAAATACGAGGAAAGATTATGGCGGTAGGGTAAGGAAGGAGTAGAGGAGAATGGCATGTTACAGCTTTGAGGTAAATGATGTGAGAGGAAATTACAGAGGTGTAGGGAAGAAGGAGGAATAACTGGAATATTAGTGTAAGGGGAAATTATGAAGGCGGAATGAGGTTTGAGGAGAGGGATGGGATAAAGTAAAAGATTATGGAGTTAGAGGAGGGATTAAAGAAAATAACATGTCAGGGTTGTGACAAAAATGACGGTGGAGGGTAACAAAGAGTCAAAAAAGGAAGGGGAGAGGGAAGTGAAGTGGTATGAGGAAAATAGGAATGTTAGAGTAATTTAAGAAAGAGAAGATGATGATCAGAAGAGGGGTGGGTAGAAGGAATGATTATAAAGAGTAGGAAAAGCGAGGGACAGACAGGATTGGGAGGTTAGATTTGTTTTTGGGGCAAGGGAAAGAATAGAGTATTGTGTTAGGGGAAGATTTGTTCATTAAGAAACCTTCACTTTTATAAAAGTAAAAAGGATATAAAACTCACCCGAAAGGCATCTCTCAGTTCTTGTTCTTCCTGATCTTGATCAGTAGGTGCTGCTGCACTCTCTCCTCCTATATTGCTGACAATTTCTACAAACTCCTCGAAGCTTACGTTTCCATCACCTGCAAAAGAAGGGAAAAATTTTCCTTTACTCTGAGAAATCCCATCTGTCGAGTTATTTTCATTGATGTGGCAGACATTGACGCATTTTGAACCGCTACTGTATGAGCATTACGTATACCCTATAATAGTATCATTTTTCCATCGCCGCCAAGCGAGACGCAACAGCGTGACGTAATATCATATCCGTATTTGCATCATATTTCGCTGAAAATATTGCACGGATATGGCAAGATTTTCTATTTACATAGTTGGATTATGTGTGACATCTAAATCTCATTCTGTTGACGAAAATAGAGCCATCCAAAATTTTTCACTTTGAAGTTATATTTTTGTTATTCTATACATAAGAGGAATAATTATAGAAGAAATTTGCATGTGTGAAAATTAGATCTGGAAACATACACAGTCAATCCTAGGATATCAAAACTTTGAATATTGGTTTATAAATCTCGATGGCTCTGGAAATCAATTTTTTTCTTTCTGAAAGTGTTTCTTTAGATTTAGTTAATTCCAACAGAAAGTTTTTAGAAAGCGTTGAATTTGTAAGGAAATGTATCAATTTTCAACTAAAAAATAGCAATTTACAGCCAAATATTTGAATTCTTAACAGAAAAGGATAAATTTTCAACTAAAAGAACATCTTTTCAACAAAATAGTTAAATTGTCAACCAAAGGGATGAATTTTCAATTACAATAATGATTCTTCAACCATAATAATTAGATGTTCAGTTGAAAGAATAACTTCTAGCAAATAAAAAGAAACTTTTCGATAAAACAACAGAATATATTTAAATTACAAACAGAATTTGAAAAAAAGTTAATTTTTAACAATAGAGTTTCAACCAAGAAGAATTATTTTCTAACGAAAAGGACTAATTTTAAACGAAATACACAAACCATTAATCCAGTAGGTGAATTTTTAACCCGAAAATATCCATTTTAACCATAAAAGTTAATTTTCAACTAAAGAGTTCACTTTCCTACCAAAATAATTAAATTCTAAATAAGAGAGTTGAATTTTTAACATGTCGCCTTCGCTCCAATTTCTGAGAAAAGATCTTTCTCCTTTACTCCGGTTTCTGAAGAAAGATCTTTTTCTCTCGCTCCGGTTTCTGAAAAAAGATCTTTTTCCTTCGCTTCGGTTTCCGAAAAAAGATTTTTCGCCTTTGCTCCAGTTTCTGAAAAAAGATCTTCCTCCTTCGCTCCGGTTTCTGAGAAAAGATTTCTCCTTCGCTCCGGTTTCTGAGAAAAGATCTTTCTCCTTCACTCCAGTTTCTGAGATAAGATCTTTTTCCTTCGCTTCGGTTTCCGAAAAAAGACCTTTCGCCTTTGCTCCAGTTTCTGAAAAAAGATCTTTCTCCTTTACTCCGGTTTCTGAAGAAAGATCTTTTTCCCTCGCTCCGGCTTCTGAAAAAAGATCTTTCTCCTTCGCTTTGGTTTCTGGAAAAAAATCTTTCGCCTTCGCTTCGGTTTCTAAAAAACGATCTTTCTCCTTTGCTCAGGTTTCTGAGAAAAGATTTCTCCTTCGCTTCGGATTCTGAGAAAAGATCTCTCTCCTTCGCTTCGGTTCCTGGAAAAAGATCTTTCTCCTTCGCTTCGGTTTCTAAAAAAAGATATTTTTCCCTTGCTTCAGTTTCTGAAAAAATAACTGTCGCCTTCGCTCCAATTTCTGAGAAAAGATCTTTCTCCTTTACTCCGGTTTCTGAAGAAAGATCCTTTTCCCTCGCTCCGGTTTCTGAAAAAAGATCTTTCTCCTTCGCTTCGGTTTCTGGAAAAAGATCTTTCGCCTTCGCTTCGGTTTCTGAAAAACGATCTTTCTCCTTCGCTCAGGTTTCTGAGAAAAGATTTCTCCTTCGCTTCGGTTTCTGAGAAAAGATCTCTCTCCTTCGCTTCGGTTCCTGGAAAAAGATCTTTCTTCTTCGCTTTGGGTTTCTGGAAAAAGATCTTTTCCCTTCGCGCCGGCTTCTGAAAAAAGATCTTTCGCCTTCGCTCCAGTTTCTGAAAAAAGATCTTCCTTCTTCGCTCCGGTTTCTGAGAAAAGATCTTTCTCCTTCGCTCCAGTTTCTAAAAAAAATATTTTTCCTTCGCTTCGGTTTCCGAAAAAAGATCTTTCTCCTTCGTACCGGTTGCCAAAAAAAGATCTTCCTCCTTCGCTCGGGTTGGAATCGAACCTCACGTCTTGCGACTTGAAGACCTGAGGTTCGATTTCCACCGGAACGAAGGAGAAAGATCCTTTTTCAGAAAATAAAATTTTTAATTTCCAAATTTTCAAACTCCATCTAGTCTGAATGAATGTTAAGAATTTCTCCTATTAACGTCATTTCAGACTAGATGGAGTTTCAAAATGTATAAATTGGAAATTTTTAATTTCTGAAAAAAATCTTTCTCCTTCGCTCCGGTTTCTGAAAAAAAATATATTTTTCCTTCGCTCCGGTTTCTGGAAAAAAGATCTTACTCCTTTGCTCCGGTTTCTGAAAAAAGATCTTTCTCCTTCGCTCCGGATTTCGAAATAAGATCTTTCTCCTTGGCTCCGTTGGGAATCGAACCTCACGCCTTCCGAATTGAAGACGTGAGGTTCGATTTCCACCGAAGCGAAGGAGAAAGATCCTTTTTCAGAAATTAAAAATTTTTATTTTCTGAATTTTCAAACTCCATCTAGTCTGAATGGACGTTAAGAATTTCTGGTATTGACGATATTTCAGACTAAATGGATTTGAAAATTTATAAATTAAAAATGTTTAATTTCTGAAAAAACATCTTTTTTCTTTTCTCCGGATTCTGCAAAAAATATTTTTCCTTCGCTTAGGTTTCTGAACAAATATCTTTCTCCTTCGCTCCAGTGAAAATCGAACCTCTCGTCTTCCAACTTGAAGAGGTGAGGTTCGATTTCCACCGGAGCGTAGGAGGAAGATCTTTTTGCAAAAATTAAAAAAAAAAATTCGAAATTTTCAAACTCTATCTAGTCTAAAAAGGCGTTTAAAATTTATGTTATCAACGTCATTTCAGGCTAGATGCAGTTTGAAAATCTATACATTGAAAATTTTTTATTTCTGAAAAAGTTATTTCTCCTTCGCTTCGGTTTCTCAAAAAAGATCTTTCTCCTCCGCTCTGGTTTCTGAAAAAAAGGCTTTCTCCTTCGCTCCAGTTTCTGAAAAAGGATCTTTCTCCTTCGCTCCAGTTTCTGTAAAAAGATCTCTCTCCTTCGCTCCGGTTTCTGAAAAAATATCTTTCGCCTTTGCTTCGGCTTTTGAAAAAAATCCTTCTCCTTCGCTCCGGTTTCTGAAAAAAGATCTCTCTCCTTCGCACCGGTTTCTGAAAAAAGATTTCTCTCTTTCGCACCGATTTCTGAAAAAAGTTCCTTCTCCTTCTCTCCGGTTTTTAAAAAAGATCTGTCTCCTTTGCTCCGGTTTCTAAAAAAAGATCTGTCTCCTTTGCTCCGGTTTCTAAAAAAAGATCTTTCTCCTTTGCCCCGGTGTGAATCGAACCTCACGTCTTCCGACTTGAAGATCTGAGATTTGATTTCCACCGGAGCGAAGAAAAAAGATCTTTTTTTCAGAAATTAAAAATGTTTAATTTCTAAAGTTTCAAACTCAATCTTGTCTGAAAAGGCGTTAGGAATTTCTGTTCTCAACGTCATTTCAGACTAAATACGATTTTAAAATGTATAAATCAAACATTTTTAATTTCTGAAAAAAGATCTTACTCCTTTGGCTCCGGTTTCTGAAAAAATATCTTTCTCCTTCCCTCTGGTGTCTGAAAAAATATGTTTCTCCTTCGCTACGGTTTCTGAAAAAGGATCTTTCTTCTTCGCTTCGGTTTCTGAAAAAAGATCTTTCTCCTTTGCTTCGGTTTCTGAAATAAGATCTTTCTCCTTCATTCTGTTTTCTGAGAAAAGATCTTTCTCCTTCCTTCCGGTGGGAATCGAACCTCACGTCTTCCGACTTGAAGACGTGAGGTTCGATTCCCACCGGAGCGAAGGAAACCGATCTTTCCCTTCGCTCCGGTTTCGGAAAAAAAGATATCTCTTCTTCGCCCCGGTTTCTGAAAAAAGATCGTTCTCCGTCGCTCCGGTTTCTGAAAAAAGATCTTTCTTCTTCGCTCCGGTGGGAATCGAACCTCACGTCTTTCGGCTTGAAAATATGAGGTTCGATTTCCACCGGAGCGAAGGAGAAAGATCTTTTTTCAGAAATTAAAAATTTTTAATTTCTACATTTTTAAACTCCATCTAATCTAAAACGACGTTAAGAATTTCTGTTATTAACTTCTTTTTAGACCAGATGGAGTTTGAAAATTGATAAATTAAAAATGTTGAATTTCTGAAAACAGACGTTTCTCCTTTGCTCAAAATTCTTTCCAAAACATAACTCCTTGCTATGAAAAGGGTATATCTGAAAAAAGTATCTGTCTTCGACCTCTCTAGTAGCTAGGTGGTTAAAGCACCCGACCGGCAATCGGAAGACGTGAGGTTCGATTCTCATCGGAGCGAAGGAGAAATATCTTATTTCAGAAATGAAAATTTTTTAATTTATAAATTCTCAAACTCCACTTTCTTGTCACATGGAAAAAAATTTTCCAAAAATCGGCTATCCCTAAACTACGTTACTAATTTTGGGCTTTTTTGTTCTCTCATCTCTCCTGAAGGTAACGTAGCCTTTAGCTAAAAACGGATTTTACGTTTTTAAATTCTTTTGAATATAATTAATGTATATAACATATTGAATTCAAACTAACCACTTTAAATTTCTAAGATATCAAGCCAAAATATACTGCGCTTTCAACTAAATAGTTGAATTTTCAACAAAAATAGGTTTTCTATCCAAATCAATTAATTTTTTAACACAAAAAGACGAATTTTTAATAAATAATTAATTTTCAACCAAATACTTACATTAACAACCAGGTAAACTGAACAGTAAAATTTTTAAGCGAAAAAGACGATTTTTTCGAAGATAGTTGAATTGATAAGAAAAAAGTTACTTTTCAGCCAAGAATGATAACTTTTCTACCATAAAAGATTAATTTTCTACCATAAAAGATGAATTTTCTATTCAAGAGGATCAATTTTTAATAACATAGTTAAATTTTCGACCAAAAATGATGACTTTGATAAAATAGTTAAGAATTACAAAAATCATTAGAAAATTTAAAGAATAGTTGAATTTGAACACAATGGTTGAATTTTCAGCATACAAAGATGCATTTTCAATCCAATGGTCGAATCTTTAAACAAAAAAGTTTAAAATTCAATCAAATCTTTCAATTTTTACCAAAAAAGTTTATTTCCACTCAAGAAAAATGGATTTTTAATAAGACAGTTGAATTCTCAACTAAAAATTTGAACTTTCAACAAACAAAAAACATTTTCTACCCAAAAAAATGAATTTTCAACAAAATATATGAATGTTCTATAAAATAGTTGGATTTTTAACAAACGAGATTAATTTTCCAGCCAAAAAGATGGCTTTTCAAGAAAATACATGAATTGTCTTCCAAATAGTGAAATTTTAAACTGGTGCAATATACAGGATAAGGTGTCAACCAAAAATGGAATAGTTAAATTTCCAGATAAAAAATCTGATAAAAAAAAATAACTTGAAAAAAAACGAATTTTCAATCTACAACATAAATTTTTGACCAAAAAGATTAATGTTTTTTAAAAAAAGATGAGACTCCAACTTATCCAATTCATAGGCTAAACTTTTAATCATACATGGAATATTTAAATTTTCAGTTAAAAAAAAAAACTAACAAAAAAAATGAATTTTCAACTAAATGATTTAATTTTAAAGCCAAAAAGACAAATTATTTACAAAAAAATTGAATTTTCAACCCAAAAATATGATTTTTCAACCAAAAAGTTGAATTTCTGATAAAAAAAGATTACTTTCGAACAATATCGTTTCATTTTCAACCGGAAAAAATTTTCGACCAGAAATGCAACAGTTGAATTTGCAGTTAGATTTTTTTTTAAATAGTTGAATCCTCAACCAGATAGATGAACTTTCAACATACAAGATTAATATTCTACCCCAAAAAATACTCAAATTTTGTGTTAAAAAAATTAATTCTTGATAAAGAAGTCGAATTTTCTAAATGGAAGATTAATTTTCTTCCTAAAAGTTGAATTTTCAACAAAACTCATACATTTTTAACCAAATGGTTGAAATTGCAACAAATCACATAAATGTTCAATTAAATAATTCAAAAAATTGATGTGATGCAAGTTTCTAAAAAATTTGAACTCAATAGTGGAATTTTTATACTAAAAAAGATGAATTTTTAACAACAAATAGTGTAGATAAATGTTCATTCAAGTTTGTACCAAATAGTTCAATTTTCTACGAAAGTGTTAAATTTCAAGCTTAAAAGACTAATTTTCTTCAAATCAGTTGAATTTTTAATCACAGAATATGAATTTTATATAAAAAAGTTAATTTTCAACCAATATGTTTCGAATATTTAACAAAATAGTTCAATTTTCAGTTAAAAAAATTATTTTTAATAAAAAAAAGGAATTTTCCACTAAAATTATGAATCTTTTATTAAAAAATGTAACTTTCAAGAAATTATTTCCACTTTCAACCATTTAGTGGAATCTTCAACCTAAAAAGATGAATTTTTAACGCAAAATGTAATAGTTGATATTCAAAAAAAAATTGTAATTCAAAATAAAGAACATTTGGATTTAACTAACAAAGCGAACTTTCAACCAAATTAGAAAGTTTTTTTTTAAATTTCCATTTCAATAAGAGGTTCATTAGTTTTGACAAACATAACGATTTAAACAATTTATTGTTATTGTTAATATTATTATCTTTGAATAATGGGAAAAATTGAGTTTTTTCAAATGAAAATTTCAAATTTTTGTTCACTGTTTAATAGAGTGAGTTAACACTCAATTTAATATAGCGAAAATGATTGATTAAACAAATTATTATTTTTAATAACTACCTTCATCTATATTAACTCCAGATAGTTGCATTTTTTTCCTTCAATTTTTAACTAAGCGAAAAGTGGATAAAACATTTAAGATTTCAGAAAAAAACGGAACTTCTTTTCCCTTATCGAAGAGAAGATATTTATAAACAATTATAAATTGTTCAAACAACTATGTTTCTTAAGTTGCATTATTTAATACTTTACTAAGTAATAAGTGGGTAAAAAGTTAAATATTATACAAGAAACCGCATTTATATAGCATTATTAAAGAATAATATAGTTATAAACAATAATAATATGTTTAAATAATTATCTTTGCTGAATTATATTAATTTTTAATTCACCTTAAGTCAAAGTAGACAAATAGTTGTAAATTTCAGAAAAAATTGCAACTTTCTATCATTATTCAAGCTGAAGATTATTAATAATAATAAATTGTTCAAATAATTAAAATTTGGTATGAATACGCAGTATTCTCTGGGAAAAACAACTTTCAGAAAGAAGATTTTTCTGTATAGCTGAAAAATGCTTACGCATTGTTACGCCTTTTTACTGATTATCACGCGTTATTACTGATTACTACGCGTTATTACTGATTATTGCGCGTTTATCGCGCGTGAAATATACGGAGTAATAGGCAAGTGAATTCCTCCTTGTTTTAAATAATTATTAGATACAAAGAATGCTTTAAAAAAAAAAAGTTGATGTGGATTCTCGGTATTCCAAATAAAAATACAGCTCTACCATTGCAGGCTTTCCGCAATTTTTTTCTGAAAATCAATGAGTGATTAAAAAGATAAATCCTCATAACTAGGCTAAATACTGACTAAACTGCTTTAAATTTGGTATAAATACAAAGTATTCTATAGGAAAAACAACTTTCAGAAAAAAGATTTTTCTGTACAGTTGAAGAATGCTCATGCATTATTACGCGTTTTTACTGATTATTACGCGTTATTACTGATTACTACGCGTTATTACTGATTATTGTGCGTTCATCGCGCGTGAAATATACGGAGTAATAGGCGAGTGAATTTGCCTTGTTTTTCAATTATTATTAGATAAAAAAATACTAAATAAATAAATAAATAAATAAAAAATACGTGAACTGGATTCGCGGTATTCCAAATAAAAATACAGCTCTATCATTGCAAGCGTTTCCGCAATTCTGTTTTTTGCCTGAAATTCAATAAGTGTTTAAACAACTTTCAGAAAGAAGGTTTTTTTGTATAGTTGAAAAATGATTACGCATTATTAAGCGTTGTTACTGATTATGACGCGTTATTACTGATTATTACGCGTTATCACAGATTATTGCGCGTTTATCGCGCGTGAAATATACGGAGTAATAGGCGAGTGAATTCCCCCTTGTTTTTAAATAATTATTATACACAAAACATACTTTCAAAAAATAAATAAATAAAAAATACCCAAACTGGATTCTCGGTATTCCAAATAAAAATACAGCTCTACCATTGCAAGCGTTTCCGCAGTTTTTTTTCTTCTGAAAATCAATAAGTGATTAAAAAGATAAATCCTCAAAACTAGGCTAAATATTAACTTAACTGCTTCAGACTTGGTTTAAATACAAATTATTCTCTGAGAGAAAAGACTTTCAGAAAGAAGATTTTTTTGTATGGTTGAAAAATGATTACGCATTATTGCGCGTTTTTACTGATTATTACGCGCTATGACCGATTGCCAAGCGGTATTATTGATTACTACGCGTTATTACTGATTACTACGCGTTATTACTGATTACTTTGCATTATTGCTGTTTATTGGGTGACTATTACGCGTTACAAAATAAATAAAAAATACTAGAACTGGATTCTCGGCATTCCAAATAAAAATACAGCTCTATCATTGCAAGCATTTCCGCAATTTTTTTTGTCTGAAAATCAATAAGGGAATGAAAAGATAGATCCTTCTAACTCGGCTAAATATTTATTGAACTGCTTCAAATTTAGTGTAAATGCAAAGTAATATCTGGGGAAAACAGCTTTCAAAAAGAAGATTTTTCTGCATTGTTGTAAAATGATTGCGCATTATGACGCGTTTTCACTGATTATTAAGCGTTATTACTGAATACTACGCGTTATTACTGATTATTGTGCGATTATCGCGCGTGAAATATACGTAGTAATAGGCGAGTGAATTCCCCCTTGTTTTCAAATAATTATTATATACAAAAAAATACTTTAGAAAAATAAATAAATAGAAAATACTTGAACTGGATTCTCGGTATTCCAAATAAAAATACAGCTCTACCATTGCAAGCGTTTCCGTACATTTTTTGCTGATAATAAAAAAAAATTGGGTATAAATACAAAGCATTCTCTCGAAAAAAACGACTTTCAGACAAAAGATTTTTTGTATAGCTGGAAAATGATCACGCATTATTACGCGTTTTTACTGATTGTTACGCGTTATTACTGATTACTACGCGTTATTTCTGATTACTACGCTTTATTTCTGACTACTACGCGTTATTACTAATTACTACGCGTTATTACTGATTATTGGGCGACTATCACGCGTTAAAAAAAATTAATAAATAAAAAATACTTGAACTGGATTCTCGGTATTCCAAATAAAAATGCAGCTCTACCATTCATTGCAAGCGTTTCCGCAAATTTTTTTTCTGAAAATCAATAAGTAATTGAAAAGATAAATCTTGCTAACTAGGCTAAATATTAACTGAACTGATTCAAATTTAGTATAAGTGCAAAGTTTTATTTAGGAAAAACAGCTTTCAAAAAGAAGCTTGTTCTGTATAGGTGAAAAATGATTATGCATTATCACGCGTTTTGACTGATTATTACGCGTTATTACTGATTATTGCGCGTTATTACTGATTATTGCGCGTTATTACTGATTATTGCGCGTTATTAGTGATTATTGTGCGTTTATCGCGCGTGAAATATATGGAGTGATAGGCGAGTCGATTCCCCCTTGTTTTTAAATAAATATTAGATACGAAAAAATACTTTGAAAAAATAAATAAATAAAAAATACTTTAACTGGATTCTCGGTATTCCAAATAAAAATACAGCTCTACCATTGCAAGTGTTTCCGCAAAATTTTTTCCTGGAAATCAATAAGTGAATGAAAAGATAAATCCTCATAACCAGGCTAAATATTAATTAAAATGCTCAAAATTTGGTATAAATGCAAAGTATTTTCTAGGAAAAACAACTTTCAGAAAAAAGTATTTTTTGTATATTTGAAAAATGATTACGCATTATTACGCGTTATTACTGATTATTACGCGTTATTACTAAGTATTGCGCGTTTATCGCACTTCAAATGTACGGATCAATAGGCGAGTGAATTCCACGTTGTCCTTAAATAATTATTAGATACAAAAAAAATACTTTAAAAAAAATAAATAAATAAGAAATGCATGAACTGGATTCTTGTTATTCCAAATAAAAATACAGCTCTACTTTTTCAAGCGTTTCCATCATTTTTTTTTTCTGAAGATCAATAAGGGATTCAAAATATAAATCCTCATGACTAGGCTGAATATTAACTAAACTGCTAAAAAATTTGTTATGAATACAAATTATTCTCTAAGAAAAAAAGAATTTATTCCCTTATTTTTCCCCCTTTTATTTAAAAAATCATTATATTTCTTTTGCTTACAGAGAATTTAGGGCTACGTCACATTTCGGGGGCGGGAGAGGGGAAGGGTAAAAATAGTCAAAAATTTGGAACTTAGTTTATGGACGACCCCTAAGGATATCGGGATGGTAGTTTTTTGGTATTGTTCGACATTCAGTAAAATAGCGAATTTAACGAAATTTTCTGAAAAGAAATAGAATTCAAGGGAATTTAATGTAATTCAGTGACAATCAGTGGAATTCAACTGAAGTAAAACTAATTCATTTTAATGATGGAATTTAATTCAAAAGAGTTCAATGCAATTCAAAGGATTTCAATTGAATTCAACGGAATTCAATTTAATACAAAGAAATTCAAGTAGAATCGAACGAAAAAATATAGAGTTCAACGGTATTTAATGGAATTGGACGGAATTCCATTCCTAATAACTAGTTAAAGATTAATTATCAGTCTTCAACTAATTTCCAGGAGAAAAATGTACCGAAACATAAGTAAAAATAATTTAATTAATTTTGCACGCAAAAAATACAATCTGCGTTTTTTGACTAATTCAATTATTGAAACTTAACGGCAGATCGGTAACTTTTTATTGCAAAATTAGTTAAAAATAAGTAATTAAATCAGGGACCAAGTGAAAAAGGACTGGAATAGTTAAATTTTCAAGCAAAAAAGACGAATTTTTTAGAAGATAGTTGGATTTTTAACGAAACAGTATATCTTCAACCAAGAAAGACGGAAAAAGACGGAAAAGCTTCTGACTTTCCTCTAAACGTTCGGTTATAAAATTTTGTTTCACTAATTACTTGTATTTGATGTTCAACAACATAAGAAAAAGCTTCATCCCAATATCCTTATTGGAACTGTGTATTTTGTCCACCACGCACTCTAAAGTCTGTACGGAAAGAGACGAAAAGGGTTTTAACTTTCCTCTAAACGTCCAGTTATCAAATTTTCTTTCACTAATTACTTTTATTCGATGTCCAACATCATAAGCAAAAGTTTAATTTCAATATCCTTATCGGAAGACTGTTTTTTGTCCACCACGCACTCTAAAGTCTGTATACGGAAAAAGACGGAAAAGCTTCTGACTTTCCTCTAAACGTCCGGTTATCAAATTTTGTTTCACTAATTACTTGTATTCGATGTTCAACAAAATAAGAAAAAGCTTCATCCCAATTAATATCCTTATCGGAAGTGTGTGTTTTGTCCACCGCGCACTCTAAAGTCTGTATGGAAAGAGACGAAAAGGGTTTTAACTTTCCTCTAAACGTCCGGTTATCAAATTTTCTTTCACTAATTACTTGAATTTGATATTCAACAACATAAGAAAAAGCTTTATCCCAATATCCTTATCGGAAGACTGTTTTTTGTCCACCACGCTCTCTAAAGTCTGTATACGGAAAAAGACGGAAAAGCTTCTAACTTTCCTCTAAACTAATTACTAATTACTAATTACTTTTAATCAATGTGTAACAAAAAAAGAAAAAGTTTCTTCTCAATATCCTCATCGGAAGACTGCGTTTTATCCACCCACGCACTTTTTCGTACATTTTATAGGGGGTTTCATGATAAAATGCAATCTTCCGATAAGAATATCGGTATAATTATTTTTTTGCTATTTCAGCCATCAATTACAAGCAATGAGTGAAACAAAATCCGAGAACTGAGCATTTCGAGAAAAGTTATAATTATTTCCGAATTTTCGTCTACATTTAAGAGTGCGTGAGTGAAAAAAGCGCAGTATTCCGATGATTATATTGGGATGAATATTGTTTTGATCTTACCTGACATCAAGTATAAGTAATTAATGACAGAAGCTTATTCCATTAAAATAATAAATATGACCTTATAATGAGTAATTTTTTTATACTTTTGTTTGTAAACGCTGCAAATTGCAGTGACATTATCTATAGACACGTTTGTCTATTACTCTCTGGTGACTTTTAAGGGTCGCAGATTGAAGATGTAGGCGGGCAAATTGGATATATAATATCTTATTGAGGGGGCAGAGATCATTGGAACGTAATTACAGACCTTTTCATTATCCCCATTATTTCAGACTGTAAATCGCCTCTGCGATTATAACCGTACAAGCTCGGCGTACCGTACCTACTCGCATGTAGCGGCACGGCATAGAGAGGTAAATAAATACTCGATATAACGGCCCGGTACGCCCAACTTCGCGAGATTATCCGGAATTCCAGTGCTCGGGCTCCCGAGAGGTCGAAGAGTTTGTAAACGGCAAGTAGCAAGGTCATATTTACACAAACTTGTACCTGCGACTTCCCTATCGCGCCTGCGTTGCCGATATAGTCATGTGGAACAAAAATATAGTTATAGACACGCGACTTCTGCTACATATGTTTCTAAAAATGGGGTCACTGCATCATATCAGTTTCGCTTCAAACTTTCAGGGTGCACACTCTTTCCCCTATTTTCAAAAAAATTACGGAATTATTATATTTTAATTGATTTTACTTTTTTAACTCAGCACGGAGAGAGCTGTTACATTGCATGCAACTATTTCCGTTTAGTAAGCTAAAATATCGTAATAATAAATACGCGATGGTTAAAATATACTAAACGCTGTTTAGTTTCATTAGGTTGCTTTTTCTAAACAGAGTAGTACGGACCTTGTCTACCTCTTTAATTAAAGCAACTACTCTGCCTCATCGTTTAGTAAAAGGAACTACACTCCAGGTCCCATAGAAGCCGGTCCGGTTTTGCAATTTCTAGAACTGCTGGCCCACGCAGTTTCTCAGCGGACAGGGTCGCAGTTCGACCCTCGGAAGGGCCGCAGTGCGCGAGTACTCAGTCGAGTATATTGCACTATATTATGTATTTCAATTGGAAGCGGTTCAGGCGGCCCTGACTTTTTATGTTTCGAGGGTACTGATATAGTAACAAAGCCAGTGCGAGACAACTCCCGAAACTGTTATTATATGGGACTTGGAGTATAGACTGCCTCATCCTCTCCCTCTTCTCTTGGAGACCTGAGGTCTCACAGACCACTATATATTTACATTGATATCTAATTAAATAAATAAAGAAGTTTTGGTTATCAAACTTATACAAGTATATATGAAGGGACATTAGAATAAGTAATAAATTAATAAATTTCATCAACTTTTATTATCAATGACACAGGCCCGCAAAAAAGTGTCTTATTGAACGAGAGGTCAGAGTTAATATCTATACGTATTTTCGAACGCAGAATACGAATCTGACATCAGTTTTCACCCAACACGTCAGGGTTTCCCCCAGGACGTGGCAAATTCTCTAGATTCTCTAGATAATCAGCTTTTTCGGTCATAAAAATTACCCTTGGTATTGAAATCATCTGGAAACAGGTCAGGCATGATATCTTTATGTATTTTCGTGCGCTGAAAAGGAATCTGAAATTTTGTTCCCCTCATCTCGTCAGGGTTTCAACCTAGATGCGGAAAATTCCATTTTTCGGATATTATATTAACCTTGGTATTTAATTTATCCGGAAAGATGAATTAAACACCCAAGGTAATTCCATATGCGTACAACCTGCTTTTCTAGGAAATTTTCCGCACCCAGAGACAAACCCTGACGTACTGGTGAAAAAATAATGCCATACACCAGACTCTCGGGTTAGGAACTCGCGGTTTAGGAATTCATAGAATTGCTGGCCCACGCAGTTTCTCAGCGCGCAGGGAGAGAGACGGTTGCGACTATCTCCTCGGAAGGGCCGCAAGTGCACGAGTACTCACTCGAGTATATTGCGCAATATTATGAAAACGGTTCAGGCGGCCCTGACTGTTTATGTTTCAATACTCACGATTTAGGAACAAGGCTATTTGCAGGCAACCCCCGTGACTGTTCCTAAACCGAGAGTCGGGTGTATTCGTATTCAGCGCAGCAAAATAAATAAATATATCATGCCTGACTTGTTTTTAGACGATTTCAATACCAAGGGTAACTTCATACCCGAAAAAGCTGATTTTCTAGGGAAATCTCCGAATTTAGGGGGAAACTCTGACGGGTTGGGTGGGGGAGGGGGCGGACAATATCAGATTCGTATTTAGCGCAACAAAATGCATAAATATATCATGCTCTAACCTGTTTCCAGACGATTTTAATACCTAGGGTAATTTCATACCTGAACAAGCTGATTTTCTAGGCAAAAAATCAGAAAAAATTTAATTGAAAAATTGAAGAGTTTGAGGAACTTAAAATTACACTATTACGCGATTATTACGCGTGAAATTTACGCAGTAATAGGCGCGTCAATTCCCCCTCGCTCCGGATATCCACTGGGAATCAGTGAAAATCGACTGGGAATAAGCGAAAATTATATGAGGTTAAGTAGAAAATCCACTGGGAATCAGTGGAAATTCTCTAGAAATCATTGAACTTCGTCAATCAGCATCGGAAATGAAACTGGAAAAAAATTAAAATCCCCTGAGAATCAGTAAAAATTGTTAAAAAATCAGACAAAATCCACTGGAAAGAAATGAAAAATGTCTGGAAATCAGGGGAAAATTCTCTGGAAAAAGCACCGAAAATCTTCTGGGAATAAGTGAAAACTTCTTGGGAATCAGGAACAGAGAGAAATCCACAGGAAATCAGTTAACATTTTCGGAAAACTTAGGTTAAGTTATTTAACTGAAAAATGGGTCAAATTATGGTAATTAATATTTTGGTAAATTTTTTTGCTGTAAATTGGTGAAAATCCACTGAAATTTCAGTTATTTTTCATTGATTTTCTATGGCCAAATATTGAACGGATGTCTTGCGAGAGTTGCGAAATGACCCCAGGCCAACTCCTGCTGCTGCTGTGGTTGAATGCAAAAAAGGGAAAATTATTTTTAAGTATATAGTCTGTTAGAGTTAGTGTATATTTAATGGGAAACCTTTTAATAATGAATGGGGAATGTTAATTTATTAGTAGAAAATGTACTTAAAATGCTCTGCGAATTAGTCAACACTTACTGGAAATGAGAATCGACTTGGCAGTACCATAATCCAGATCCACTGAGAATCTGTAGAAAAGCTATTAGGAATAACCGAGGGAATAACGATTAAGTGATGATTCTTTGGCGATCAGTGGAAATCCACTAAGAAGCAGTGAAATACATTGCAACCCATTAAACTTTAATAGAAATGAGTCAACGTTTTAGGGAATAAGTGGAAAATCTCTGGCAAAAAGTGAACAATTCATGAGGAAATTGTAAAAATCTAAAAGAACTGTTGTAAATTCTCTGACAATCAGCACCGGAAATGCACTGAACATCTGTGGAAAATACACTGGGAATCAGTCAAAATCCACTGGAAATAAATAAAAATTGTATGATAATTGGGAGATGATTCACTGGAAAGTAGTGCAAGACCTCTGATAATCAGCACTGGAAATCCACTGTGAAGCAGTGAAAATCATCTGGGAATAAGTGAAAATTGTCTGAAAATTAGAGGTAGGGGAAAATCAACTGATAACCATTAATCATTGAAATTACTCTGGAATCATTGAAAATTGGGTGCAAATAAGTGGAAAATCCACTGGGAATCAGTGACAATTGTTTAATCATCAGGGAAAGTCAGGAGAAAATCAACTGGAAAGCAGTGCAAATCCTCTGACAATTAGCACCGAAAATCCACAGGAAATAAGTGAAAACTCTCTGAAAATTAGTGGGAAATCCACTTAGAATCAATCAAAATCCACTAGAAATAAATAAAAGTTGTCTGATAATCAGGGGACAATCCACTGGAAAGCAATGTAAGTCCTTTGACACCCAGCACCGGAAGTCTACTAGGAAACAAATAAAATCCACTGGGAATAAGTGAAAATTGTTTGAAAATCAGGGGCAAGGGAAAGTCCACTGGAAATGGTTGAAATTACTATGGAAGCATTGAAAATTCTCTGGAAATAAGTGGAAAATCCACGAGGAATCAGTTGAAATCTATTGGAAATCAATGAAAAAATTGAAAAATCGACTAGGAATCAGAAAAAATCTGCTAAAAAATCCCTGGGAGTCAGGGCAAATCCACTGCGAATTAGTGAACATTCGCTGAAACTCTAGTCGCTATTGACCTTCTTTATTGGGAAATCAGTGATCATTCTCTGAAATTCCAGGAATGTTTTACACTGATGTTTCAGTAGAAAATGTTACACGAATTTCAGTCAGGCTTTAGTCAGTAGTACTTTATTTTTATTTTTTATCAGTGGATTGTACTGATAATCCGTCATTCATATTTCAATATTTCAATGAGTGAAAATCCACTGTAAATTATTATCAGTGAGAATTAACTTCACTAGTTGCACTAAATTAAAACTTTTACAAGCCTTCGAAGTCTTTACTATCTATTGCGTATTTTTCACCTAAATTGCATTATAAGAAGAAGAAATTACCAGAAAATAACATCACGGAATAAATACGCCGCAAAAAACAGAAAACTAAAGAGAATTAAAAAAAGTACCATCTCGAAAAACGACCCCAATTCTTTTCCACAAAAGAGAAAGGCACAATCCTGGAGGAGGCAACAAAAAAAAGAGAAAAAAGCAATAAGGGTCCTCATCCTAAAAAAGACGTCCCTGGCACGCGATCGATGTAAATCGCTCCGTGACTCGCTTTTTTTAATTTCGTATTCTTTTACTTTCGCGCTCGCAGAGTTGGCCTCGACCAGAACTTGGGCTCAGAGGTAAAAAGTTGTTTACAAAAAAACAGGCTCGGATTGGGCCATCAAGTGATTGGAAAAAATCCCGATGGGCCACTCTCTACGTTTGAATCGTAGGAATTTTACTGAGAATTAGAAATTCATTTCTTATTATCGTAGTTCTGAACCAAATGAGTTCTGAGACAGAGTAGTTTTGAGTCAGATAAATTCTGAGCAAGATGAACCAGAGGAGTTCTGAGACAGATAAATGATGAGCCAGTTAAGTTCTGAGCCAGATGAGTTCTGAGGCAGATGAGCTCTGAGCCGGATGCGTTCTGAACCAGATAATTTTTGAGCCAGATAAATTCTGAGCTGGATGAATTCTGAGCCAGAGGAGTTCTGAGACAGATAAATTGTGAGCCAGGAGAGTTCTGAGCCAATTGAGTTATCAGCAGGATGAGTTCTCAGCTGCATGAGTCCTGAATCAGAAAAGTTATAAGCCGGATGCTTTCTGAACCAGATGAGTTCTGAGTCAGGTAAATTCTGAGCCAGATAAGTTGCGAGCCGGAAGAGTTCTTAGCTAGTTGAGTACTCAGCCAGAGTTGTTTTGAGCCAGAAGTTTTCTGAACCAGAAAACTTTTGAGCCCGACAAATTCTAAGCCGGATCACTTTTGAAAAAGAGGATTTCTAAGTCAGATAAATTCTGAGCCAGATAAGTTGTCAGCCGGAAGATTTCTGAGCCTTTTGAGTTCTCAGCGAGAGTAGTCTTGCGCTAGAAAATTTCTGAGCCCGATAAGTTCTGAATCGGATAAGTTATCAGCTGGATGAGTTCTGAGTCTGTGGAGTTCTCAGCGAGAGTAATTTTGAGCCAGAAAATTTCTGAGCCCGATAAGTTCTCAGCCGGATGAGTTCAGAAACGGAGGAGTTCTCAGTCAGATAAATTTTAAACCAGATAAGTTGTCAGCCGGTAGAGTTCTGAGCTAGTCGAGTCCTCAGCCAGAGTCGCTTAGAGCCATAAGTTTTCTGAACCAGATAAGTTCTGAGCCAGGTAAATTCTAAGCTGGAAGAGTTCTGAAACAGAGGATTTCTGAGTCAGATAAATCCTGAGCCAGATAAGTGGCGAATCGGAAGAGTTCTGAGCCTGTCGAGTTCTTGGCAAGAGTAGTTCCGAGCTTGAAGATTTCTGAGCCCAATAAGTTTTGAGCCGGATCAGTTCTCAGCCGGATAAGTTCAGAAACGGATGAGTTCTGAGTCAGATAAATTCTAAAGTAGATAAGTTGTGAGCCGGAAGAATTCTGAGGTAGTTGAGTTCTCAGTCTCAGCCAAAGTCGTTTTGGGTGAGAAGTTTTCTGAACCAGATGAGTTCAGAGCCAGGTAAATTCTAAGCCGGGTGAGTTCTGAAGCAGAGGATTTCTGAGTCAGATAAATCCTGAGCCAGATAAGTTGCGAGTCGGAAGAGTTCTGAGTCTGTCGAGTTCTTGGCAAGTGTAGTTCTGAGCCCAATAAGTTCTGAGCCGGATGAGTTCTCAGCCGGATGAGTTCAGAAACGGAGGAGTTCTGAGTCAGATAAATTCTGAACTAGATAAGTTGAGAGCCGGAAGAGTTCTGAGGCAGTTGAGTTCTCAGCCAAAGTCGTTTTGAGTCAGAAGTTTTCTGAACCAGAAAAGTTCTGAGCCGGATGAGTTCTCAGCTGGATGAGTTCTGAACCAGAGGAGTTCTCAGCCGGATACATTCTGAACCAGATGTTTTCTCAATCATATAAATTCCAAACCAGATAAGTTGTAAGCCGGAAGAGTTCTGAGGTAGTTGAGTTCTCAGTCAAAGTCGTTTTGAGTCAGAAGTTTTCTGAACCAGATAAGTTCTGAGCCGGATGAGTTCTCAGCTGGATGAGTTCTGAACCAGAGGAGTTCTCGCAGCCGGATGCGTTCTAAACCAGATGAGTTCTCAATCAGATAAATTCTAAACCAGATAAGTTGTAAGCCGAAAGAGTTCTGAGCTAGATGAGTTCTCAGCTGGATGAGTTCTGAACCAGAGGAGTTCTGAGTTACAATTAGCTGGCTTATATGTTTTTTCTAGTACGTATCTGTAAATGATTTTCACGATGAAATGGAAATTGACACAATGGTCTCCACATGAGCATGTAGGTTATTATTGCAGAGCATCTAAAATTCGTCTCTTGCGCCGAAGGCTACATGCACTCCCGTGCTCAATAATAAAGACGCATGGGTATGTGGTGCATTAACCTGAAGTTATATGGACAGGATTGTCGACTGCCCTCCAGTTCACGCGTCGCGCTCGAAATTGACCATGTTTATTTCATCACCTTAGTTACAGTTAATCTTATCTTCCTCCACCTAAACCTATCTAAAAACCTGCCAACTATATATGGCGTTGTCCATAAATGACGTCACGCATTTTTTCGAGATTCTTATTCCCCCTAATATCACGCATTTCCCGAGTTTTGCCTTATCCGAACACTTTTCAAAAACGTTTCGAATTTTTATTTAAAAAGTATATATTCTGATAGAAAATTTAATTGTGCATCTATTTTTTCTGGTTAAAAAAGCTGTAGCTTTTGCCGTTTTCAGAATAGACCCGAAAATCCCATTTTTTAGAATACATTTTTTTCTCTCTTTTTTATTTTAACTCGCTGTAATTCAGTCAATTCTTGCAATTTTTTTATGAAATTTACAGGAAATATGCTTCATGATATTCTACGATTAGTAGAGTAAATAACGCATAAACAGTTTTGTTGAAACAAAAGTTATAAATGGTTACTTAGGACATTGCATAAATCATACATTCATATATTTAAACACATGGGGAATCGAGCCAATAATAATATAACGAAAATAAAGTATCACTCAATATAATAGATCAGGCTCAGAAAAATGTACTAGACAATAAATATTTAATTGTTCACAACATAACAAATATATTAATTGAAAAATTATTATTGTATTTGCTAGTATTTATTTATAGAATTGCACCGCAGACCAGGTGGAACTAAGTCGAGTGAATGCTTGCTGCTCGGGGTTAGGCCCTTTTGTTCGCCTGTACCCCCTTGTGTTAGGCCCGTGCTTAACTTTGATGTCTCATAATTTGAAAACTTTTTGACGGATTCGCATGAAATTTTGAAGAACAGCGTTCAAGAGTAGAGATTATCGATCATATATATTCAATATATTTTTTTTCGGTAATATCGCAAAATACAAACGTTTTTCTGGCGTCCTGAAAAATTTGGAAAAACGGGGTTAGGCCCTTCTGTTCCCCGATCCTTCAAATAAGTTCTACCCGTTTTAGTCAACTTTCTCTTATGTGTAAAAATCTAACAAAATGCAAGTATTAATTAGGCAAAAGAAGACTTGATCTTTTGACGCTATAGAGTCATCCACCATTTTCGCACTTCAGTTTCAATTTTAATTTAAAACTCAGCTAAGCTGTTTTGTAACGAGCGAAGAAGGTGGTAATTGGACGGGAAAATGTGTAAAGAGTAAGCCGGATAGGACAGAATTTCCCATGGCAATTCTTCTGTGGTTTGGCGGACCACGGAACTTCTATGGGGCCAACGTTGTTGTGCTGTAATATTACAGATCTTCGTCCATGTCCAGAATATGATCTCCTTATTGGATCTTTTTTTCGCCAGATGGTTCAATTAAAAAGTGTAACGTTCGCCGTTCGACAGTAGGTGACTTTTTGCACCGCGTTTTAAGTGACGCTTTGTCGTAAGTAAGTCTCTAAAATTCTCGAACACAACCTGGAATTGTATGTGTATCTTAAATTTTATTCAGTTAAAAAGTCACTCTTGAACTGTCTATTTACTGTTTTTCGAAGTCAAAACTGCAGTTTCTGCTCATACATTTAATGTAAAGTTAGATTTTCAAGGAACACTCATTGTTATTTGTCCAGATTGTCATCGAAAAATATGATTGGACAGTCGTGATCACATAAATAAAAAAAGTGAGTCTTTGAAATTCTTGGTGGAGACATAGTGTTTTACTTGTGAATTTATAGAAAATCCAAAAGGATTTTATGAATATTGTATTTATAATTTATGTGATTTCAGGTTAGGGCTCACGGCTTACGGAAGGGGGGGGGGGTGAGGAGATGCATAATTTCAGTATAAATATTCGACTTACTTTCAGCAAGGAGAGTCCTTAATTCAACGTCATCTCAACCTTATACTACCTTTTCAGTATGAATATCGTCTTAATTTCAGGTTTTTACTACCCGAATTTCACGTCTTTACTACTTTAATTTCAGGTCTTTACTGCCTAAATTTCAGTCTTTTTGTTTAATTACTTTAATGACTAAAATCGGGATAGTGATACTCATTCCACTCTTTCCACGATACACAACGGCTCTCTCTTTCTCCTTGTCCCTGGAGCCCTTGGCAAATATATTATGAAGCGCGAGAACCGAAAGTCGTGCGCCGAAGGCACGCTTAATCTTGCGAGCGAAGCGAGCCGTGCGCGATGAGAATGTGCGCGCGCAAAGGGCAGATTTTTTTATTTGAAATCACTCTCAAACCAAGTTTATATTAGTTTTATAAGAAAATCAATAGATAATTGGGCTAAGACGCATGTCAGGGTACCATCGGATACCTGACGGCCTGGCTAACCTTTTCTATTGGTTTGCGTTCCGCCTCGAAGTAACTCCAGCTCGAAGCTCGACGAGGCCTTGTGGTGCTCAAGCGGAGGCTAATGTGTACCTTGCTGTGGTACCTTTAAAACTGAAGTCCCATTTAATCTAGCCGCCTCTAACACGGTAACGTTAACGCGTTACAATTTTTAGCTAACTGTAAGGCAAAGTAACGTACTTTACTGCACGTTACTTTAATTTGTTTGCGGTATTCATAATACGTGATATGTCATGATAACCAATCAGGAGACATATTCTCATTATAGAACAACGCCGATTCTACTTTTCAATTAAACATGTGTTTCTTCTTTGATTTTTAATTAAATATATTCTATATCTAATACATTTCAGAAAATTTTGAAACCTCAAAATTTAAGAATTGTGTTCTGTCACGGAATTTTTCGTGCGTCTAATTAACTAACTAATAGTTTATTTTTACCCACATTAAATGCATGTCCGGTGAATTGTGCAAGAATGAATTGACAAGTGGAATCTGCATATGTATCGGGGATTACCACGTTTATTATAAATTAATTTAATAAAAAACAAAACAAAAAAACAATCCATTCTTCATTGACAAGTGGACTAGGTCTACTGGGGATCACCTCGTAAAAAAAATCGCGCCTCAGGCTCGACCTCTAGGGTGGTGTGGAACAGATTAATTCAAATTTTAAAGGTACCATCGCAACGTACACAGTAGCCTCCGGTTGAGCACCACAACGCCTCGTCGAGCTGCGAGCTGGAGTTTCGTTGCCGCGGAGCGCAAAACAATAGAAAAGGTTAGCCAAGCCGTCAGGTATCCATGGTACCCTGACATGCGTTGAAGCCGATAATTGCAAGGAAAAAAGAAATATTATAATTTATTTATGAATGTTTATAGAAATAGTAATTGTCAATATTTAATCATTTGTCTGCATAAAAAATATTCTTTTAGAAACCTTATGCATTTACTTATGCTCAATATTTGAGTTTCTTTCGTTATCATCTATTTTGCTGCCTATAAAATCTACGTGTGTCTTTTCCTCAGCGATGAATTTTGTTTTAATAATAATTTCTACAGCAAGAAATTGACAAATTTAGCCCAATGACACTCTAAAGCATTGATTTTTCATCATTTCTAGAAGAGATCATCAAAATCGGCTGTGAATTGTAGCCTGGATTGAATAATAAACAGTACATTCCAGATCCGCTGAACGGTGCGATCGCCTTGGCCTTTTTCTATAATTTTCTTAAAACGAAAAATTATCTTAGCTCTTTCACGCACAGTACAATTTAGATAAACTTTGAGATATACGTTTTCTGAGTACTTATAATCATGAGTAAAACCTTTACAAAAATCTGAAATTGCGTCGACTCTCCAAGAAGTTGAAAATATGAAAAATCTATTTCTCGTCTCTTGCGCGTCTCTTGCGCACACAACAGGATCTTCCGAGTTTCCCCGACAGAGTTACAAATATTCCCGACAGGGATATCACAGGACGGCTAGCAAAAGACTTCTTGTGTCTAACTGAGACTAACTGGGACTAACTGAGCGACTGCGCAGAAGATGATCGAGAGTTCTACGGACCGCCACAGGGACTTCCCCTAAGTCGGGAGTCACATAAAATCTCAGTGACCAGCCCCTCGCTATCCTGTATGTTACAGTTACCCTGTCTTCTCTGTCCTTGTTCACTCGGTTCATATTTATTACAGTATCCACTCGGCTTATTATTTTTTTGACTCCAATTAGCCTGCCTATCTCTGTTGTGTGGGTCAGATTTACCATTTTCGTAACTGTTTTTCCTAAACTCGTCTTCGTTATTTCTTTGATTTGAACCGATTTCATCCTCTCTTTAATGATATTGCTGTGTTTTTTCCCGACTTTTTATTTCACCGATTCTCATTAGAGCTTCATATTTTTACTTATATTTAAATTCATTTCAGTTACTGATAATTGAATTTGGTCAAAAAACTATCTCACTATGTAATAATTAGTTTCATAATCTGACATTGTTGTGTTAAACTTGTTTCCCTTAGTTATTTCCGCTGGTGATACGCGACTAGGATTTGGGAAGAACACCAGTACCTTTAGAAAAAGATAAATATAGATATAACAAATTTTTACACATTTTTATGGGACCTTATACATTGAAAAGAATAGCTATAATAAATGCTTTTGAATTTTATAATGAAGATAAACGTTAAATTAAATGAATTTTCAATAGAGATAACCTTCGAAATTACTTTGTTCAGGAAAATTAGGACACTAAATTGTATAGGAATTAACAGAAACAGTGTAAGATATATACAAAGGGAAAATATGAAACGAAAAGTGATCGAATTATGTAATAGCGACATTAGCAAGCCTGCAACAAATTTGGCGAAATAATGATCACGAGAAGCAACAGATGAGAACTCGAAGGAAAACCTCTCACCCTTTCTAATCACGAAACTGCCTGCTATGTTTCGTGATTTTTTTCCTATGTATTGTAAGTAATAACACGCTGGATAATGAAAGAATATTAACTATTTTTTATTCATATAACAACTGGTGGATTATTCATGAGTAATAATACTTTTTATTTAAAACACTTTTGGGTAAGTTAGACTATTATAAAGTAAAGCTGTAAAGTAAGCTGTAAAGCTTGTTTTACACAAAATATTTTCGTGCATTAGCCTTACATATTATTTTTTTTCTTTCAAACCGTACATCAGTCAACCTGTTAAATTTAGGCAATTTCAATAATGTTGCATATGAAAACAATCTTTCAACAGTTGCGGATGATGGCAAAGGAGTGTTGTATAGAAAAAATAATTTCTTTACACTGAGAAAATCGTGCGGAATTGAGAGCTTCATTGAGGGTTGTTGAAAAAATCTAATTAATTCATTTTCTCCTTCTGATTAAGGTACTAGTAATGTAGCCGATAAAAAATTTTTTGGCCTTTCACCGAAACTAAATAAATCATCTTGCTCTTTTTCGTACACTTCGACCACGGGTGATGTTCTATTGCGGTCATTCATAAGATTTTTTATTAAATTTCGCATCTTCTCTTGAGATTCTAAACTTGAACATTGCGCTCAAGATACTTTAATCTTGGATGCACAATTGCTTTTATAGCTGCAAATATACCATTGCCTTCAATATTAAAATAATCTTCAATCAGTCGCGTGTTCAACCGCTCGTGAAAATTTGGGTTGTTTATGGGCTGAGTTCTTGCAGTGTGACCTACAAAGTGCTTTCAAAGTAACTAATTGTCACTAATTTTCTCGTTTCTAGTGGTTTGTGAGTGTTCTAACCATTAACGCTATCAATTTTTAACAAAAAGCTGTTGTCGTTCAAATTGCCAATTTTCTCCAGATCGCTGTGTCAGTTGTATCGTGTGTTAGTGTTGCCATCTCTGTCTCACGTCAGTTACTCGATACAATGGCTCTCAAAATCTCTGAGGATAAATGTGAACTTTTAATGCAAAAATTGGAGAATCTGGAGTCCTCACCATCAGCTCTCCACAACAAAATTGGCCACCTTACGCTAGCAAATTAAGAGCTTAAAGTCGAGCAAGATAAACTGAGGTCGGTTATTGCAGAATAAGACCGATGAATCGAGATACGCTCAGACCAGGTCGAATCTGTTAGACGGATTGAAGGAAAAATCCGGGACAAACTTCGTCCCCTCCTAACTCAGCTACGTTCCTTTAAGGATAAGAAAATGACTTTATCGCAGCTGAAAAAATTACGCGGCACTGAGATCAGCATTGCGGAGGACTATACTAAAAAAGTCGAAACTGAAAGGAAGGCTCTGCTTCTATACAGTACAATAAATACAATATACAATACAATATATGAATGGCAAAAAATTCGAGTCCGAAGATCTGTCAGCGTCGGAGTCTAATCCAGAATGCCCAATTATCTGGGAATAGGGCGGAACCATTTGAAAAAGGGAAAATGGGGGAAGCAAGCAGCATACAGGGAAAGTCAAAGCGTAAGGCCTCAGAATCCCCACCAGCCATTATCAAAGAGCAGGTGAGAAATATTACGAAAGGAAATATTCACAATCGGCTGTCATCAACCAGGGAGACGAAGGAGAAATATATAAATGGTTAAATGAGCGAACTACATCAGGACGAGTTAGTAATACTACAAACTTCATCTTCTGGAACTGTCATGGTTATATAAGATTTTTAAACTCCTGTATTAATTATGATAAGTTTGCTATTATATGAATCGAAAAAACCTAGATCACTCAAATTCCCAAAAACTGGTATGCCGAAAATAAATACAATAATAATAATAATAATAATAAAAAATAATAATACACTTCTTCTCTGAAGCTTTAAAAGATAAATCAAAAGGTAGAGACAGTGGCGACCCAGCCCTTCTTATTAATAAACTTTATTATAATAGTGAGCTCATAGATAAATCAGAGTACTGGATTTTGGTTCGAATTCATAGTGCAAATAAATTTAATTTTATTGTAGGAATCTGGGAGGAATGAGCCAGCGTCTATCTGATATGTTTTCTCACACAAATTTTTCAATGTACCGGGAGAGTCACGATGTTGCGCACAATAGGAGGGGGCTGGGATTGGTTGAACTGATGTAGGTAAGTGAGTTTTATCTTTTAAATGGTAGATCGCGAAGTGACAATCCAGTACACTTTAAGTTTATTAATACAGGGGGTAAGAGTGTCAATGACTTGGTTTGGTGCAATGGTGAGGCATCAAGTATACTTAAAAACTTGAAGGTGGATCAATCCACACATATCTCGGATAATTTCCCGGTCTGAGTCTCCTCTTATTGCTCTTCCACATCAGCTGGTGACTCAAGTGCGCAGAATGTAAACAAAAATAAAAGCTTGACGTTTCTGAGATGGACCAACGACAAACGGGGGATCTTCTCGCACGAATTATGCTTGTCTCATAGACTAGAGGTTAACTTCGAGAAATTGGACATAGATTATAATAATTCAAACCTTACCGAGGTTACTGAGAAATTTTACCGTGACAAACGTTGGTTTGATTCTGACTGTCGCCAAAGCAAATCATATCTTTCTGATGCATTGAAAGAAACCAGCAGGTCTAATTTCTCGGATGAGACTAAGTTGGTTTATGTCAAAGCTAAGAAATCGTGCCAAGCACTGACAGCTAAAAAAAAGCGAGTTTTGAATCCAATATTCTGGCGAGCCTTGAGAGTTTCAACTTTAGTAAAACATTCTGGGATACTGTTAATAGGTTCAGGAGTTTAAAAATAAAATCTACAATCCTTTCTACAACATTTTGGGGAAACTTCTTCCATCAGACACTGCCCCTCAGACGTCTGTCGTCGTCATTACTTACAGATGTGCGATATCCATTATCGGATAGCAGAATTACAGTCAACAAAATCTGTTTTTTTTTTCAATTAACAACAGTAAATTAAATAAGGCTTCAGGACGGATCAAATCTCAAATAATGTTTACAAAAACTTGCCGCGTAACTGGCTTCTTTATCTCGAAACATATTTTAATAAAATACTTGAAAATCAATATATATCCCTCGAATGAACAAAATCTTCAACGCACATCATGCATAATAAATAAAACCCAGCCAATCGCAATAACTACCGCCCTTCTAAACTCATTTCCTATCATTTTTACGCAAATTCTGTCGATTAGATTGGGAAAATGGGAGTCGTTGTGTCACATCATTCCGGAAGCCCAAGCAGGTTTTCGCCGAGGTAGCGGTTGTGTGGATAATATTTTCACCCCGGCATCTGTTTTCCAAATTCACTTACAAAAAAAAATAGGCATATCTATGCCATTGTGGTGGATTTTTGAAGAACTTTACTATCGGTTAATCACTCTCACATCTGGTCAAAACTATTTGACATTGGGGTCAGCTCAAAAACAATTACATTTCTGAAAAAACTGTATGAGAGAGCCTCAACTTGCATCAAAGTAGGGAGCGAGTTCTCGTAGGAATTGTCGGTCACTGAGGGAGTTCTACACGGAGAGATTTTGAGCCCAATCATGTTTTATCTCTTAACCTCGGATATCGAGGTTTTTTAAGACAAAAAGGTCTTGTGGGTCTCAGAATCATGGATGACACGGAAATTATTGTGCTGATTTACGCGGATGATTAAATTGTTTTTGCAGAGTCTAAAATAGATGCAATTAGAAAACTCAATGCTCTCCAGGAGTATTGTAATATGAACAAACTCACTGTTAATAACAATAAAACTAAATACACTATATCAAAGAAAGGTCGGATCAGCGCAAAACTCCTAGGTCTGAATACTGTTGCTAGCTCTTTGGAGTTTGTTTCATGTTTTCAATACTTGAGTACAATTTTTTCTATAATAGGTGCTTTCAACTTAGCTGCACAGGCAGCCGTTAGCAGAGCCAACTCAGCCTCATCCTTGGCGTTCAATATTCTAACTAGAACTAAGTGCTCCTTATGGTCTTCCATTATCAAAATTTATGACCCTATTATAAAGAGTTTCTTATTGTATGCGGTCCACATTATCCGATTGAATTACCTAGATGCCTTCGAAAAAGCACAAGTCCTTTTTTTCAAAAATCTTCTGCGCCTACCCCGAAATACGCCTAACTTCGTTGGCAGATCAAAACTAGGTCTACCCTGTGTGTCATACCAAATATTAAAAATGGCGCCGAATTGTGCGGCAAAGATTTTTGATATAGAAGACTCGCGCTATCCTAAACTTTTCATCCTAAAACTAGCCGAAACCGCAAACAGCAAAAATGTTAAATATAACTGGCTAGGTCAACTTATTAGATGTTTGGAGGGAGCGGGAATAAGTCACATTCTCATGGATCTCAATGGTCCCAATCTTATAACTCAAATCAATACTATAGCTGATAGGTATCGTGATTTTTTCTATTTGCGGGATCTGCTAAGATTGGAAAACAGTAACTTCAGTTATAAAATATACATACAGTAAAATTGTACATAATAAAGTGCTACCCCAGCAGTATCTGCTATTTAAAGCTCCTCTCCTTTTCAAGCATATTTTCGCTCAATTAAGAACTTCCTCCAGGTTCATCATTAAGTTGACCTCGAAAGCTGGAACAACTGTAATCGATCCACAACAGATTTTCCAGTTATGTCATCTAAGAGAAAATGAAGATCTCTTACACATTCTCGCCAAATGTCCACTCTACTCGCCCATTAGAAATCATTACTTGCGTAACATTGTTATGATACCCGAGAACAATCTTCATCACTTCTTATTGTCCTTCTATTCGAATAGTACACTGCTTAAACTGGACAGTATGACCTAACAACCTATTGTACATACGATAATATAACTTTCTTCATTTTGATATTTATCTTAATTTTATCGATTGTCGTAATAGTGGCCTTCCCTTGCAACAGAATCTTGTATTCTTAGAGGCAATAAATATACGTGCGTACTAAAATAAACTTGACATTTTAATTCTAATGCATCGATTAATTGCTCAATCAAACTCTTAGAACTTCGAATTCTATTGTCATTCAACAGTTATTTTTCAAGGTCAAAGATTTATGTGTCAAAAATACGTGAAAAAATAAACGATCATAAATGCGAGGTTTGGAATAAAAGTATTGCACCATGATGTCAGCGATTCTTTTAGGTAGGAGTGCAATATATCTATATTTCTATATTGAACATAGATAATGAACAGTCAATTTCAGAATACTCTAAAAGTATAATTCAATCTTTTGAAAAAGACGGTAGCTGTTATGTCGGGTATTGCTACAGCAATACAATATTTTGACAAATTGTCCTGCATAGTGAGAATATGTCGATTCCCACCGGAAGTGTTCGGCAATGGTACTAGTGTGTCGAGTGATACTTTGTCGAAAGTATCTATAGGCGTGTCTGTAATAATCATGGGTTCGTGGGTTTTGGCCCGAATAATTTTTTTTCTTGGCAAACACTACATTTTCTGACAAACTCCGTGACTTGCTCTTTTATTCCTGGCCACGTAAATCGTTCTCGTATTCGTCCATAAGTTTTTTTTAACTTCCTTATGTTCTCCAGTTAAGTGAAATACCTCTGGATATTCTTAAACGATTTCCGTTACATGATCTTTCTCTTCTTAATTTAAATGATCTAGTTCTAATATGTCTAGAATAGCTTGTACTCTGTCTTTCTGGGGTAAATAATTCTCGTCAGATGAATATTCTTCGAATTCATCCCCTGGGAGTTGGCAACATTCGAAGGTAATTAGTTCCTGTGGGTCAATTTCAACTTCTAGGTCTTCTTCGGTGGTATTTATGGCATAAATGTGACATACTCCACTAGAATTTGATACTACGGGTTCTCCCATTAGCAATTCTTCTCTTGATTTTAATAATGGTAAATAACCTTCCTTTATCTCGTTGTTTAATACGTGTACTGGGATTACTTGACGTGATCTTGCTTTTATGTTATTTTTTCCAGGTCCTGTCCCTTTGTAGTGAGTTATTTGCTCTTGCGCGAATTTTGATTCTTCATCGATAAATGGTATTGGCCTAGTAGGGTTGGAATGGGTTACTATGGTATTATGCCAAAAGGATATTTCCTCTTTTTCTTGACGGAGGTATTCTCGGCCCAGAATTCCCTCTGTATTAATGGGAAAATCCGGTGAAACTACACGAAAAACCATTATTGATTTTTCTATGGGTAACTTTATGGTGCCTATGATGGAAAATCTAATGCTCGTAATTCCTGTTATGTATATTGATTCATCCTCAGTGATCAATAAATCTTCGTCTAGCGAACTTAGTTTGATAATATTAATATCGGCTCCTTCATTGATTAGGAATAATGCTCTCGTTTTTATGAAATTGGAAGATGAAAATGCTACTACTGGGGATTCTCTACTGAGTTTAGTGTGGTAGCTCTTTTTTGTTTCATTAGAAATCGCACGCTCTTCTGACGCTCTTCCTTTGCCTCGCCCGTCGTTGCGTCTGTACGGCGAGTGAAATTGTAGTTTAAAGTCTCATTATTGATTAGATAAGGGGATTGTGCGCGGAGTGGTGTGATCATTCCCACACGGGAATAGTTTGAATTGGAATATCCATTATTCGACGTGGAAGTAGTCGGATATTGATGATGAGAATTTGCGGCATATAAGGGTATTTTTGAGGTGGGCTATAATTATTAGACAAATGTGATTTACTTTCATTGGGATAAACCGTACCTCCAGGTGAATAGGAACGTTTTATTATCACTGAATGATGCGGTTTCAGATCCCAAATTTTATATGAATCAGGAGCTCTCGCAAAACGCACCTGCGGGCTAGGACTGCGATCCCGTGCTCCTGAATAATTAGGCTGATGATATCTTGGTTCATGATAATAATTTATGGGGTAGTAAAGATTTAACTGTTGTCTCGCTTCGTATTCGAGCACGACTTTTATAGCATTATCTAAACTTGCGGGGTTGCGTGCTTCCACTAAATCTGAAATACTATCTGGTAATCCACGTTTGCAAGCTTCAAGAGTACAATCATTTAACGGAGCTAAAAGTTGATCCACATTGGGGTATTTATCTTCGAGTGCGGCTTGGGCTACTGATTTTAAAAGAATCACGCGATCAAAGAATTCACTGACGTTTTCTTCTCGTCTCATTCAAATAGTGCAAATTTCATGCAAATACCACGCATAAATTTTCCGAGGGGCAAACGTTGTTTCAAATGTTTAACTAAATCATTTATTGTTGTAAAACTTTTTCCGTGAATACTATCTCTGGCTGCGCCTTTTAGTCGAGCTAAAACCGCTTTAAGATACTGTGTTTCACAGTTGGCTGGTGCTGATGATTCTCCGTTTATAATATCTTGAATAAAATCTCTGAAGGGCATGTTTTTTTCGTCATAGCTAGGGATGTTTACAATCCCTTGTTGTACGACGAAACACTCTGCCATGGATGTCATGATGGCTTCACTGAGTGTGCGATTTATATCGCCAGTGAATTAAGTTTGATTAGGATCGTTAGGCATTTCATAAAAATGAGATTAAATTAAAACCAGTAATTCAAGGAGAGGTCAGATTTTTATTCTTCCAGATTAAGTAATTACTCACGAATGGGTCGTAAGCGAAACAACTTACTTTAGTGTTAAAGTAGCGTTCGTACAATTAAAAATTTTTAATTTTCGAACTTTGTTTGATTAATAGATTAAAAGAGTTTTCAGTGTTAGCAATTATTGAGCTTATGAGAACTGCCTCTACTCTGAGGGCTCTATTTAGAGGAATCCGTGAAAAGAACTCGAGTGTAGATTTGATATTTGTTGAAATGTTATTAGGCTTTTATCACTGACAAGTAGTACGACTTAGTTGTTCAGTGGGTAAAGGCAGTAAAGGTTAGACCGTTATAATGTGCCGAGTAATGAAGCCGAGAGTTCGTCTTGTTAAGAACACATAGCTTTTAAGTGTAAATAGAAAATTTCAGTCAAAATGTGGCTAAATTTCTTTTATTCATTGAAGAAACTCAGGAATAAATAAGTTTAACTGTTTTAAAAATGATCTACCCACTATACCAGAAATCTCGGTTGGAATTTCCGAGATTATGACGTTAAATTCAACAATTTTAACTGATATTGGAATTGGAACTGTGCCAATTGTTGATAATGAAATTTTATGACAAATTAGAATTTTCGAATAAATGATTTTAATAAAGGGTGATAGCCTATTGAATTGAATCAAATTATGGTTCAAAGCTGGGTTGCACAAAAAATCGCCCTCGTTACTTTTAAAGTAGTATGCGTGAACTGAAATTAACGTTCTGACCTTTTGCTTATTTATAAGCTCTAATAAATTATCAGATATTCGCCTTTGGTATAAAAGGTTCTTCAAATGAGTTAAGTGTAAGAACTCCTTTCAATAAAATTGTAATTCTGTCTATGAGGGGATTAAGCATTCGCCATACAATCTTTTGGTTCAGGAGTAAAACAATATTTGTGTTTATCCGAATGAAGAGACGCAAGATACTGTGAATGGAAGTTGTGATCTTAAACACTTGTTGAAATTTGAAAAGATTGTGGTGAGTGCAGGCTCTTGATTATTTCAAAATTATAAAAGTTGCATGTTAAATTACTTGGATGGTTTAAATGTTGAGAAAGGTTAGAATTTTCAAATTAGTTAATTTTCTAACCCCTTGATCTTCCTCTAGATGGGATTTATACACGGTTGTGATTTATTTAGGCTTTGGAAGCTGCAGATTCAAAATTCCAAATCTAAAACTCGTTTTAAAATAATGTTAGTTCACGAAACGATCTAAACACGACTGTTGAATGATGATGTCGTTGTTTTAAACCCTTCACTTGTGCAATCTTGCTACAAAGAGTACACACAAGGTAAATTCAGGGTATTTCGTAGGATTATTAACGATGGCAGAGCTTGCGAGGACGCGAAGTATACCAACCGCTGCCACCAAATCAGCTGTCACTTTCCGAGCAAAAGGCGAGGGTAGTATGGAAAATAGGAAAAGAGAGAGACCAGTGTGCTGATTATGTCAGGCTGGTAAGACCTGACCAACTATTTATTGTGGGTTTGTGTGTTACTTGTCAGTTCTATGGGAACTTTGTGAGTGTGCAGTGTTTAAATAAATGAATTTAGTCAAAGTTTGACAGATTTATTAAAGATAAAAATAGGTAAATAATTGATAGTTACTATAAAATAAATTTACGTTTACCTTTCTTGGCTAGAAAGGGCGAGAGTGGGTTTGCTTGTCGATTGGATCTCCGTGTTTATCGTAGGGCAGCGATGGAACCCTACCGGATGTTTAGGGATATTTCACGGTAAGGTAAGCATAGTAGTACCGTAGCATAGTTACCATAGTTAGGTTCAAATTCAGAGAAGATTGGTAAGGTAATCGTTTAGAATTAGTGGCGTTTTCCTATATCACATGGGAAAAGGAACATTATGCTTAGTTATCGGTATTACATGAAATTTATAAAATTTTGGGATGTAACACTTATATCGTTTATTAAAAATTTTATTTTTCCATTTTTAATACTATCTTTCACGCATAAAACAAAAACTGCGCATCCCATCAAAAAATGAGTAATACAAAATTTGTATATCATTCTTGGGAGCACAATTTTTGTTACTTTTTCTCTTTTCGTATCTTGCACAGTTTGACTGCGAGATGCAGTTTTTGATTTTTCATTATTTTTTGTGCAATCAAAATTTAAATTTTAAATTTGCCATGAAAATTCAACAAGTTCCTATGATTATCTTGTCAAGCTTTCAAAAAGCACCGTTTTTCTTCTGGCTGAAGAACTCGTCCCTTTTTTGAACCCTTATAAAGTGTGCCAAAAGGGAATCTAATCGGATGATTCCTTCAAATGTTACCGTGTTTACAACCTACAACGACGACGACATACAGACACCGACGCAAAAACTATTTTTTCTGACTCAAGTGGCCTCAAAACGTCGACATTTGTTAGAATCTGCGAAAGTCATTTTTCGCATAAAACGAATACCTTCTCATTAAAATTAGAATGTAAAAAGGATTTATATTCCGGAATTTGAATGTCGTTATCGAATACATTTAATAAAATATCGGTTCTTTGACGAAGTACATCTTTTCACAGTTTTGACATGGGAAAATATGATCGAATTGCGCGAAATGCTAATGTTAATGCGAAATTCTCAGACCCACGATGTAACACAAACTCTTATGGTGTTTATCTTAAAATTAAACAAAAAGGAACTCCAACAAAATGGTTGCCGCAATTTTGCATTTAGAACCAGAGCATCTTGTTTCAGACTATTCCACAACTATCGTGAACTCTTTTGAAAAAGATGTTTTACCCTCATGTTTGGATCGAGTGCTATCTCTAGACGTGACCTAATTGATTTTCACACTACTGACATCTCTGACACCTCTGAAGTGTTGTTCAATTCTGATGATGAGCTCATGTTAATTTGTGATGGTAAATATTCTCGCTATCAGAAAAGCAGTAATAATGAGTACCAGTGAAAATCTTATTCGGGCCAAAAAAGGTTCCCCTATGCAAGCCTTTACTATCTGTACAACAAACAGAGGAGTACTAGACATGGCTTTAACATTTCATACGAACCTGAATGACACTGAAATCATAAAAAATCTGATTCAAGATCCGAATGGTCTGTGTCAATTAATGAATGAAGGCGACGAATTCGTTCTTGATCGTTGTTTTCGCGATGTGGAAGAAGTACTGGGGTCCAAGGGTCTTACCGCACTGACGCCAGGGTTAAAGGGTAATCGGAATCAGTTGCCATTTAAAGAATCAAATCAGTTCCGTTCCGCCAAGAAAATTCGGTGGGCAGTGGTACCTGTCAATGGAATAATTAAACAAAAATATCGATTAGTAAACTATACCATTGGTGACAAACTACTTCCGAAGAATGGGCTGTATCTTGAAATTGCAGCATTTCTGCACAATGAATTTGGAAAGACGTTAGAATCCGATGCACAGCTTTTAGAAGAAATAATAACGAGAATGAAACATCAGTTTGATGTCGAAAACACTTTAGATAACGAAACTGAGAAGAACGGCTGGTTTTGTAAAAAGCTCATGTTTCAAAGTGTTTCATCCAATAATATTCTTGAATTTCCTGAGATGACGGAGTCAGACCTGAAAATCTTATTTACGGGTTCCGTAAACGGTTGAGGTACAGTCAAGACATATTATTTGGAAATCACATAGATTTCTCATTGGTTGTAGACAATACAGTGTGAGTATTGCAGGAATTAAAATATATGCTTGTGAATGTACCAGTGGTCAAAGAACAGTTGGCTGCTCTTCCCATAGAGCAGCGATTATTCATTACGGATCACACGCAAGGTTCTTGTCGAAAATCTTAAGGCCAGCTCAAAATTCTCAGTAAATTGCTTACACAAAAAAGTATGAATCCCTTGATAGAGGAAGACAGTGACGAATATTTAGTGCATAGCATATTAGCGTAAGGTGTATTATTCAAACTATACTTTATTGATTCATAACATAAAATAAAGTTGGCCCCCCCAAGCTCATACATATTAGGGGCCACAATTCTTTAATCATTTGAAACACTCTATACCTGATATTTCCTTTGTTATACTAATTATTTTGATTTAACTCATGTTTACTTTAGAAGATTATGGTTATTTTTTTCTGTGTCAGATCCGGTTTTTATTTGACCCGACGCACAGTGGGATCAAACGCATATTTTTCATTCTAAAATCCTTCAATTTTGACCTGATTTAAGATTTTTTGTATTTACATGAAAACGCACTAAATTTCAAGGAGCAGTTTGGTCAAAGATTTTTGGATTTTCATTTGTTTATTTATTATATGTTTACTCAGGGTACGAGAAAATCGAGATTTTGCAGACAGTTATTATGTACTCTTCAACAACGGTTTGTATATGATGAAAATCATCTTAAATCATCGCAAGAGTACTCCCAGAATACAAATAATTCGATTATTGTTTGTTTCAATCATTATAAACAAATTAAATTAACTAATAGCAAAATATTTCAACTTTGATTGAAAAGTATTTGTTCTCAGTTAAAAATACTTTAAATTAGTTGGAGAGTGATTGTTGTCAGAATATCTATAACTTATTAACTATTAGAATAGTGATAAACAATTTCTTGCAAAAATGTGGGATTTGTGGTTTTTTCGATTGCGGGTTTCCTTTTATCATTTGAATTGATGCAGATATTTTTAAATATAATATATGTTTAATTATATTATTAAAAATACAACAATTATTGATTTGTTTAACGAATGAAATGAATAAATATAAAATTTTGGCACTTTGGCCTGGAAAATAATTTTTGGCGCCAAAACAGCATAAAATTTTTGTGAGAGAAATTTCCATTTACTATTTCTATGTAAAATTAACAATAAGCGATCGTTATTATTCATTGTTATTATTTAATTTCATATATCACGAAATTTTCATATATTTAAAAAATATTGAAATTTTTGTTGAAAAAAAAAATGTTTCTTATTTGGAATAACTTCAAATTATTGTGAGAGTGATCATTAGTAACAATTTCTATAAAACATTAACAATACATGAAAATTTTATATAAATAGTGACTGCAAATCTGCCTCACAAAAACTTTAAGCAGTTTTAGTGAAAACATTCTTTTTCAGGCCAAAATGCCAAAGCTTTGAATTTACTTAATTTTTTACAACATAAAAAATTGTTATATTTTAAAAAATATACTTGAACCTATGTTATTTTCAAGAATATCTGCATCAATTCAGATGATTAAGGAAAATCCGAAATCGAAAAAACATTAATTCCAACATTTTCCATAAAAATGGTTTATAAATATTATCATTGTTGATATTTTGTAGAAATTGTTACTGACAATCACTGTCGCAATAATTCAAAGTAGGTCCAGAAAACAAATGTTTTTTTTTCAACAAAAATTACAATATTTTTAAATATATGAAAATTTCGTGATATTTGAAATTAAATAATAAAAATTGGTGATTATTAATTTTACATAGAGCTAGTGACTGAAAATCTCTCTCACAAAAATTTAAAGCAGTTTTGGTGCAAAAAATTATTTTCCAGGCCAAAGTTCCAAATTTTTATATTTATTTATTTCATTTGCTTAAAAAACCAATAATTGTTTTATTCTTACAAATATAATTGATGCAGATATTATTTCTAAGAATATCTGCATCAATTCAGATGATAAAAGGAAAACCGCAACTGAAGAAACCACAAATTCCAAATTTTTGCAAAAAATGGTTTATGACAATTATAATTGCTGATAATTTATAGATATTCTGATTAACAATATTTTTCACAATAATTTAAAGTATTCTTAGCTAAGAACAAATGCTTTTCAATCGAAATTACAATATTTGGCTATTTGTTAATTTCATATGTATATAAAAATCAAAACATACAATAATCAAATTATTTGTATTCTGGGAGTACTCTCGTCGATTCAAGATGATTTTATCAATCAAATTATTATCGTCATATTATTATTATTCATTATGCAAATCGTTGTTGAAAAGTTAATATTAATTTTGGGTAAAATCTCGATTTTCTCGTACTTTGAGTAAACATATAATACATAAACAAATGAAAATTCAAAAATCTATGCAGAAGGTGCTCTTTGAAATTTAAGTGCACTTTAATTTAAAGAAAAAAAAATCGCAAATCGGGGCAAATTTGAAGGCTGTAGACTTTTTTGAACGAAAAATATGCGTTTGGTCCCACTGTACGCCGTTCTTTGCCAAGGGTTTTTTTACATTCTCATAATGAGAATGTATTGGTTTTATGTATTTGACATAGTCGGTTTTCATCAAATCTCCACGTTTTGAGGCTCCCTGAGTCAGAAAAAAGGATTTTTACGAAGATGTCTGTCTGCCCGTCTGTCTGTCTGTAGTCTGAGGACTGTAGTATCGCGTAGGCACGATAACTTTCGAAAGATTGATCAGATTGGATTGTGCTTTGGCACACTTTTTGAACGCCTAAAAAGAAAGAACCCTACAAGATTATCATAACAACTTTTTTAATTTTTCCGAAAAATCGAAAATTCTAATTTTGATGACACAAAATATAATTAAAAATTAAAAATTCCATTTTGCGGTCAAACTGTGCAAGATACAAAAAACTAAGAAGAAACAAAAATTATGCACCGAAAAAGGATCCACAAACTTGTTACAAATAACTTTTTGATAGGACGTGTAGTTTTTGTTTTATTCGTGAAAAATAACATTAAAAATAACCAAAATTAAATTTTTGGAGAAGCGACACAAGCTATGAGAAAAAATGAATAAACAGAAGTTGCTCATTCAAAAAAACTGCTATACATTTGTCAGCAACAATTTTTCGATAGAACGCTTAGTTTTTGTTTTAGTCGTAAAAAATAACATTAAAAATAAAAAATTAAATTTTTTCGAAAAGGACGCAAGGAAAGAAAAAAAGGTAAATTTTTTCACTCAAAGAAGATGTAAAAAATTTTTATTAATAATTCTTAGAAAGGGCGAGTCGTTTTTTTCAATCTTAAAAATTAAGAATAAAGATGAAAAAATCAAATGTTTGGAAAAACGACACAAGAGACGAAAACAAATGAAAAGACAGAAGGTATTCGTCCAAAAAAGATAAAAAAATTTGTTATAAACTCTTGTTATAAAAATGCATAAGAAATTAACAATTTAGATATATATATATATATATATATATATATATATATACTCAGGAAAATAATTTTAGAAAAAACGACACAAGCTACAATGCACCTCTCAGTGATGCGGGAGTATATAAAATTCCTTGTTCTTGTGGCAAAGTCTATATTGGAGAAACCGGGAGGGCAGTGAGCCAACGTGTGAAGGAACACGAGAGTGAAGTCAGGCTAAAACATTTCACGCAATCAGCAGTAGCTGAGCATCATATTGAAACAGGACATAGCATTTTGTTTGACAAAACAACCGTCATCGCAAAAACGTACAATATTTTTCCAAGAAAATATAGAGAAGCAATCGAAATCCTAAAACACCCTGATAACATTAATAGCGGCAATGGATATAATACCAATCCGACTTGGCTTTCCGTCCTTCCGGGTTTTTTAAAAAAGACTTGATTGGCCAATCAAGTTTGAGCAGTTCCCAACATGGGGCCCTCTGGCCAATCATAGGCATCGTAGAGAATCTGTATAAGGACAACGTAACCTGAAACTTCAGTTTCAGGTTAGCCCTGAAGAAGTGAACTGTAATGTTTACGAAACGTCGGCAAGTTTTGTAGTTTTGCATACGATTGAAACCCGAAAAAGCTTTAAATTTAAATTTATTATAATGAATCATCGTGAAAGTATTAAATCTGTTTTAGCTACTGCCAAATAATTCTTAAGAAAAGAAATTCAAGCAAAAGGTTGATAAATTATATTGAGAAGTCTATCAGATTTTGTTTAATGGTAAACCACTTTTCATATGATATGTAAAAAAGAATTTATAAAATATGAAGTCGAAGAATTGTGAATGCGGGCTTATAGGATTCTGTCGATAGTCACTAAGAACATGTAAATGCTAGTGCTATTACTCGTGATTTTATTTTCTTATTTGCTAGATCAGGAATGTTCTTCGATCGGAAAATGACAGAGGATTTATTTTCTGATCAAAATTATTTACTTATTCTCAGTTTCAATAAAACAAATTATTTAATTTTTGTTTTGCATATTGTTCAATTGTAAAGATTAATTTCTGAATCAGAACAGACTTTGAGAGGATAAGTCAAAATACTCATTTTGCTATAACGTCTAACATTGAAATTTGATCTTTAGATTCTTGGTCGTTTTAATTTTCAAGAATTTCGTAGCTAAAATATATAACCCTCTTCTTGATTATTATCCTTTTCAATTCAATATAAGTTTACCTTTGAATCTTAAATAATAAGAAAAATGTCGTCAATATTATTTCACAATTTTACATTTTGAATTTGTGGTTTTCTATTATTCGTAATTTCTAAATGATGTCAAGATATTCTTAGAAGAAATTCATTAGTCATAGAGAAAAATTCTGGGACTAAAAATACTTAACCTTTTGGCAATCAGCCATATACTTATAGAATTATCTTTTATTATTCAAATAATGAAAAATAACTTAATGATAGCATAAAAAAAGTTGAGAGGGTTCAAGAAGTTTAAAAGTACTATTATTATATTTTCTTGGTGAAAAAAAAATGTTATGCCTATTTAAAGCAAGATATTTAAGGAAAAGGAATTGGAAAACAACATTTCAAAAAAGTTGATTGAGAATCTATTTTATTTACCAAAAACATCATTGAAAAATTGACAATTACACATTTTTAAAATAGAAAAAAGAATCCAAGGACGAAGCACACAAATATTTTTCCTCAGATCACCATGAGCCCCAATCATGTTCAACCCGAAAGTTCTTGCACTCGACTTTTCTTTGCAGAATTCTTTTTTCTTTAGATTCCGAAGTATTTAATATTCGAAAGAAAAATAAAGTATCGAGCACTTTTTGAAATAGGTAATACTTAGATTTAAAGAATTAAAACAATCGAAAACTGTTCGTTTTATGGGGATTTTTGTATAGCAGAAAGTGGCTTTTTGTCACTAAGGTTATTAAAGCGGTTTTGAACTCGACTGTTCTTTATTGTTTATCAGTTTCAGATAGTCTTTAAACAGTTCAAATATTTGAAGAAATAAAGTATCAAGCCCTTTCTGAAAGAAATAAAATTCAATTCTTTGTTCCAAATATTTTTAATTATTGTTTTTGAAGTCCTATTTTGCATTAAAAACTGAGTGAGAAAGTACTATAAAAGAATTGGATAAATTGAAAACTGCGCGTTTTATGGAGGTTTTTGTATAGCAGAAGATCGTTTTTTGTTATTAAGATCATTTCTACTGGATTTTGAGGCATGACGCAACCTGATGTAACTTACACGATGAGAGTGCGGCCCTGGAGCTGTTTGTCACGCTTGACTGAGCATGCAGTCGTGCGCTCCCCGCATCGCCAGGTTCCGAGGCTTTAATTTTTAGGAATAGCGTAAACTGAGGGTGCTTAACTCGGAAGTTGAGTCTAACAAATTTTCTATCAAATGCTGTCGAAAATGTTCAAATTTACCTCAGTATTCATCAGAAAAATGCTTTCTTTAAAGAAATTTTGAGTTTAACAACTTTAAGTTTGAAGATGGTTGAAGCTCACCGTACGACTTAGTACGACGCTGCCTCAGAATACTTGACCAAGATTATGTAACCAAGAATCAAGTGGTTTGATAGCATAGTTGGTTAGTGCGGGCGGTAGAATACACGAGTTTAGAGTAGTTTTCGAATCCCCAGCGAGTGCGATTTTTCAAAGCATTTAAGCGCGCGATTATATATCTAAAAGAGAATGTGTGTGCGAATTGTGTATCAATAATTATTAAAAAAAGATTGTATGATAATAATTAAAAAAAAAACGTTTCGTTTCCTTGAGAAATCATGTTTTCAATTTTCACAGACTGTCGCTTAGAATTGGGATTTCTTGTCTAAGAGAATATAAAGCCCTTGCGTACTAAATTTGCAGCGACTCTTGCTTATTTTTACGAGCACTGTCTCTGAGATTCTGTTAAAATGTTACATGCTTTTCGAATGATGATTATTCATTTTCTTGAATACGGAATTCTTGAAAAATTGTAACAAAATAGTTATAAAATTGATCTTTTGCCTTTTCTGAAGGATGTGTATGTGGCACAAATAGATAACTTTAGTAAACATTTATACATAAAGGTCTTTATTTCTACAATATCGTATATGTAGAAGCGGGCAATATAATAATACAATAGAAAATTGTACAATCTGAAAAATAATATTTTTGCATTTTCGAGCACGGTTAAATGTTGCACATTAATGCGTGGAACTACTCAATAAATTTTCATATTTTTACATTCTCATCATTTATGATTGAGAAAGTATTAGAAATGCTAGAAATTTCGCACCTCAGTTTTTCAACCGATCTTTACGTCTTAAGCCCCCCCCCCCCTCCTCGAAGTAATGGTGTCTGTCTGTCCATCTGTAAAAACGATAACAATCAAAAGCATGAATGAATAAAATCGAGCTTTGGGAAACTTTTGTTGGATCCTAAAAGAAAAACAGATTTTATTAACCAGCATGCCTCGACCAACGGTTATGGTTTTATCCATCAAAAAAGCCTTCTAAAAATCGTATATTCCATTTTTATGCCAAACGACGCCAGATAAGTGAAAAAATTTAAGAAAAGAATTGTAGCTTTTGGAAGACCTATAATTTTTCCCTTGATAATTTTTTGATAAGACTTGGTACTTTGGCTTCATTTATCAAAACCACTATAAAGAAATCCAAAATTCAAATTTCGAAGAAAACGACGCAAAACACAAGAAAAAGTCTTGAAAAGTAATTATAGATTTTAAAAAGCCCTACAAAATTTCTCATTACCTTTTATTGATAGGACTTGTCATTTTGGTTTTATTTATCGAAAATTCAAATTTCGAACCAAACGACGTAAGATAAGCAAAAAAGTTTTAGCGAGGAATTGCAGCTTTTAAAAAATCCTAAAACATTTTTTTTAACCATTGTTTGATGTCAAATTTTTCCTATTCTTCCTATTTTTCCGTTCGGTCAAATAATTTTTGGGGAAACAAGAATAAATCTCCCACGGCGTTCCGGGTTCGAATCCGGTCTGAGACAGATTTTTTGGTTGTCTCTCCAAGAATGATTTGACCAGTAATAGGCCAAATTTGGCATAAGAAATTAATTGATTACGCTGGTCGACAAAGTAACGTCAATACTCTAAATTATATTCAGATTCGGTGAATTCATTCAGGTTGGAATAAATCATTAAAATTTCACAGGTTACAAAGATGCCAAACCGCGTCATGCTGAGGGATGGAACGGGGATGGGATGGGGTGAGATGGAATGGGATAGGATGAGATCGGACGGGACCGGGTATTCTTTGCATTCCCATTTATTTTTATATTTATTTAAAAATGTTATTCGTTTCTATAGCATACTTTCCACTCATATTCTAATTTTTCTATGGAACTTAACAAAACAGGTAAAAAAAAAATGGATTTCAATAGAGCTGGCTTTTCCACTTTACGATCTTTTCTCTCTTTCTTTATCCATTTTTTTCCTATCTTTTTTCCAGGAGAGTATCTTATAGAAAGTTTTAACATTAAAAGTAGGTAAGAACATTCTTTAAGGTTTTCAAAAAAATTCATAGAACACTTATAAATAAATCCAGGAAAGAATGCGCTAATTCTCAATAAGAGTCCCTATAAACAACATTCTATCCAGAAAATGACTTTTTTAAATAATGAAACTTCCCGTTTTAGCTCACTGCAAATTTGTCACGCAGCCCCTTAACACTTGAATTTGAATCAGATAATGCAAAAAGGGAGCTACTTTGCAGAACTACGTGCAAAGAATCTGATATAAGATATTGATCTTCTTTGGCCACCGCTGTAAGATCACAGGTACGTTCCTGGCTCGCGCCTCTAAACGTTGGATATGTATATAATACGTATATATCACGTCCATACATGGTGTAAAGGGTCGCGCCATAACACATAAAACGGGCATATAAAGGCGATGTTATCAGGGACGGAGGAGGTTCCGCGTAATCTATCCAATTATCGTTCGATCAGAGCAGAGCTTCCCGCACTCGGGCCTTCCCGGGGGGCCCGAGGGGTTGCGTGGGGACCAGCGCAGAGTAGCGCTCTGACCAATGGGGCTCTCGTATTTGTCGTAGCACGACGTTCGCAACTCTTATAACGTCGCCCTTGAAGCAACGCGGCGAGCCACAGGCGCCAGAGTGAGGTAAAATGTAGTACCCCTGGACAAATTAACCTTCAGCCTACAATTTTCAACCTGGGCTCGATAGAAAATGTCAAGACCGCCATTGAGCGTGCTTTCCTAACCGAAATCGAGAAATGATAATTCTATGAAGCACCTCTCTTAAACCACTTTCCGGAAATTTTTCAATCGAACTTAATCAACGCTTAGGGTTTTCGGCCCTAAGATTATTATTATTAATTTTTTAGGTTGGTTCATTTAAGTCCCGTAGCACTATGGTATAACCGCTTGTACTATGCCTTTTATTTAAAAACCTCGGTAAAACAGAGACCTATATACGAGTCCTCCTCACGGCTGAAGTATAATTTAAATCCTTAAGAGTATGTATACACCCAGACGAATCCACTCCACTGGTTGAATGAACTGTATAAATTTTATCACAAGCAGTGAAAACTCTCGGCTGCATCCGACTTTCTTAGAAGTTCCCGAATTTATTTGGGCGTTTGGCCAGAAAAGAGAAAAACTGCAGAAAACAATCTCCCGAGTCCAACCAGTTTTCCGACTGACGAGTTTAAAGGTAGACATTCAATTTATCTTATGATTGACTGTAAAAAAGCACCCTCGGCGTCAAACCTTACCTTCGACATCAATTAAAACGCAGCGAATCACAAACAATTTCATCGTTTTACCCGTTCTCCTCATCTCTTTCCAACTCCTTCCCCACACCATCTCCTCACCACTTCATAACACTCAATAACAACCCACAGCAATGGTTTGTAGGAGGCTGTTATTTTTAGCGTCTACAATTTTCTTCAGGTTCTACATATTAAAATTCAAATCGTTAAAAGCCGAGGCTACGAATACGAAGTACATTGGAAATACCATTTAGGTGAGGTTTCAGATCTGGTCCTGATTGATCTTCACCTAAATCACATCCTCCCTTTCGGCCCCGCGGCTCCTCTCATCACGAAACCGCCGAAGCATCAATTCTCGGAACGATTTAAATGGAAGATACTTAAATGGGATTCCCAATGTACCTAAAAAACGGTCAATATCCAAAAAACCTTGCAAATTCGAAATCCATAGACTCTTATGATCAAGCGTCTAACAATTAGTTATACATTATTTACACCCTAAAAATCTGCCCTTTAGTGTTCTAAGGGAAGCCATCTAGTCCAGGCATCTCGTACAAAAAAAATCTTTTCACCGTATTAAGTAAGTAAAGCGCAATTTTTGCTTAACCGATTTATTGTGGGGTCCTGATGAAAATTCCTTTGCAAGAGTATTGACAAGAGTATCTTGACCTATGAAGGATAGAAGATTATTCTCTTTACATGTATGCATAATTTCCTGCACTAAAACCTTTTCACTGGTGCCATTGGCGTAGCTTCGCCTACAAACGAATTATTTTGAAAAAATTGAACACGACTAATTTGCCATGAAAAGAAGTTAAAATTGGACAAATTTGGGAGGCTATAACTTATGTTCTATTTGATCGAGGTCATCCTTTTTTTTAGAATTATTCGAAATTGCGTCTAGTTTAATTATCATTCAGAACATTTTTTTGTAAAATTCCAGGTTCCAAAGTACAGATAAAAAACTTCAGAATTGCGTTATTTAGCCTCTTTTTTGAAAAAACTCGGGGTTCTTTGAAGTACCATAGATCGGCGCCTATTAGTAATAGAAGGTTCTTCTTTTTTTAACATTCTTAGAATTTTCTCTAGTTCACTTTTTACACAGAAAAAAATGTTTAGTTGTTACAAGAAGATCTTTATTAGTAGAGATGGTATTAGCTGCGACAACTGATATCCACTGATGATATGTTATAGTAAAATCTACTATAATTTCAATATTGGAAGTACTACCTTCGCAGTAGTCTAAAAACAAGTAATTTTAATAGTAAAATTTTTTAGTATTGATATTAGTGACTCCTAATTTAAATAGTGAACATCAATAATTCTAATAGTAAGGACTACTATTCGAAATAGTAATCTTATTAATTGTCATAGTGAGAATTACTAATTTAAGTAGTGAGATCAACTAGTTTCTTTATAAGACTAACTTATTTAATAGTAAGACTTACTAATTGATGTAGTAAGTACAACTACCTGAACATAGTATGTTCCATCGGAAGTCGTCGCGACAACAAGTAAAGTAGTAGCACCAACCAGTTAAATAGCAGCGGCATATATTACAAACTAAAGTAGTTGGCCCTGCTACTTTATTAGTTGTTCCAACCAACTATTTTTTCAGTATATGTTGAACATTTTTACTATACAAATACGATTTAAAACGCGCTTTACTTACTTAATACGGTTAAAAAGTAACAGATGCCTGGACTAATCTTATATTTTTCTATAACAATGAATTCGAAAAAGTGTCTTAAAACTCAAAGAAAACTATTGTAAGCTGTATTCTAGAAACACTCTCTTAAAGTGATATTACGATAATAAATCTTTTACACCCTGAAAAACTATTTCATACCAATAGATGAGTTTTTCATAATTTTTTTTAGCAAAATTTAAAAAAGTTAGTAGATTCCCTAAAACATAGCAATATCTATTCCAAAATCTCCCTGGAAACTCATTTTTACCCGATTTTCATATTTTTTCTAAATCGATTCTGCAGGAAATGTAGATAATATTTGTGAGGAACGGTTTCCAAACAAATTTTATGCGTTGCTAAAAACGTCAAGAGTTTCGTGTTCTTTAACTTGATATGGTGATTTAAAGTTTAATTTTTAATTGAAAAAAATAAAAGCTAAATAAATTTGTAGCTATTCATTTGCAACAAAAATGAAAACAAGTTCTATAATGTGTTGCGACCGTGTTGCATATTCATAGGATATGTTTAGAGGAATCTGCCGAATTCTTTTTACATGTTTTGGTGTTGCAAATTTATACAAATTCAGTCGATAATAGTCAAATAATTTTTTGGAACTCAGATTATATCCTGGCTGGCGAAATCCTTATATTTTTACTTGCCACTTATACTCGATACCACTTAATACTAATTAGTATCACCCATCCCTTCAAGAATGTAAAAAGGAATACAAAATTTATTTACCATCTTCATTTCACAAATTCCCCTAAGAGGTCATCCATAAACTACGTTACCAATTTTGGGATATTTTCCCCCCCCCCCCCTGGCACCCACAGTTGACAACCGTAGGTTTTTCTTTATCCCACCCCTCCTCCCCCTAAGCAGCGAAACCATTGACCATACACGGATTTCACGTTTATTCTGCTTTCTTCGCGTTTCTAATGAGTTGTTCCATAGTGAGTAGAATTTTCAGAAACAAGATTTAACTTTTAAATCAAAAAAAAAATAAAGATTAATTTTCAAACAAGAAAGATGACTTTTCTATCACGAAGGATGAATTTTCAATCCAAAAGGTTACATTTTCAACAAAACAGTTAAATTCTCGACCAACAAAGATGACTCAACCAAATAGTTGATTTTTAAACCTACTAAGATGAATTTTCAACAGGAATTTAATTCTTAATCAAAAGAGATGAATTTTTAACCAAGTAATGAAATTTTCAACTCAAAAATATAAGTTCTCAACCAAAAATGGAATACTTACATTTTTAGTTGAAAAAATTAATTTAAGACAAAAAAAACTAATTTTCTACCCATAAAATGAGCCAAAAAAGACGAAATTCAAACAAAATAGTTGAATCCACAGCCAAAAAGATGAATTTTCAAACACGAGGAATAATTTTCTAGCCAAAAAGATGAAGTTTCAACAAAATAGATGATTTTTCCACAAAGCAGTTTAATTTTGCACCTGGCACCAAATAGTTGAATTTTCTTCTCATCGAGTTTAATTTGTAACCAAATAGTTGAATTTTCAACTTGTAAACATACGTTTTCAACCAAAAATGGAATAGTTACATTTTTAGTTCAAAAAATTAATTTTCAACAAAAATAAAACAAAAAATCTACCATGTAAAATGAGCCAAATAAAACGAATTTTTAACAAAATATTTGAATTTATAGCCAAAAAGATTAATTTTCAACAAAGAACATTAATTTTTTACCCTAAAAGACGAATTTTTAACGAAATAGATAAATTTTTCACAAAACAGTTGAATATTTCACCCGACACTATGCATTTTTTACCAATTAATTAATTTTTTTAATAAATAGTTCAATTTTCATCCAAATATTTGTATTTGTATTTATTTGAGAAAAGTTCCTACGGCTAAATAGCCCTATAAGGAACAGGTGATACATATGTATTACAAATAAAATACGACGGCGATCAATTGGGCGATTGAAATCGAAAATAGGTATTGAACAAGAGTAACGAAATAAACTATAATACACATAATTGGGTGCAGGTTATCAACAGAAGGATACTCTAAATATATATATATATACGCAAATATACATACTTAAAAGTAAAAACGCATTCATACACACACTCATATATATATATATATATATATATATAGAGAAATGCCATGAGGGAGAGATGCCGCTAGGTAGAGATGCCGCAGTTGTGACTTGCCGCAGAGAGACTTGCCGCAAGTGAGATAGTATGTCCCCGAATATTCAACCAAAAAGTTAAATGTTGACGTTTCCCGAGCGGCGGTGGATTAAAAGAAAATCTACCTATTATTAACGAGCAACGTTTGTTTCAGTATATGCAATTATGAATGCAATATCATATAGTTATAAAATTACGCTAATTAGTAAAGTTCATTTATGTTTGCAAATAAAAGTCTCATTTAAATACTTTACACAAGCCGGTAATGTGACGCGTTCAACCATTTTAATGGTAAAATGTCGTAATGTTGAATATTGTATGTTCACAGTTTTGGATGGTAATCACTCCCAAAATAGAATCTCAAATTTATTTATTCAAACTGCAAATGAATATAGAAATTTGGCTTTACTGAAATTGTGCGTTCGATTGTAAGAACATTATTTTTAATTTGCACAGAGATGATTTATAGTTGATTTATCAATCATGAACGATTGTAATTTAAAATAAAAAACAATTGTATTAAAAAATACGAATTTTCAGCAAAATAGATTAAATTTTTAATAAAAGAAATTTACGAAACAATTGCATTTTTAACTCGCTGATATGAATTTTCATTAAAAACAAATAATTTAAAACCAAGTAGTTGTATTTTCAATCTAAAAATGCGAATTTTTATCAACATCTTTGAATATTCAATCTAATCAGTTGAATTTTTAATAACAAAAAAAAACGAATTTTCGAAAAAAACTGAATTTTGAACCAGAAAATATGTACTTTTGACAAAAAATGTACTAGTTCATATATCACCCAAAAAATATTTGAATTTTACATAAAACCCAATTTTAACCAACTAAAAAGACTAATCTTTTACAAATCAGTCATATTTTCATCTAAAAAAATTTTACAAACCAATTGAATTTTCAACAAAAAAATTATTTTTCAACCAAATAGTTGAATTTGCTCCCGAATTGTTGAATTTTCGAGCGGAAAGGATGAATTTCCAACAAAATCGTTGAATATTCATACAAAATAGTTGAATTACAATCTAAAAGTATGAATCTTCGACAAAAAAATTAAGTTTACAAATCGAAAATATAAATATTTAACAAGAAGTGTACTAGTTCATATTTTGACCCAAAAATGTTTTGATTTCAAATACTTTATCATATTCTAAACAAAATATTTAAGAGGTAGCTGAAACTACGATAAGCACCTGGTGAACCGAACGATCGAAACTCTTGGCTTCAGGGATAATATTTTTGACAAAATCATTGACAAAATTTTATTTCGTATTGAGCACAATTTGATGATACCAATATCTGGAGGGTCACTATATCCACTTTATTTCTGGCTTCTCAAATAAAGTTTATTGACCCCCATCATTCCAAAAATGTTATGTCAATGTATATTTAATCTTATCTTGTTAAGTGACATTCATTTCATTTATTTGACATTCATTGATTTATTTTATATTTAATAATTTAAATTGAATTGTCTCAGATGCATATGTCAGCTTTATAGACATCTAAAGATAAAATGCTTTCGGTATTATATTATTAGTTTTATTGGATCGAAAAAGGGATTCGCCAGAAAGAAAATAGAAAGCAAAAACGGTTAATGATTTTCAGAATATCAGCACATCGTTCATTTTACTGCTCGCGTAAAATTAGTAATATGTATGTACATTGTGCACTGATTCGCACAAATTCGCTCACGCGGTACCAGATAGCTCATATCGATGAGGACCGCTTCAGCTGCACTGTAAAATGCACCCTTCATACCCTGCTCTTTTTAATGTTGAAAAAAAGAGAGGTAAACATTTTTCAAAACTATATTCTTCCTTCTGGTTCAGGAGTATTATTTTTTATAAAATCATTCATGTTCTATTTTATTGACTATAAAGCGAAAAATTTATATGAATTGGACAAAAGACAAAAAGCGTCAAAAGAAAATTATTTGGCCTAGACCCTAGAATTTGCTTTGAAGCACCAATTCTTTAAAAAGGATAATAATCTAAAGCTTCACAGCCTTAAATGTTTTCGAAAAAGGCGAAATAGGGGGATATTTTACGGAAATGGAAAAATAATAGGAGAATCAATTTTTTAAAATAAAATTATTGTACGTACCATATTGAATTTAATTTGTAACGATTTAAATTTCTAAGATTTAAAGTTGAAATATATGGTTTCTTTTAACAAAATATATGCATTATAAAAAAAAAAATTTTTGAACCAAAAAAATTATTTTACAACAATAAATGTAACATTTCATATTTCAACAAGAGAAAATTTTAATTTTGAATCAGAAACAATCGAATTTACCCAAAAACGATGAATGTTTAACAAAATACTAAAATTGTCAAACAAAAAAGTTCACTGTTGAAAAAAATACTTTCTACAAAACAATGGAACCTTCACACCAAAAATATGAATTTTTTACAAAAAAGTTAATTTTTAACCGAATAGTTGATTTTTCAACCAAAAAATTAATTTTCAACCAAGCACTTGAATTTTGTATCAAATTTTTAAATTTCTAAGCAAAGTAAATGAATTTTCTGAAAAAAAGTTGATTTTTTCACAAAAAAATATTAATTCCTAATGAAAAAGTTAATTTTCTGCCAAATAGATAAATTTCAGACCAAGCAGTCGATCACTTAAGCCAAAACGAATTTTCTGCAAAATGATTGAATTTCAAACACAGAAAGATGAATTCTCAACGAAAAATTTAATTGTTGATATGTCAACAAAAAAAGATTCTAATTTTAAATAAAGTACAATTGAATTCCACCAAAAAGACAAATTTTCTACAAAAAATTCGAATCTTTGATACGAAAACATGAATTTTCAAACAGAACAAAAAAAATATTTCTGCAAAATAGTTGAATTTTCAACAAAAAAAAAGAGAATTTAGAAAAGAGAGATTCATTTTTTAAGTCAATAATCAAATTTTCTACAGAAAAATTCGATTTTAAACACTAAAATATGAATTTTCAACTAAAATTTTGAAACTTCAACCAAAAACAAAAGAATTTTTTACAAATGTATTAAATTTTAATCAGAAAATTAATTTTGAACCTTATAGTTAAATTTCACACTAACTGTTTGAATTTCAAATCTGAAAATGTGAATTTTTAACTGAAGTAATGAATCTTCAACAAAAAAATTGAATTTTGAATAAAGTAGTTCATCTCTGAACCAAGTAGTTGAATTTTTAAACTCAAATGATGATTTTTCAACAAAAACTGTGATAGTTGATATTTCATTAATAAAAGATTTAAATTTCAAATAAAAAACAATTAAATTACACCAAAAAGTGGAATTTTCTACAAGACACTTGAATTTTCAGCCCAACAGAATAATATTCCACAAAGTAATTGAATTTTTAACCAAATAGCGAAGTTGTCTACCAAATGTTTATGCCGAAAATATAAATCTTCAACTTGAATGATGAAATTTGAACAAACAAACAAAATTTCTATTAAAGTAGTTCTTCTTTAAACCACGGAGGGGAATTTTCAATCTGACAATATGAATTATCAACGGAAAGCGTAATAGGTGGTATTTAATCAAAGAAAGATTTTCATTTTAAATAAAAACCAGTTGATTCCAAACAAAAAGACCGATGTATAACCAAAAATATAGTAGTGGACTTTTTAACCAAAAATTATTCATTGTTAATAAAAAATAGTTCGCTTTTCTGATTCGATTTTATTAATTCAGTTCGTGTTTGGGCAGAAACAGCGAGAAAAAGTAAAAGATTCTTGATAACAGGGATACAAATAATGTTTTTTAAACGGAGTAAAAAGAAGAATAGTTGAAAAAGTGTGAAGTATGTAATTAAATTTTCCAATAATTATAGTATTCATGATATTAACAAATACGTTATTGTACGACACTAAAAATAAAAGTTGATGAGCTTTGAAGCTTTTGGATTATAATCCATATATTCGATGAAATTCGGTAGAGCTCGGCTTAAGCGTATTAACGTGACCTTTCCTTCGAGATATCCTGATTTGGGAGACCCTTTGTCGAGAATTCTATCCCCCTGGGCCATAATAAAAGTTTCTCCAGTCGAAAACTCGTGTTCCAGACCAAGAGAATGCTCCTGCAAATACAACTCTGAAACGGATTTTGAGGATAGGAACTTTGAAGTAAGGAAACATGAAGACGTAATTTTGAAATTCGACGCACGGTAGAAACTAAAAAGTAAGTGTTAATACTTTCTATAAATATAGCCAACTATTAAACAAACTGTATCCACAAATCGTTAAAAATTAAAACAATTGAACAAACTTTAAAAGTTTATATTCCCGTTGTTTGTACCAAAAGGACACCGTTTTTATGCTTTGTTTGAATGTATGTGAATAGTATGTGATGCGATTTTCACTTTCCCTATACGTAGATGTAAATATGTTTTTTTTTTCATTTGCAAATTTGACTTTCAAAACAGCGACCTATTTTCATGTTTTTTCTATTCATATATTTTTAACGACAACCGTGACGAGAACCCATTTTTCGCTCTGAATTTTAGATTCAAAACATTTAGTGAATCAAATCAATTTCACATAGGCTGACTATAATATTTCTATATTGAATTTTCATATACGTTCTCAATTTTGCGGAAATATGGAAATTCGTTTCAGGAATTTAGAAACGCAGTCAAAGCTAGGAATTCAATTGATTTTCAATTCAAATTCTTTCAATCTGGTATATAAAGAGAATCTCTATAGAGATCCTATATTTTGAGAAGGATTACTTTTAATGGATTTATTTGAAATTACCTACGTATTGACTTTTACCAATTTTTTATACCACATAAATTCATAACTTTGCTAAAAGTGAAACTCTTAAACTGTGACGTTGTATAGCGTATGAAATAAGAAAACTAGATTCGGAACAAATTTTAGAAAAATTCAGCATTAAATTTTAAAGAGATCCGTGAGAGAAGTTTTTTAAGTTTTTGTTTGTTTACACTTTGATGTTAGTGGTAACTTCAAAGTTAATGGTAACTTCAAAACATGCATATGTTGTTTAGATAATGAAGGTGATGACTGATCGTGAAAATTTATCATACCATATTATTTGTTGATTTTCTAAACAAAATATTTAAACATAAGCACAGCTTCGGCATTGACAAAGAGCAAGCACTTGTTTCTTCTCATAATTATAATTACATTACGCTGCCGGTGATGTTTATTAATAAAAATTCATCACCCGAAATTAGTTTTCAACTTAATGAACCAATTATAAAAACTAATGCAGTATCGGCATCTATGAGGAGAAAAATATAACTGGCATGGCAATATACTGCGAGGAGAATTAAGAGAAAAAGAACTTTCTTCTCGTTCAAATGCTGACACTGTACATTTATTTATGTAATTTGTTTATAAAATTGACCAATATTATCAGATGAAAAATCTTCATTGACAAACGTCACTATTATTTTCTCTTTGTAAGGGCTGACACTGTGCACATATTTATATAGGTTTTTTTTACAAAATTAACAAATAATATCAAATGAAAATTTTTTATTCCTAAACATTAGTGGAAACGTAATATAAGGAGAATTAGTATAAAAAAACAACACTTTTCTCCTTTAACATGCACACATTTTGCATTTATTTATATAATTTGCTTATTGAAATGACCAATAATATCTAATGAAAAATTTCAATTACTAAACATCACTGGCAACATAATTTCAGGAGATTTAGGAGAAAAAAATATTTTGCTCCTCATAAATGCTGACACTGTGTAATTATTTATAAAATTTAGAGCAAATATTGAATAACAAATTTTCATCGATAATTATGACTGACAATATAATGTGAAAAGAATCACAGGAAAAAATTATTGCTTTCTCTTTATAAATCCCAAAGCTGTGCATTTCTGTATATAATTTTTACAATAATTGAAAAAATAGATCTAATGACAAATTTTTATTACTTAATATTCCCGGCAACATAATTCGAGTGAAATCAAGAGAAGAATTAATTTTTTCCTTTTTATAAATGGCGATACTTTCCAGTTATTTATACGATTTGTTTAAAAAATGATCAAATAACATCATATGAAATATTTTCATTACTAAACATCACTGGCAGAACATATCAAATAACAAATTTTTATTGTTAAACATTACAAACATTATTGTCAATAATTAGCTATCACCTTGTCCATAAAATCAAGTAATTTCAATTGCCGAAATGAACTCTACATACTAACGAACTATATTATTGTGTATTTGTTATTACATTTTTTAAAACAATGATTAGGTTTACATAAAAACAAATGTTCTGTCTTCCACACATCCGTGTGCATTAAATCAAAGCAAAGCATGCAACAGAAAAAAAAGTTGTAAAAAGTGTAGACAAGAAAATAGAAATTATACGTTTTTTCGCTATGTGTATAAGGTTCAAGCAAAAAAGACGAATTTTAAACATAACAGTTGAATTTTTAAACCAAAAAGACAAATTTTTTACAAAAACGCAGCATTTTCAAACCAAAAATATGAGTTTTCAACTAATAAGTGAATTATCAACGAAATAGTTAAATCTTAAACTAAAAACGATTAATTTTCAACAAGAAATGGAATAACTGAATTTGCAGATGAAAATAATTTTTAAACAAACTAGTGTAACGTCAAACCAAGTATCACAATATTCAATCCAGGAGATTACTTTCCTATCGAAAAAGTCAAATTTACAACAAAAGACATAAGTATTTAACCAAAACTTTGAATTTTCAACTGAAATCGGTCAATCTTCAACCAATAATGGAATAGTTAAATTTTCAGTTAAAACTTAACTTTTAACTATAAAAGAGCGAATTTTAAACAGAATATTCAAGTCTCCAACCAAGAAAATTAATTTTTAGCAATCAAATTTTGATCAGTTAGTTGAATATTTACCCAGAAAAATAAATCTTCGATGAAAAATTTAATAGTTGGATTTTGAACCAAAAGCGATCAATTTTAAACTAAAAATAGACTAGTTGAAATTTCAATTAAGGAGAATTAACTTTCTGCCGAAAAGGTGCCTTTTGTCAAAAATAAATTTTCAACCATTAAATAGAGTTAAGCCAAAAGACATTGATTTTAAACCATGAATGTAATATCAGACATTTAAAATAAATAGAATGAACATTCAGAGAAAAACGGGTTTGGAATATTATTAGGTTCTATTGATTCAGTTTGAATCCAAGTGAAAAAAAATGAGATGAATGGGAAGTTTTTTGAAGACAGGGGAAAAAAAATTTTTTTTTCAACAGGATTCAATGATTTGAGTAAAAGAAGGAATGTGAAGTCTGTATTAAGATGCTTTACTTGGAAAATAAAATCACTAATTTGGACTTTTTCAAGCACTTCAAAAAATTGTTATTCGTAATACATATTTTCCATTTTTTATGCCACGTTTTGCGTTAACCTCTTCCCCCTGCTTTAAAAATGGTCACAAAACGTTTTAACCCCTTCCCACCTTTTGGCTATCTGACGTAGTTGTTTAAAGGCTTCTCATACAAATAAGGATGATGTACTGGCAAATGAATCAAATAATTAGAATCATTAATGAAGAAAATTTCTTGAATATATTTTTGCCTGAATTTCCATATCAAACTTTAAAAATAGCTTCCATTATACACACAAAAGCGCCCTGTATAAAAGCTGCTAGACTCAAGGAACTTAGTCCTGTGCAATGTGCATGGTAAACTTTTGAATATGAAGAGACTAGAGTCGCAACGTGAGCGGGCGTAGTGACTGTGAAAAATCAAGGGGGCGCATGTAATAAGGTGCATCGTGCAAGCAGAATAAAAAGATCATCAATTACCGAGTGGGGGCTTGAAGCACCTATTATACGACCTTGCCAGCTAGGTTGTGGAATATTATTCAGAGCATTAGATGCGCTCTCGACCGCGAAGAATTTCCATAAAACCGCTATCTGCCATCTTAGAAGACCAAGCTCTCTACTCTGTAAAAGCCGAAGGGAGAAAGAGGAGAGAGTATCGTTGTTGTTACACGTGTTTACGATCGCCTTAAAAACCTAAGTACCAGCGATAGAGCTTTCGGCTGGTCCCTAGCTCGCGCTTTAACGAGCTTACCTAAAGCATTCTTCGCGATACGGATGCTGCGTGCATTTCATTTTCTTGCGTGCGTTTCTCTTCACATCAGGTTAGTAAAAATTTCTCTCCTTCCTTAATGCTTTCCTTCTTGAGGATAAGATAGCACTTCCGCGTTGACTTCCAACTGTAAATAATGAAATAGATCAAAAACTATCTGGGTGACTGATGAATTTTCCACTACATAATTCTTGTTTCAATGATTATTTAAAAATATTTTACTGCCCATCCACCTCATCTGTTTGAAGCTTATTGTCTGCAAAAACATTGATCTACACTGCTGTTCTCTAAATTACTGACGAAACATTGACATGAGATTTAAAGACGGCCTAGTAGCGGCGCTGGCTGTACTTTTAGGTCGACAATTATTCATATGCATTAGGAAAATACAAATTCAATTTTTTTAAATCGTTAAATTACCTTTTTGCCATATATTTATCACGGGAAAATATTTTTCAGCATATTAAATATCCAATAATTTATTAAGATCTCATGAAAAGTGAAGAAAGCATTATTTTGATAATTAAATGCGAATACACTTTTCATAGAGTACCAATAATAATTCTACGAAGTGAATATTAAATTTTTGGCATGAACATATGTAAATATTGTAAACTGTGAAAATAGTAAATTTCAATTGAATTTTATTTTTATTGCCATTTATAATGATTACTGAAAATAAAAATTAACGCTTTCGAAAATTTCGAAACCTTTCGAAACTCTTCAAAAGTTTCTTTTTCTCGAAACTTCAGAGATCTACATTTTGTTTTCATTTTCTTGAAATTGTTTCAGATTAAATTTTCTTTTTAAATGCTGCTAATAATGAAAAAATTGCTTTCAAATCTTCCAAATTTTTTTTTACAATTCTCGAAACCTTTCGAAGTATGTTAATTTTTTAAAATTTCATCTTAGAATTAATTTTCCGAAATTAAATATCATTTAAATTTTCCCAGGAATCTTTACATAACTTTCTTGTTCCCTTGAAATTTTTCAAAATTCTTGAAAACCTACTTTTTCAAAATCTTCCAAAATCTACATTTTGTTTCAAATATCTTGAAATCGTTCCAGGTTTTAAATTATTTTTAAATGTTTTCAAAACTTGTCAATATCTTTTTGAATAAGTAGAATTTTTCCTACCTTTTTTTCAAAATTCTGCAAAATGAAAAAACTGCCTTAAAATCCGTCAGAAACTTTTCTGACAATTTTGGAAATCTTTTGAAATGTTTAAAAATGTTTTTTAATTTCATCTTAAAATGAATTTTTCGAAATACGATTTATTTCAGTATTCCCAAGAATCTTTAAAAGAACACTTTCTTATTCCCTTGAAACCTTTCAAAACTCTTAAAAAAGTCTATAATCTCATCCAATATTGCTGGTGTTAATGTCTCTATGTACTGCGGGTGGATGATTTGAGTAACATGGTGTGTCAGGTTTCTGGTTCTATTTCCTTTTTTATATTGAGTCAGTCGACCCAATTTGCACCTTACTTTGCTGACAACCATATCCAGCCTGATCTTCCATGGTGTATCTCGCTCCCTTCCTGGGGCTAAGACTGCATTTGTAGGCCTAGTTCTGCGGCCCAACGTTCTAATGGTTGCCACGGCTGCACAGTATACCAGGGTCTGTAGCTCTAACGCAGTTTGTGTTGCGTTCAAGTGCATAGGTAAAACCTTGATGTTCAGGTGTTCTATTAGTGCACGCAGATCATTTGCGATGTTCATCTTGGGCAGAGAATGACTTTGTGTTGGTTCTACATGTCTGAACTCCTGTAACGCATGACCAAAATTCCTTTCAATGTGCCGTAGTTTTTCTGGGATTTCGCTGTTCAATTCATCGTTATTAATGTCCGAATGTGGTTCTAGTGGATCCGGTACTGGATGTTCATTATCCCTAGCACCTATGCCTTCTGCTTCAATCAGGCCTTCCTTGGCTACATCTTCCAAGGGAGGTTCATCAATAGGAAGCTGCCGTTCTACTTCCATTTCGATGGCAGCTATTTAAAGCAACCAAGACCGACGCAACTGGAACGTGTTCGTCATCCACTTCTGCTCCTTCTGTCTTAGAAGGTAAGCAAGAACGGGAAATTTACACGAGAAAACATCGTTCGACACTGTTCCTTGGAGTCAGGTCTCTAGCCGCGGAGGACCTTACGCGGCAGACGGGCCAGTTAGAGATGAAAATTTCACCTCTGGATACTTTTTTAGAGCTACCAATCTTTGTAGAATGTTATGAGGTACAGTGTTGTCGGACCAGATAAAGTGATCCCAGAAGAACAGCCTTTTGCATCCGGTTCGCGATGGAATGAGCCTGACGCTGGCAACCTGGAATCTTGTTGAGTTGACTAAGAAATTAAGCTTTCATACCTCCAAGACAGCCGATTATGAGAACTACAAGATTATTATTATTGTTTGAGAATATATGTGGTAAGGATAAGAAAAAGATGCATAGGGGAAGCGTAGACTAAAAATAGAATTTTAAATAGTAAAAGTAACAAATTAAGTGCATAACCAAATTTATTTTATTTAAGAAGGAAAATATTCCACAAATCACAGCCAAAGAATGATTTTTGTTATTCACACAAAAAAATATTAGCAATTTTCAATAACCTTTAGATTTGATGACCTAGTTATTTATTGATGTCGCAGGATAAGAATAGGAATAATTAGCTATGAGGAGTTTTGCTTAAAAATGATTTTAGACTTTAGTGAAATTTATATAAATCACGTTGAATGTATAGAAAAATTGTAATAGGTTCGTAAAGTTTGTCCCAAAATTTACGTTTTGCTGATGTCACGGTAACATTTTCTACTTCAACACCGCCAAAAACGTTTACAAACGATTTTTTTGTATCGACGATTGAAGCCCCATATTAATAAAAAAAGCTGATTTCATGTCCCTGTTCTAATTCATAATATTAGCAAAGTTATTTTTTCACAAAAATGCGAAAGTGCGTTCGCACAAATATAATTTCGCGGGTTAACGAACAAGGCGCGTAAATTCCGCTAATGAAAATAGGAACTTGGAACTGGAGAAAGATATGTACTATTGTACTATAATATATACTAATTTAATTTTTTCATTATCAATTATCTATTATATTTCATCCAAAAATCTAACAAATTCTTTCTACTATTTCACTTACATCGAAAATAAAGTAAATGTCCTTAAATATACACACTTTTTAATATATTAATAATTTAATGTACTGTTTTAATTAATTTTAATTGATCTTCAATTATTTTGAAATGATAGTTCTAATTACATATTTGAAAACGAATAATAATAATAATATCAGGCTGATCTGATACAAGATTTTTCATAAAATCTGACAAAAGACAAGTGACTACCAGGTATATCACATATAAGAGGGTGGTCTTCCAAGGAGACTCTCTAAGTCCGCTACTTTTCTGCATCTCCCTCTTGCCTCTATCTATTGTGCTCCGAGGCAAAAGCTCTGGATACCTATGTGACCCACCGAATAGAAGAGAATGTAAGGTCAACCACCTTTTATACATGGACGGCCTTAAACTCTTTGCTTCCTCGAAAGAGGACCTTAACATCCTTGTGGAGGCGGTGAATAGGTACTCTAAAGCGATTGGCATGAGCTTCGGACTGGAGAAGTGTGCCTGCGTCCACCTACACCAAGGAAGACTAGAAACTACATCATCACTTGACGATCAGGATGTTCAACTCATAGGCGGAAATACCGTTCAATATCTTGGTAATGGCGAAAGATATACATATCTTGGAATACCGCAAGCGGAAACCCAAAATGTGCGTGTGTGAATTATCTGGAAAGAATAAGATCCAGGCGACTAATATGCTGGCCGTTCCTATACTGCTCTACAAGTTTGGTGCAGTAAAATGCAACGTCGATCAGTTGAAGCAACTTGACCGAAGCACACGCAACATGATGACAATCAATCGAAGTCATCATCCCAGATCTTCCGTACCTCGAATATACCTCCCACGAGGTAAATGAGGTAGAGGCTTACTAAGCTTGGAGTGTCTGCATCGAAGAACAGTTCTGGCTACAGCCTGCTCAGTTCTAAATAGCACAGATTCTCTTTTGCGACTCGTACATCAACACGAAGTCTTCAATGCTGGGGCGTTTCTATACCGTGCCGCAGATATTACCATCTTAGACACTTCTATGGTGTTGACCTATTGCCCGTCTTGCCGTACGCCCAGGGGGAACTTGAGTCCGTTGTGGAGAATGATGAGTGTAAGATCTATTGGAATTCCTCATTCTCCACCACTCAACACATTATTGCTACGAAGCCTGATATTGTCCTCCAAGATCTGAAGACCTAGATCATTTACGTGATTAAATTCTCCCACCAGTCGATGGTAATATCACGGCAAAGAAGGAAGAAAAACGGGCGAAATATAAAGCACTTCTGTTCGAGCTGAGCAGTTTGTACTAAGGTACCAAGTACCATAGTACCAAGTTTGTACCATAATCGGCTGTCTTGGAGGTATGAAAGTTTCATTTCTTAGACAACTCAACATGATTCCGGCTTGCCAACGTCAGGCTCATTCCACCGCCACCCGGATGCAAAAGACTGTTCTTCTGGGTTCACTTCATCTGGTCCATCAACACTTTTCCTCAAATCATTCTACAAAGATTGGTAGCTCTAAAAAAGTGTCCAGAGGTGAAACCTTCATCTCCAGCTGTCCCGTCTACCGCGTAAGGTCATCCGCAGCTAGAGACCTGACTCCAAGGAAGAGTGTTGCACGATGTTATCTCGCATAAATTTCCCACAATTGCTTACCTTCTATGACAGAAAAAGCAGAAGTGGATGACATAGCCGTTCCAGTTGCGTCGGGATTGGTTGCTTTAAGAAACCATGATCGTAGCTTCCGGAGCCTACAACTTCTTAATAATTTATAGCATTATACATAGTATAATTATTATAAATTCAATATAAATTTGTTATAAATATACTTCATAATTCAATTGAAATAAAATGTGTTTAAACATTCTTTTGAAAAAATCATTGTTAAGAATACAGTTGATATATTAAGATTTCAATCAGCTTCAATAATTATTTTTTATTATCTTGAATATGTAATAGTGTACATTCAATTATTACTTGAGCATTTATACAATTAGGTATTATAACTTCCTAAATATTTTATTCAAAAATTATTATTTTCTGAATTCACATCTGTAATTTTTGTTGAAGACCAAACCGTAATTCTTTCTAGAAACTAGTTAAAATCTGGACATTCTCCATATATTCAAATTCGTAAAGAACTCCTAGATAGCGAAATAAAACTGAGACTAGGCGGCAGAAAGGTTTGAATCAAACACGTAGCAAAACTAGACAGCGCCAATGTAGCGCCAGGCTATAATTGCGTGATTAGACAGGATTTAGAAAAACTGTACTGGCTTTAGCATGATTTGAGGCTGCCACGAAATTTTTCCACACGGGATTTTGCGGCAAAAACAATAGATGATAGTTTTGTACCCGAAGTCAGAGCGAGATGGCACCATATCTTGAAATTAGTAGTAACAATATTTATCCTAAAGTTTTTGCTGTGTTCGTTAAAGTAGTTTATTAGCGTAGTGTACTATAAAGTACATCATACATGTATAATTTGGGCATTGAACTGTACTAACAATAAAAATGTTCAAAATATATGGATGTATTCCGTGTAAATATTTTTTTATACCCAAAGAAGAAAGCAGTACTGCATTCATCTTTAACCGAGAAAAAATTATAATTCAGATCTGGAACAATGAATTTTTCAAAAGAACTATAATTCTGACCTTGAACTGTGAGTTTTCCAACAGAATTACAATTTTGACTCGGAACGGGGAATTTTCAAAGAGAATCACAATTTTGAGTTAGGACTGCAAATTTTTTGAATCAATTGTATGTAATTCTTAGTTGAATCAAAGAATTTTAGAAAAAACTAATTGGCGGGAGATCCAAAAAATACTCACTAAATTTGAATCAGTGAGAACTCAGTTTTCAACAGTAAGAGTCCTGATTTATTTGATTCAGTTATCCAGAAAAATGGATAGTCAAAATTGAGATGGCCAGTTTGATCTTCTAGATAGTACCAAGTACCATCCTTAATTTTTTCTACATAGTCAGACAGACCATGATTTTATATTCTGAATATTCACAGGTGAATTTCCGTCTCTCGTCTCTCTCACTCTTATAAATATATATGTAGATAGGAGAAGGACAACAGATAATTAAGTTGAACCTCTGATATGATATCAAGCTGAAATTCCTGAGATAACCAGGTTTTAACTCCAGGATCGTCAACTAAATTCTGGGATAGTGAAGCTAACCGGCATGGCTTGCGAACATGGAACTTTGTCACTTTCCTATATCTTTTCAAGTTATTTATTAAGTAGCGAGATATCCAAAGAATTAAGTATTAAATCTTAGAACGAGTTTAGGAGCTATACATAAAACAACACTGAGTTTTCTTTTGGTCACCTTAATATACATTCAGTCCGAGTCGAAATATAGGTCTTCCTTTCACCCTCCATAGTTGTAAATGAAACCTCTTTTGTACCTTCTTAACCCTCGACATCCTCTTTTGATTCTCGTGAAACCTCTTTAACCCTCTTTTCTACCTCTTTAGCCCTTTTTATGATTTTGAAAGTATTTGCGAAGCCGTCGTTTAAATGTAAAATGTAAATTATGTAAAATATAATTGCATTTTTCTATGCAGGAATCATAATTGCATTTGCAAATAATGAATTTTGTCAACCTTTTTGTGTTAGTATTGTTTCATTATTTTCCCCAAGCTTCTTTACATCTACGTAAAAAGTGGGGCAAACTTTTTTACGGATGTAATTAAATTTCGAAGCCAAAGCCAGACTTTGACTCGTAGAATAAAAAATAATTTCATTAAAGCTAAATTATATTTACAATATTCATATACTTCGGCAAGTCTTTTTCAGTATAGAAAATGAGGTACAATGCATTTAAGAAAGATATAATCGAATATTTTCCACATGATTCAACGTTCGCTTCATAAAACTAAAATAACTGGTTCATGTTCTAAAGTATGAATTAAATTGATGGTATTATCCAACAAATAAAATAAGATAAAAAGATGAAAAGATTTTTTTGCACGATTTGGGACCGGTCCCTACATCCCCTATTTTCAATATTTTCTTCGAATAGTACCCTATTTTCAGTCGATATCCTCATTTTTTCAAATTTTTAATCAGATCGAGGCATAGAAACTTTGCACTTTTGCGTTGACATAAATATCTAAAATCTTTGCTATTTTATTCCTTAGAATCCTTTAGGACCCAAAGTTTATTTTTTAATTTCAAGAAAACTCGTTTACTGTCATTTTCCGGGAAGCATAAATGTTTTTTAATTAAATGGATGAGATTTTTTTTAATTGAATGCGTTTAAAATTAAACAATTTTGAATTAAAGACGTCAAGAATTAAAAAATATTAGATTGGAATATAACACAGGTTGAGTGTAGGTTTCAAAATAAATGCAAAAATTAGATTTAAAATCTCTAGAATGAATATATTGAATCGTGTCAATAATAATAATGATAATTTTTATATTTTCGTGGATCCCAGTTTTTTACAAAGTTTTTCACCGGTTCCGAAAAGTGGCATCAAAATTTGACTAATTTTTTATTTTTAGGGGAAACCACTACGAGGTGAATCGAAAATCGTTCAAAGTCGTAATATTGATAAATAATGAACACGTGCGGAAAGTATTATATCCCAAATTAAAACTAAAACATTCATTTTAAAGGTAGTAATGACATCTCATGACTGGTATTAGCCATTTATCTTATATTTTATCATTTTTAAACACGTTGCAGTTTTACTCAGATTGTACTTTTCCTGTACGAGGTGAATATTCACATTTGAAGCCTCTCAGATAATTTATCGGACGACATTGTGTATAAATTCATAAAACGAGCACTCAGCACCATCGGGCAGCGTACTCGCCACTTATGAAAAAAAAGTCAAGAGAAGAAAAACCCTGTTTTTTGAAAGCCCTGTAAGATTATCATAACAACTTTTTCATTTTCTTGAAAAGTCGAATATTCGAATGTTTTGATAACAGTTCTGGTACTAATCACCAAAATAAATAATAAAAAGTCAAATGTCTGTCTGCCGTCGTTGTCGTTGTCGTCGTCGTCGTCTGTATACCCGTTAACTTTTGAAAGACTAATCGGATTCGATTGTGCTTTGGCATACTGTTTCAGGGACCAAAAAGAAAGGTCGAATTCGTTAACCAGTTATTTTGTATAGAAATTCAAAAAGTTAAAGCATTTTCAAACTTCTTTAGACCATTTTTTTCAACATTCAGAAATTCCATGGACGGCTATCCCTAACACTCAAAAATTGAAACAATTTGCCCCTACGATTTTTTTCGATGAAAAGAAAATTGTCAGAGTTATAGCATTTTTAAAATAAAAAAAAAACGAAAATTAACATTTTAAGTGAAACCAAGCATGATATGAAAAAAAGTTCAGAAAAGAAAAACATTGCTTTTTGAAAACCCTATAAGATTATCATAACGAATTTTTGACGTCGTCGTCTGTATACCGGATAACTTTTGAAAGACTAATTGGATTGGATTGTGCTTTGGCACACTGTTGTCGTCGTGTTTCTGTATACTTTTTGAAAGCCCTAAAAGATTTTCAAAAAATCTTTTGAATTTTTTTGAAAAATCGAAAATTCACATTTTGATCGCACAAAAAATAATAAAAAATTCCATTTTGCGGTCAAACTATGCAAGGCACGGAAAAAATGAATAAACAAAAATTGTTAACTCAAAAAGCAGCTACAAATTTGTCATTAATAATTTTTTGATAGGATGCGTAGTTTCTGTTTTATTCGTAAAAAACAACATGAAATATTAAATTTTTGGACAAATGACACAAGCTATGAAAAATATGCATAGACGAAAGTTGCTCTTCCGCAAAAGATTGAAAACTCATCCAAATTTCTCATCAATAATTTTTTGATATGACGCGTGGTTTTAGTTTTAATTGTAAAATATAACATTCAAAATGAAAAAAAATAATAATTTTTTGAAAAGCGACACAAGGTACGAAAAAAATTAATCGATGAAAGTTTTTCATCCAAAAAGGATCTACATTTTTGTAGTAGTTGTAATTTTTAGATAGGACGAGCAGAATTTCTTTTAATCGTAGAAAATAAGATTTAAAATAAAAAAATTAACTTTTTGGAAAAAGGAAACAAGCTACACTAACATTTTATTTAACAAAAATTTTTGCCTGAGTTATATCTACAAACTCGCTCAGAACCCTCTTACACCATGATGCATATTTTTAGTTTAAATCCTGAAAAATAACATTAAAAATAAATCAAATTTACGGAAAAAGGGCACAAGTTGCAATAAAATGTTTAATAACCATTTTTTTAAATAGGATATGCTTTTTTTCAAATTATAAGAACAAGACAATTAAAATACGTATGTTTCAATGCCAATGCATATTATGAATTGTACTAATATAAATTTAATGAAATTATACATTTTTTAAACTAAGAATGAAATATAATGCAAAATAAGAAACAAATATTAAAGTAATCATGAAAAATAAATTGTGTACATTATTTCGCAATATCTGAATAAGCAGCCCCAGTCCGAGGTATAGAAATAAATATGATATACATTTCATATAATAAAGTTGAACATAATGTAGAAAAGTTCGCATTTTCGACAAAATCGAGTTTGAGGCACGAGACACGTGATGAGAATGTGTTCGTTAAAGCCAAAGGAGCTTTAACAAAAGAGAATTCCCAATCACCAAATTACGTTTGTTGATGCTTTGACCTGTAATTTTAAAAGGCCTGTGCACAAATGTGGGGGAAATATAAAGACCGAGCGCGTAGCGCGAGGTACATACGTTATCGAGCGCGAAGCGCGGGAACCAAAAGTCGCGCGCCCTGGACGCGCTCAAAATTTCCATACCAATGCATATTATGAATTATAATATAAATATTTCGCAATGATACATTTTTCAGGGTAGCTGAGAATCAAAATTAGTGCAAAATATTATTTTATATATTTTTCAATCTTTCAAATATTATTTAAAATGTTCAAATTATTGCCATTATAAAATTTCATACTTTTTATAGCTTTTTTCATAATTTCTCTGTGAAAAAGCAAAAAGTGAAGGTAAATCAGAAAATCCTGGGGGGCTATCGCCGGTTTCGCCACCATTGTAGATCCGCGCCTGAAAATAAGGCACAAATATTAAAGTAATCATGAGAAATAAAATTTGTACATTATTTTGCAATATCTGAGTGAGCAGTCCCATACCCAGGTACATAAATAAGTCTAATATGCATTTGATATAATGGAGTTGAACCTAATGTAGAAAAGTTCATTAGAGTCGAAGGAGCTTTAACAAAAGAGAATTCACAATCATCAAATGATAGTTGTCGATGCTTTGACTTTTACACAGAAAAACTGGGGGTTCAATAATAAGTTGCGGCTTAAATAAAAGTTGGTATCCTTTAGAAATTGAGCTCCAATTGAATCCACTTTACTCGCCGTTCAAGGCGCTGTTTCGCTGTTAAAAGATATCTTATTTTTGCGTCCAGTGCTGCTTGATGGTCAACAGTTTCCACTTGTTCAGCGTGTGATTTGCTTTCCTTAAGTTTCGAGCAAGTGCCCTAAGTTTTGGAGTGTATTTTTCATTTGATGTCATGTAGCTAATCACGCACTGAATATTTGATGCATGCCGTCTCGCCGTTTCAATTTTGAGCTGAAGCTGTGCAATACGCTCCTGAGTTTTACTCAGGTGTACTGAAGTATCGTTACTTCAATTGCCGCTAAGTAGGGAGACCGCCTTCTCGTTGTTGATTATTTTTCCCACAGCACTCAACGAAGTGAAGTTAGCTGGTGATTAAAGTGAAAATAGCTAATTACTCTATTAAACTATTTTGTTGAAAATTCATTTTTCTTTTTTGAAATTAAATTCTTAAACTAAAAATGTAACCATTACCTTTCTGGTTGAAAATTGATCGCTTTTGGTTAAAAATCCAACTATTCCGTTGACGATTTCTGTCTTTTGTTGAATATTCGTTATTTTTCGTACAAAATCAATCCCTGTGGCTGAAAATTCATACTTTTGCCTAAAAATTAAACAGTTTGCAATTTTTTGTCTCTCACTTGATTGAAAAATCTTTTATTAGTTAAAAATTCAACTCAAGTCAAAAATTCTTATTTTTTGGTTGAATTAAACTGTTTTTAATTAAAAATTAAATTTTTTCTTGGTTGAAATATTCACTTCTTTATTTTTTGTTCAGAATTCATCTTATTTGGAATGAAAATTGAATTGTTTTCTCTTTAGCTAAAAGTTACTTTTTTTCACTGAAAATTTAACCATCCCAGTTGAAACTTCAACTTTACTGTTGAATTTTTTTTTTCAAAATTAACTTTTTTCGAACTGAAAATGTAACTATTCCAGGTAAATATTTTATCTTTTCAGTTAAATATTAATCTGTTTCTTTGGACATAATTTTTTTTTTTATTGAAAACTCAACTGTTGAGTCTTTGGTTGAAAATTATATTTTTTGTTGAAAATTCGTTTTTTTGGGTAAAAATTGATATTCTTGGTTGAAAATTAATCTTTTTGATTGAAAATTCAATTATTCTAGTTAAAGATTCATAATTTGAGTTTGAAATTAATCTTTTTGGCTTAACATTCAACTAATATAGTTGAAGATTCATCACTTTTAGTTGAAAATTCATCACTTTGTTTGAAAACGTAACTATTTAAAAAAAAAAATTTCTGGTTGAAAATTATTATTTTTTGTTTCAACTGAAAATGTAATTATTGCATTGAGCATTCCATAATATTAGTTAAAAATTCATATCTCTTGTTGAAAATCAATTTTTTCAACTGAAAATTGGACCATTCAATTTTTTCTTGACAATTTTTTTTTTTTAGTTGGAGATTCATGGATTTAGTTGAAAATTCGTCTTCTTCGGTGAAAAAAATCTTTTTGGTTGAAAATTCATTTTTTCGGTTGAAAATTTATCTTTTTCGTTGAAAATGCATGAATTTGTTGAAAAATCATATCTTCTTTGGTAGAAAATTATTCTTCTTGTTTGAAAACTCGTCTTTTTGATTGATAATTCAAGTATTCCACTTATATATTCATCATTTTAGTAAAACATTCATCTTTCTAGTTGGAAATAAAACTTCTTGGTTGGAAGTTAAACTCTTGTTAAAAACTCTTCTTTTTGATTTGAAATTAATTTATTCCAGTAAAAAATTCATCACTATGGTTGAAAATTTTATTTTTGTGGAAAATTAATTTTTTCAACTGAAAACTCAACTATTCCATTTTAAATGTTGAATGTGTTAAATGTTGAAACTTTTGTTAGCAATTCATTTTTCTTGTTGAAGATTCATAATTTTTGTGAAAATTCATCTCTTTGATTGAAAATTTAACTATTTTGTTGAATTTTTTTTTGTTTTTTCGGTTCAGAATTAATTTTTTTAACTAAAAATGTAACGATCATATTTCTGGCTAAAATCTTATATTTGCAATTTGAATAATTTTGTTGAAAATTTAACTATTTTTTGCAGAAGTAATTGAAATTTCAACTATTTTGTCGAATATTCGTTTCCTTGGATAAAAAATTCATCCTTTTCTATTTAAAATTAATCTTTTCTAGAAAAATAATTTTTTTTTGTTGAAAATTTACCTTTAATGGTTGCAAGTTAATTATTTTCAATTGCAAAGTCTACTATCATATTTTTGTTTTACAATTTATCTCGTTTTGAAAATAATTCTACTACTTGCCTGGAAATTGAATAATTTTGTTATAAATTCAACTGCTTTGTTAATTTTTTTTTATCGGATAGAAAATTGATCTATATTGGATTAGAAATTCATCTTTTATTTGAAAAGCTTTAGGTTAAAAATTAATCCTATGGTAGAAGCAAATAATATTTTGCACTTGTGGCTTTATAATTCCAATTATATTTTTCTACCTTTTTTCTACCATTTTTACAGGTATTTTTCTAAATTTGTCAACTCTGTTGATATTTTTATTGAATTTATAATTTTTAAAAAGTTCTAAAATTTATTGATGTGAATGGTAAGAATAGAAGTTGTGCTTAGGGTAATAAATTTCTCACGCAGACACTTGGGTAAAGAAACCAACAATCGATTGTATATTTCTTTGTCTGACCTTACGAGGATCTTTCTACTGGAAGATTCGCATTTCACAATATTTTAGTATTATTGTTATTTGTCAGTTTTCTTTGAAGCTGTTTTCAATATAAAAGATTGAAAGAGTATTCCTCAGAGTTTCACAGCCAAGCAAATAAGAACTTTCTTTTTATTGAAGGAAAAAAGTTTAGAATATTAAAAGTTTATTCTGGTAGAAAAAGTGCTTAAAATTCCAAATTTTTTATTTTCGAACTTCACATCATCGATTTTTTTTTAATTTGACTTCCAGCTATTGAAATCTTTTATTTGGTAGAAAATTAGTTTTTTTGTTGTTGAAGAATCCCTCTTTTTGAGTAACAATGAAATTGATTGGTTGAAAATTAATCTGCTTTGGCTGAGGATTCATCGTTTTGGCTGAAAATTCAACCTTGAGGTCGTAAATTGAATTTTTGGTTGGAAATTTATATTTATGGGTTTGAAATCAAAGAATTTGGTGAAATTTAAACTATTTGGTCGAAAATGAAATTTTTTTTCGAAAATTGATGTTTTCGGTTGAAAATTCCACTATTATAGTAGAAAATTATTAAACTATTTAGTTATACGTTAATTGTTGGTTGAAAATTCATGTATTTTGTTGAAAACTTGTTTTTTTTTATAGAAAATTCGTCTTTTTGGTTGAAAATTCATTCTGTTTGGTTAAAAATGCAACTGCTTGGTCTAAAATTGATTTTTTAAATTAAAATTAAATCTTTCATTTGATTTATTTAATTATTTTATTTGTTTTAGTATAAAATTCAACTACTTTAGCAGAAAATTCAACTATTTTGTTACCAACTAAACTTTTTATTTTTGAAAATTTAACTATTTTGTTGGAAATTGGCCATTTTTTGATTTGAAAATGTAGCTTTTCATTTTATGGTTAAAAATTTGTTCTTTATGAGTTGAAAATTGAAGTATTTGGTAGAAAATTCAACTATTTTTTTTAATAATTAGTCTTTTTTCATTACCTTAAACTAGTTGAAAAGTCATTTCTATTTGTTGAACATTAGTTTTTTTAACCGAAAATTTGGCGATTTTATTTTTGGTTGGGTATTTATCTTTTTTAGTTGGAAATTCAACTATTTCGTTGAAAATTCATGTGTTTTGTTGAAAGCTCGTCTTTTTTGTAGGAAATTCGTCTTTTTGGTTGAAAATTCATTCTTTTGGTTAAAAATGCAACTGCTTGGTTGAAAATTAATTTTATTTAGTTAAGGATTTATTTACCTTGTTGAGAATTCGTCTTCTTTGGTTAAAATAATCTGTTTTTGTTTTTTAATTAAAATCGTATTTTTGACCGAAAATGATCAATTTACAATTTTGTTAAGAATTCGTTTTCTTTTCTTGAATTTAACTGGTTGAAAATTCGTTTTTTATTGTAGATAATTAGTTTTTTTAACTGCAAAATTAAATGTTCCATTTGTGGTCGAAAAGTTATATTTTTCAGTTGAAAATTTGGTTGAGGATCTAACAATGTGTTGAAAAATGAAATTATTCTGTTGCAAATTAACTGTACTTTTTTCAAAATTCTTATATTTGGTTTCAATTTAAGTATTTGATTAAAAATTACACTATTTTTATGAAAATTGAACTTTTCGGTAGAAAATAAACTTATTTTTAAAATAATCATATTTTTGGCTAAAAATGCAACCTTTTAAGTTTAAATTAATCTGGGGTTTAGTTGATGATTCAACAATTTGGTAGCAAATAAAACTATTAGGTTGAAATAGAAATCTTTTCATTAAATACTTATTTTTGTTTCAGATTTAACTGTTTGGTTAAAAATTATACTATTTTCATGAAAATTTGACTTATTTGTATAACATTACCATATTTTTATGAAAATTTAACTTTTTGGTAGAAAATTAACTTTTTTTTAAGAAAATCATATTTTTGAGTTGCAGATTTAACCTTTTAGGTTAAATATTAAACTTTTTGGGTTTAAAATAATCTGGCCTGGTTGAGGAGTCAACAATTTGGTAGGGAAGTAAACTATTCGGTTCACAATTTACATTTTTGTTAAAAAATCATAGAAAATTTAATTGTTTGTTAAAAAACATTATTCTCGGGTAGGAATATCAACCTCGTTTAATGAAAATGCAACTGCTTGGTTTTAAATTAATCTGGTTTGGTTGAGGATTCAATAATTTGTTAGAAAATAAAACTATTTGGTTGAAAATTAACTTTTTTTTATGAAATGCTTATTTTGTTTTAAAATGAACTATTTGGTCAAAAATTACTCTATTTTTATCAAAATTTGACGTTTTGGTAGGAAATTAACCTATTCTTCATGAAAGTTTACCTTTTCGGTAGACAATTAACTGTTTTGTTAAGAAATTATATTTTTAGCTTAAAAATTTAGCTATTTGGTGAAAAATCAACTATTTAAAGTTTCTTTATTTTGTTGAAGATTGCATTGATGATGTCAGAGAATGAAATAGAGTACATAAAATTCTGCGTGCATCAAAAAAAAAAAAAGTCTGTTAGACCTATCCCAAATAAGTATGTATAATTTATTAATCATTTGTAATACGTCTTTCATCAATGATAAATAAATAACTGTTCATAACAAAAGCTTGCTTTCACCACTTATGATTACCTTTTGGCCATTTTTTAGGTATTTTGTGGCAAAAAAGTGATTGTATTTGATTGAAAATGTGTAACATTTTTTTTTATTTATGAACAAATATTTTAATTTATCATTGTTTATAAAAAAATCTTGTCATAACTACTGTTGAGTACTTTTTGAGTACTTTTGTAGCCAAAAAATAATTATAATTGACTAAAAATGTAATATATATTTTTATCAATGAACAAATAGTTTTTCATAATTATTTGTAACAATATATTCTGATAAATACTTTCCTTGCATTTAATTCCATACTTACTTCACCATCTTCCCAGGTCATACAAATACAGTCACTGCAGAAAATTTTACCAAGCTTGGAAATCTATCATGCATATCTTGTATAAACACTTCAACTCTTGAGAATTGTGCCAATAAGTTTTTATTTAGAAAAAAAAAATGGAAAATAATTTTGAACTTATGCATAAAATCTGTAACTCATTCAATTAAAAAATTCCATTATAAATAATTTTTTATTCCATTAATTGATTAACTCTTTATTTTTCAATTACTTAATTTTAGCGTATTGAACTATTTTATGAAATTATTCAAAACACTTTTAGATACATCCAATTTATTTGATTACTTCTTTATTTAAAAATTTTTTAAATAATGAATTATATTTTATATGTAATTACTTTCAACTAATCAATTACTTGCTGATTTTTAATGCGAAAAAATGGTCACAGAATATTATTTACAACTTACAGAAATCACTGCGAATTACAAATGTCTTGCTGGTAAGTTTGGAATTAAATGCAGAAAAAGTATTCATAAGAAGACATTGTTACAAACAATTATTAAGAAACTATACGTTTATTGATGAGAAAAATATATCACATTTTTAATCAATTATAATTACTTTTTTGCCACAAAAGTACTGAAAATACATAGTATACAGTATTTAACAGTGGTTAGGAAAATATTATGTTATAAACAATTAGAAATGAAAATATTTGTTTATGGATAAAGAAAATATTACATATTTTCAATCAAATATAATCACTTTTATGCCACAAAAATACTAAAAAATTGCCGAAAGGTAATCATAAATGGTGATAGCAAGCTTTTGTTATAAACAGTGATTTATTTATTAATGATAAAAGACGTATTATACATGATCAATGAATTATATATCCATCCAAACTAAACCTGACTCAAATTATTTTGAAAAAATTGAACTCCACTTTTTGGCCCGTAAAAACTGGCGAAAATGGACAACTTTGAGGGGTCATAACTTATGACCTACTATAGGTAGCACATTGTTCTTTTTTTGTAATCACAGGAAATTGAGTCTTATTTCACTCGCCTGAAGAACACTTTTCCATGATGTAATCAGGTGCGAGGGTACGCTGTGGTTTTTGAAACTTAGTGATTTTTTTCTGAAAATCAAAAAAAGTGGGGATTTTTCAATATATCATAACTCGAAACCTATGGAAGATAGCGGATTATTCTTGTAACCAAATTTTCTCTTATTTTGTCCTCTTTCTTTTTCCCGTTGGACACTTTGCTCTAAAATGCAATGGGAATTGTCCGTCCACTCAAAAGTAACTTTTGGTACTGTTTTCAAAAAAAAAACCGGTTTGGCAATTGATCTGTTCTACCATTTTTGATATGTTAAAAGGGAGACCCCAACGAAACTTTCTCATGAATGATACCTACACCTGATCGATCGTTACATAGTTACATCGTTATATACTTTATATATATATTGTGAAGTATTATATATAATATTCATTTGTTTTATATAAAAAATGTATAAAACAAATGAATATTATATATAATTATTCACACTATATATAAACTATATACAATTTTTCCGCCTGTGTAGTAGCTTAGAGGTTAAAACAAACGACCGGCAATAGGAAGACCTGTGGTTCGATTCCCAGCGAAGCGAAGAAGAAAGATCTTTTTTCAGAAAATAAACAATTTTAATTTAAGTAAATCACGGTTGTGTTTTTTGATATTCCTAAAGCTTTTGATATGATAGATCACCAGCGACTTCTTTTCGAGCTTAAATCCTTAAACATGTCGGACACAGCTATTGGATGGTTCAAATCATATCTGAACAGTCTGTTTCTGAGATGAAAAAATAGGAATGGTGAAATGGATGTGGGGTCAACTGTGTTGTTCTTCAGGGTTTATCCTTGCGCCTATCCTTATCAACCCCTATACATCCGACATCTCCGGATCGGTTTCCTCATTAAATTGAATGCTACGATTGGTACAAGAGTGATAGGGTTGGCATGGGATAATGGACTGGTTCTTAACTTGAGTACGACTAAGGCACTCATTATTGGACGATCCTCCTCTCCATCTACTGAGAAAATTGCAGCATCATCAGCTCTTAGTACTAGCGGTCTACGTATTCCCTTCCTTGATTGTGTCAATGACCTCGGGCTATATGTGAATATATATTCAATTTTCAACTGGAAAATATAACTTTTTAACCACAAATGGAACAGTTAAAGTTGCAGCTAAAAAAACTGATTATCAACAATAAAAAAAGGAATCATCAACTAGTTGAATTCAATAAAAGAACACGAATTTTTAACAAAATTTTTTATTGATAATTTCCAATCAAAAAGACGAGTTTTCAACAAAATGCATGAATTTTAAACCAACTAATTGAATTCCCAACTGAAAAAGAAACGCTTTTAACCAAAAATGGAACAGTTAAAGTTATAGTTAAAAAAATGTATTAAAAAAAAAAGAATTACACAGGACCACAAAATCTAAACCCTTGCAACACGGGCCAGACTAGGTGGGTCTTATATTTTCGGGGTCGCTGAATTCGAATCTGTTGTCCGTTTTGTCCCATAAGATCAGGAGAAAGGTCAAATAAAGGTCAAACCTACAACATTAATCGCTTACCAAATAAATAACGGAACGTGTAGGTTATCAGGGTCTCTGAATTCGAATCCGTTGTCCGTTTGGACCCATCAGGTCAAGGTCAAGGTCAAGGTCAAGGTCAAGGTTAGTTCAAGGTCAAACTTACAAAATTCATCCCTAACCAATTAGGTCAGGGTACCTATAGGTTTTCGGGGTCGCTGAATTCAAATCCGTTATCTGTTTGGGCTCATCATGTCAGGGTCAAGGTCAATTCAAGGTCAAACCAAACGGACAAAGGATTTGAATTCAGTGACCCCGAAAATATACGATCTACCTGGTCTGGTCCTTAACGATATAGATGAATTTTCAACAAACAAGAATAATTTTCCAACAAAATAGACCATTTTTAACAAAATAGTTACGTTTTGAAGCTAAAAATTTGAATTGTTTAAAAAACTAATGTTCGACAAATGAAAACGAATTTTCAACTAGCTTAGGTCAATTAGAAAAGACAAATGTTTAACTAAATAGTTGACTTTTCTACAAAATACTACAATTTTCAAGTTATAAAGAACAAATTTTAAACCATAAAATGAAAAGCTTCATTTTCAAATTAAAAAATTTCGAATTTCCAAAAAAATATTTAAATTTTCAAAAAAAAAAAATGTTTAGTTGTTAACCAATTAGTTGAATTTTCTACTAAAGTAGTTGAGTTTTGAAAAAAAATATAAATTTTCAACAAAAAAGATTATTTTCAACCAAATAGTTTAGTTTTCTATACCATATTGTTGAAGTTCAAACCAAACAATATAAATTTTCAACAACGAACGAATATTTTATTTTTCAACTAAAGCGATGAATCTCCAACTAAAAAAGATTATTTTGAACCAAGCAGTTGAATTTTTGACCAAAAAGAATGAATTTTCAACCAAGAAGATTAATTTTCTTAAAAAAAACGAAATTTTTACCCAAAAAGACGAATTTTCAACCAAGCAGTTGCTAAATTTTAACCTACAAATTAGTTCAATTTTCTACTAAAAAAGATAACTTTTTAACCACAAGATAATTCAAGATAATACAAAAATTTTCCTAAGATTCTTGGAAAAGTTCGATATAATTTTTTATTTAAAAAATAATACTTTTTAAAAAATATTTAAACTAGATTTCAAAACAATTTTTGATCCATGAATAGCAGTTGAAAAATTATAAATTTGTAAGGACCTAAAATTGAAATAATTTTACTTCCAATTTAAAAATTGTTCAGTTAAAAAAAATTTAATCTTTCAATTTTTGATTGAGCGTTCAAATTTAGAAAAATTATGCTTTAGGGTCCTTCAAGGTGAAAAATAAATAAATAATTTGATTTTACTTTTTATAAACGAATGATTGCTTTTAAATTCGAAGAAAGAATATCTCCTTTCACAAATTAAAATTTTAAATAACTAGAAAATTACCCTTTCCTTAGAAAAAAAGTCTACTAAGTGGAACTACTTCGTTAAAAATTCGTCTTTTTTGTTCATAATTTATCATTTTAGTTGCAAATTTTTTTTTTTTCGAAATTCAACTATTTTTTAAAATTATTTTTACAGTTAAAAATTTAACTGTTCCATGTTTGTTTGAACATTTATCTTCTTTAGTTGAAAATTCCACTATTTGGGTGAAAATTCATGTACCAACCCGAGGACGCGTTCGGTGGCTTTGTCATAGGCCCTTCAGTTCTATTCCAAAGGAATAGAAACCGAAACCAAATGGTTCCGGTACCGGGAATCGAACCGTAGCCTTCTGGGTGAAAGACAGATATCCAGATATATTCAGATATATATATATATATATATATACGTCACGGGATGTGACACCTACTTCAAGGAAAATGTACATTATCTAAGAAAAGACATTCATAAATGATAATAATTTGTTCAAACAATTATTTTTTGAAAAAGAGTATTATTAAAAATAAAAATAAATTTGTTAGCCAATTATGTTCGTTAATTTGAATTAATTATTACCTCACTCTAATTATAAAATTCGGAAGAACCGCGACTTCTTATCTCTGTTCTCAAAGAAAATTGCTAAAAACGATAATAAATTATTTAAACAATTTATGTAAATATCTAATTATCAGTGGAAAGTAGTATGATGATATGATATGATTTATTGTCTCCGTTGTATACTTTTACATGCTTTTACCATTTTTCTGTGCCCTCCTCAATTACAATACCAAATACGATATATATAAATTCCCCTGTCAATTTTACATAGAAAATATTAACAGTTGATTTAACAGTTTTTTAGATTTAACAGTTCAGGTTCTCTCCCTTCCCCATACATATCTCCCTTCCTTAAAAACTTGAAACTTTGCATGTGCATTAACAATTAAATTGTGCCTATGACACCAAACTAAAGATCATCATTAACCATTAAATCCTATATTAATGCATTAGAGTTTAAATTCATTCCCTCACATATTTATATCTTTGATTCTACATATCACAAATTGTCCAACTTCCAAACTCATTCTTTCTCTCTTTCTATCTTTCGCGCACTCTCTGAACTCCCTCTCGGATATTTCTCTCGCTTTCTTTTCAAACTTTCTGGCAAATCGGTAGAGGACAGAGTTCGGTTTTCCCTTAAATGTACTGATGATCAATTTTTCTAAATCCCGATCTCTCTGCCCGTCCTTCCATCTATCAACACCGTGAATCCATCTTTTATCCATTTTTGCATCCAGCCCTTGACAAACCCATATGTGCGTCGAATTTTCTTCTGCTTCCCGACAAATTCTACACGTAGTATCCTTACATCCCTTATTCCCTGCCTTTCCTTCGTTCCCACATCTTAACCTCGACCACTGCTCCTTTTCCTCTGAACCCTGAATCCTGAAAACCCAAAATTCCAAATATCTAAACTTATCGACCACTTCTACCTCTTTCTCTTTAATTGTCCAATGCTCTCCCTTTTTTCCTCTCCCCCTTCATAAAAATCATTATTTCTGTATTTTTTACAGTCATAGCTTATTTCTTTTTACATATCTTTAAAAGCTTCTAATCATTTCTGCTAAACCCTCCGCTGTGTCTGCCACTAATGCCAACTCATCCGCAAATTTTAACCCAAAAATGTTCTCATTTACCATCACGGGCCCTCCTATATTTCTTCTTTCCCAATCCTCCTCGATGTCATTCACATGAATGTTGAATAGAGTTGGACGGAGAGGACATCCTTGTCTCACCCCTCTTGTTGTAGTGAAGCTCTCTGTTATTCCATTACCAGTTATTATCTGATTAAACGTTTCCGCATATATCCCCTCTACCATTTCTAACATTCGGCCTCTAATTCAAATTTTCTTCAGTTTCCCTATGAGAATCTTCCTGTCTACTGTATCAAAAGCTTTCTGAAAGTCAACGAAAATCCCATACAGCTTCCCTCCCTAAATCCCGCTTGGCTTTCTCTTATTAATCACTTCTTTTCTAACCAAATCCTCAGTATTCTATCCATGATAGTTGCTAATATTTTATATCCTATGTATAATAAAGAAACTCCTCTGTAATTCCCTGTATCCTCTTCTTCCCCTCCCTTATGTATGGGGTATATTCTCGCTTTCTCCCACCCATTTCCAACTTTTCCTTCTTTCAAAAACCCATTCAGTATTTCGTGCATCTTAGCCTTGTTAGCTCCCCTCCCCCTCACACTTGCGGCTTATCCTTCCCCCCTTCGATCTCTTCCTCGCCCGCTCCTCGTAGTTGCTGAAAATGTTTTTCCAACTTCTTCACAATTTTCTCTCCCTTTCTCTTCCCTCTCTTTCTCGGTCTAAACTCACCTATTGATTTCCAGAACTGCCCCATACTCCTCCTGTCTCTTGTTTCCGCCCATTTCTCTTCCTTGTCTTCTTTTCTTTTCTTAGCAATGAGCTTCTTCAGGTTCTTACGCTCTTTCAGCCATTCCTCTCTTTCTTTAGCCCTTTTCCACTTTATGAATTTCTTTAACTTCTCCCAAACCCGTTTCTTTAGTCCTTTTCCACTTTATAAATTTCTTCAACTTCTCCCAAACCCGTTTCGTTAGCTTCTCTACCCCCCCTTCCCCTACCTCTATTATTGCTCCCAACTCTGCATTTTTTCGTCATTCCTACCATCTCAGATGCTCTCCTAATGTTTTCTTTGAACCTATCCCATCTACTCTTCCATAACTTCCCCTCTCTCTCTGTTCTCTCTTCCCATAATCTTATCATTTGTTCTTTAAACTCTTCAGCCTTTTCGTCATCATTATTGGTAGATGGTCAGATTCAGTACGTATCATTATCTTCATTTCTTTTACATCCCCTTCTCCATGTGATTCCGCTTTTAATATATAGCCCATAACCGAACTTCCATCCTCTCCAATGTGCGTCCATTTCCCTTTTTTATATCCCCTTACTCTCCCATTTAGTACTCTTAATCCTGGTTCTTCACAGAATTTCAAAAGCTTTTTACCCTCACTATTTACCATACTATCCTCTGACTCGAAGAAAATCCACCTTGTGTTTATACCCAACCCCATCGGTCTTTCTTCTGTTTGAAATATCCCCACTCTGCTCGTCCCGGTTATTCCCCTTCTCTCGCTCCACTTGTGCACATATATCTCTTGTTTCCCTCTGATACCCACTTATTTCTTCACTACTGTCCTCACTCTTTTTTCTTTCATCACTCACAACTGCCTTCTCGTTTTCCCACTCCTTCCGCATATCCTCCACACTCCCCACGCTCCTGATTAGACTTTCGAAAACTTCTGTCAAATCCCTCAATTCCTGTTCTAAGATTTGCATTTCTTGTTCATCCTGTATTAGTTTTAGTCCCACTCTTCTCTTGTCCTCCAAATTCTCTAGTCTCTTCTTTATATCATCCAGTTCCGGTTTGATCTTTTTTCCCCACCAACTCGCCATTTTCCTTTTTATCAAGGTTTCTAAATACGACTCCTTCTCATCTTCACGTACTCTTTCTTCTGCCCCCTTTTTCTCACCACTCTCCTGATCACTTTCTTCCCCTCCCATATCATTTAATCCACTGCCCTCCTTGTTTTGCGTAATTCTCACTTCCGCCGGTAGACCCATCTTTTCTGGCCCTTGCTCTAACTGTTCACTTTTATGCTCTTCCGAATTCCCATCAATCCCCTTTTCCCCGTTTGGTTAATTTGAACTCTGCTTCCGTTCCGCCACCGGTGAGCGAACTAATACCTGTCTTTTTTTGAAAGGGTCTTGCTCATTTGAAATTTCCTCCGTTGTTGATTCTGTCCCCTTTTGCTTTTCTAAGAACTGCTCCATGATTTTTGCACTTTTCTTGTCCCTTACCTTGCTTATAGTGTCTTTTTATGTCTGCCCCGTAACCTCTTTGTTTCCCCTTGATCAGGGTCTTTTTCATCTCGGTCAGTTCCTGCATTTTCATTTTCCCGCTGCTTTGCATCGCCGTTGTTGTTATTGTTCATGTTGGATGTTGTTACGCCTGATGTAACGTTTTACGGTCCTAACATTTGCGATTCAAAACTTTCCCGTGGCAAAACGACCACTGTGAGTTACACTGACTGCACACTGGTGCCCCTGCTGGACCCCACCAGCACTTGCTTTTTATCCCCACCAATTTGCTTGCTAACCTCTACCACACACTGAATGACTGAATACTTCCAAAGACTTTCCAAGCTTTTCACTACATTCCCTTGTGAGATAACACTCACGAGTACACTTCCCCTCGCTGTCCATGAGTAATTTCGGTAACTGGTCACGCCCGATCCCAAATTGCTGCTTTTTTGTCTAAATTTCACTCAGCTTGTCGCGAGACGTGCACTCCGATGCCCGCTCAAACCGAAAGTACCAGTGGAAAGTAGTATTTCATGTATTAGAAAGAATTTGTATTTAAAAAACCACAAAAAAATCATAATTAGCGCCAGCAACTTACAAAATCCAATTTTCAGTTATGCGGTTTTTTGGGACCCTATAAAACAGACTTAAGGGGATGATATTAAAAAACTAATTGTTCATTTGCATTCAACAGCTAATTGTCAAGAGCAATATTGAGTTTCAACTCGATTCACCTAATATTGACGAATCGGAATGAAATGCACAAAAACTTCTTTTTTTTCTATTGGGAAATACATGGTACACTTCATGGGGCTGGCGGAAAATCTGAATATCATTTGTTTCAAACGCATTTTTTTTTGTGGATTCGTCTCATACACAGCGCTGTCAGCACATAGACTCATATTGAATGGAGGCCTCGATATATATATGTTGCATCAGTTCAAAAGCTGAACAAATTAATTGTAGCAGTCATCACAGTCGTTATTACAGTTAAAATAGTTGAATAGGTTCATTTCATAATTATTCAATTTCACTTGCTACTATAATTTTAAATTGTGTAATTTATAAATTATCAAAGTAAAATAATGAAATAATTAGTATTTTCAATTTAAAATTATTGAACTATAAATATTTTTAAATGAGACTTGTATAATAACATTTAAATTTACATTTTTTTCAACTTTAAATGCTCCTAACTCAAAATTGTTCGCTATTACAAATTTTAATCTGGAATTTTTAGATTTTCATCATTTGTAAATAATCGTTATTAAACGATTAATAGTCTTTAATCTATAATTTTGCAATTTTTAACGATTTTTATTTAAAACCAAGCAATTTTGCTTCCTCATAGAGGAAGCTTTGTAATGGTAAAATTTTCGAAGTTTTTTAAACTCATTTAATTAAACGTTCCTCAATTTGGAAATTTCTAGTACAATGTTCTACGCATTCGTCCGGATGTGTGTGTGGACAAATCGATTGACCTGTAATATTAATATATTTTATTAAAGAGGAGGGAATTTATGCTCATTTGTAATATTGTTCCCGAAAAAGAAAATGTTCGAAATAGAAAATTCTTGAAATTATAAAATTGATTAAATGAACAAATAATATTTTCGAAAGCAAATTGCCGAATTATAAAACATATAAACTAGAAAATTCCCGAATTCAAACAATTAAAAAACGGTTTTGTTTCAAATAAATATTATTTAATCATTAAAAATACAATAATCAAAAATTTTTATCAAGGAAACATTATTTCTTAATGTGAAAAAAATCGTTGTTTGAATTTAAAATGAGAATACTTGAAAAAATATAGATTTCTGGATGAGAAATGGTTGAGGGTCCATATCATGTCATATGCGGCAAGTCTCTCTGCGGCATGTCACAACTGCGGCATCTCTACCTAGCGGCATCTCTCACTAATGGAAAGGGATGGCCCGTCACAGGGGTGCCTCCGCCCCCCCCCCACGAGACGTTGGAAAAGGGGTAGGGGTTTGACCAACGATATTTCTTTGCCCAGTCACAGGGTTGCGATGTGAGATCCCGCAAAAATATCGATTTCAATTAGAGAAATGCCATGAGAGAGAGATGCCGCTAGGTAGAGATGCCGTAGTTGTGACTTGCCGCAGAGAGACTTGCCGCATGTGAGATGGTATGTCCCCGATTCAATTCAGCACTGATTTATCTCGTAGTTAATTTTTTTTCAAATTAACTATTCGATTTTTGGAACCTTTGTTTTCAATTTTTTTTTAAATTTTATGCAATTTTTAATCCAGACATATATTTTTTTCAAATTATCATTTGTAAATCAAACAATAATTTTTTAAAACTTTAAACATTAAAAAAAATGTCTTTCATAAAAATATTTTATTATATAATTTTTAATAAATAACTAATATTAATTTTAAAAAACAAAACAATTTTGTTAATTGTTCAAATTTGGGAATTTTCAAGTTCTGGTATTTTATAATTGACCAATTTTCTGTCAGGAATCTTCAGATTCGAAAATATAATATAAACTGTCGGGGATTTTATTATTCGGGAATTTTTTTCAAAATTGTATTTCACAAGCTACAAAAATCTACATTTTGTTTCAAATTTTTGGAATCTTTTCAAATTTTAAATTATTTTTAAAATGTATTCAAAACTTCTAAATATCGTTTGACATCATTCGAATTTTTCTAATTTTTTTTAAACCTGAAATATTTAAAAAATGCTTTACAACCTTCAAGATTCTTTTTTCAAGTTTTTTTAAAACTTTTACAATCTATTTAAAATTTCAATTTTCCTAGGAATCTTAATAATATTTTTATATTCTTTCGAAATATTTCCAAATACTTGAAAAGCTTCCAAATTTTTTTCCACAATCTTTACAAATCCACAATTTTTTTTAAATCTATGAAATATTTTCAAATTTTCAATTATTTTTTAATTTTTGTTTGAAATTTTTAAATATCTCTTAAACTTACTCAATTAAAAAAGAATAATTTGTCCATCTGTTAATTATTCATCAACATTTGTTTTTAAATGTTTTTAAATATGCTTTTAAAATTGATTTTAAAGAGTTTTAAATTTTCCCAGGAATCTCAAGAAATTTTTTTAAATATCTAAAAAATTGTTTTAAACTTTTAAATTTTTTTTCAAGATTTAAATTATGTTTAAATATTTTAAAAACTTCTAAATATCTCTAAACCATATTTATAAACAATTTCCATTACAAAATTTTATTTGTCTGATTTGTCTTTGTATTCTAAAAATTGTTTATATTATTTTGTACTTTTGTATTTTTCGTAAATTTCTATTTTTAAATCGATTAAAACGAAAACTTTAGTTTGTCTAATAGTTTCAGTTTCAAAATCGTGAAAATTCAACTTCTTTTAAAATAATAACTATTGTAGGTATTTATAAACATTTTTTTCATGAATCGCAGAATTCGAATCCTGGAAATCTGCTCAAGAGGAAGACACACTCTCAAAGTTAATCAAGAGGACATCGAAAGATAATGCTTATTATCTTTGCCATCCGTCGGGAAAGAGTCGTATTAAACAGCTTCGCAAAAAATGTATTTGGAAGTCTTCAGCAAAAATTGGAAGGTGCTGCCCGGCAATGATGAACATAATGCAGGTCGAGAACGAAATCCATGTTACTTTCCAAAAAACGCACTCTGGGCACGATAAAAACATCGGATATCTTCAACTTACCAAAGATAAGAGGATTATGCCGGCTGATCGCATAAAAACTGGAATACCTTTTGATCGAATTATCAAGGATGTGACAGACTTGGCGAAGACTCAAAAAAAAGTCACGCGACTCCAGTTTGTAGATAAAAGAGATTTGCACAAAATTGTTAGAGAATTTAATCTGGACCATGATCGCGTAGACAACAACGATGCTTGGAGTGTACATCTGTGGATCCAGCAGCAGAAGGAGTTGGGTTCTGACTGTCCTGTTCTCTATTATAAGCAGCAGGACCATCACGATCATGACAGCAAGTTGAATGATGAAGACTTCATGGTTGTTATAATGTCCGAGTATCAACAAAAAGAACTTACCAAATTCGCGACGGATAAGGTGTGTATTGATAGTACGCATGGTACTACTCAGTACGATTTCCAGTTAACAACAATGATGAGCGTGGATGAATATGGTAAAGGAGTACCTATAGCTGAGTGCATCAGCAACAGAGTTGATTCAGTTGCAATGGATGCATTTTTTGAGGCTGTAGCGAAAAAGGTTGGCCAGATGGCTACCAAAACTCTAATGACTGATGATGCTCCAGCATATGTAAACGCTTGGTCACAAGTGATGGGTCAACCTGATAATTATCTGCTTTGCGCTTGGCACGTGGAACGAAGCTGGGCAGATAATTTGTATAAAATAAAAGATCCATTGAAACGAGAGGAGGTGCACAACAAATGTCGGATATTAATGAAAATGACAGACGAGAACGAATTCAAGGACCATCTTCACGATTTTATGAACGATTGCCTCTCTGATTCAAGAAAATGTGAATTTGGTGAATACTTTCGACGGCACTATACAAATTTTTCAGAGAAGTGGGCATACTGCTATCGTCTAAGGCTGAGTTTAAATACAAATATGTTCCTGGAAGCCTTCCACAAAAAATTAAAATATTGCTACATGAAGGGCAAAAAGAACAGAAGGGTGGATATGATTGTGACGCATCTTCTCCAGTTAACACGTGACATTATGTTCGAGAGAATGACTCGTGCGTCAAAAAACACACCAAGCTTTAGGATGAGATTAATTGCGGAAAGTCATAGTAAAAGTATTGAAGTTCTCAATTCAATGATTTTTCTCGTTGGTGACAACGAATGGCGAGTTTAATCCATAAATAATGCAAGAGGTCCATACACCGCGAAGATCAACAGTTCAATGGAATGTGAAGGATGCCCACTGTCTTGTCCAGTATGTAAAGTATGTATCCACCAATTCACATGCACATGTGTGGACAACTGCATCAGAGTAAATATGTGTAAGCACATTCATGCCTGCATCAGAGACAACATCAACAGCGAAGTTATATCTGCCGAAGATCTTGAGCTATCTACGGAAAAAGAAAATCGCAGAGATCAGCTTTTTAATTAACAGGTAGCCTTTATAGTAGAAACATCGAAAAATCAGTCTACTATTAGAGATTCGGTAAGTGATCAATTAAAAATAAGAACGTTGCTTGATATGGCCTCCAACGTAGCAACGAAAGCTTCGGGTGATGCAATTCCTAGGGTGCTTCAAAAAACCGAAAAATTTCTTTAATAAATTCAGATTTTATGCAATAACGACCCATGCAATCGCACCCCAACGGTTCCACTCAACAACAAAATCTTGTCGCACGCGGAAACGTTTATTAGAGTCTGCAAATAAGAGCAAAGTGAACGAAATAATGAATGTGTCATGTGATTTTGATCACACATATTTTGCAGCGAATAAATAAATGTAAGCAAAATATGTGAGTCAATTTCACATAACTTTTCTTTTTCTTTTTTCAAATATCGACAATCAAACTTGTCATTTATAACATTTTATGTCTGCTTACTATAAGGGTCGTTTTTAGGGTTATTGCCAAACATTCTCATCTGGTCTATAATTGGTAGGATAAAAAACAACATTTTTGGCGTTTTTATTTTTTCAAATATCGACAATCAAACTGGTCATTTTCAACATTTTAGATCTGCATACCATAAGGGTGGTTATAGGGGTATTGCCGAACATTCTCATCTGGTCTATAATTGGTAGGATAAAAAAAGAATATTTTTGGCGTTTTTCTTTTTTCAAATATCGACAATCAAACTTGTCATTTTCAACATTTTAGGTCTGCATACCATAACGGTGAACAGGGATAATGCTGGCATCGTAGCAGTCTAGCAAGTCATCCTTGAGTTGATTCGTCCACTCAATGTGGGCCATATCCATTCAGCCATATTCCTTTTGGGGTAAGCGTGTCTCATTTGTTGTGGGAGGGAGTAATGTGGGACAGAAGGAGGTATAGATTTTTAGACTGATCTAGAATTTCCGTGTTATTTATTTGAATAACACGATCGTTTCGCTACGCTGCTCTGTTTCAGGTCGCCGATCAATCTCTTTAGTGATAACCCCAAATGCAGAGCCTAACAAAATCATCATGTAGAGCTCCACACACGGACCCATTAGTATCTGAGGTCTTTCCTTTCAGGCGTCATTCACTCCACTGACACTCTTTTCATAATCTATTTGTGGCCATTCCTTTCTGTCATGGCATGCCTGTTTCGGTTTCTTCATGTCAATGCAATTTCTCTCGCAAGCTTTTGTTTTTTTATGGCTTTTTAAATCCCTTCGAATTAGGGGCTCATTCACACATTCTAAAAATTCTCTGCATGGTCTGCCCCTGGGCACGCTGCCATTAACTTGACTTTGATACACCTGTTTTGTTAGTCGATCACCTTTCCTTCTGTCAATATGCCCAAACCATCTTAACGGATTTCTTTCATACATGTCAACGAGTGTCTCCACGACCCCACATTCTTTGAGAATTATCTCATAACTCACTTTGTACATTAGTGTTTGACCGCACACCATGCGCAGGAATTTCATGCTAATTGCGTTAATTTTACTCTTATCTTTTCCTTGGAAGGTCCGGACCTCGCTACCGTACATCACAATCTGTATGAATATAGAATTACATATTGCCCTCCTAGCACTACCTAATATACTTTCACTTTGTGGTAATGCTTAATTTTAAGGCCTCTGTACTCTTCCAGATCCCTCAAAATTTTAAAAACCCTGTACAATGAAATTTATCTTTCCAATTTTTACAGTCTCATAATGAGAAGGTATTAGTTGTATGTAAAAACTGACTATCGCGGATTTTTAAAAATCTCCACGTTTCAAGACACACTTAGTTAGAAAAAACAGGTCTTACGATGGTGTCTGTCTGTCTGTCATCGTTGTCCTTGTCATCTGTATACGGCCTTGGTCATTTGCACGTGACGTATGCTATATCGCTCTGTTATATTCGTTAAATTACGGGTGTTTTAAAGAAGTGCTTGGTGCTAGAAACGGTTTGTGGTGTTCATCTTCTTCTAGTAAACAAATAAAAGTGCATTCTTCTGTCTATTTCATTCAGTAGTGATTCTATAGCGAGAGGTGCGACGGATTTTCAAGCTTGTGGAAGGGGTAGCGCATTGTCACATTTGACTTGTTTAAATTTGGCGACTAAGGATATTGAAAATATCAATAAAAAATTGAAGGTTTGGAACTGCACTAATGGCTCAAAATCCTTGCGTAAGGAAAGTACCTGTCATCGTGGGCCTCTCTCCTCTGTTTCGTCTGATGGAGACGGAAGTGAGGCAGGGATGTCTTCTGTGACACTCGGGCCCGGAGGAGAAACACTAATTTCCAACGCTATCTCTAGAGGATACGAGTTCGGGCTTCAAAAAATCACTTCCTGGTTGGAGGATTTTGAGGCTAAACAAATCGCTTTTATTAATTCATTCGCGGTAGCCATCAAAGTAATAAAAGCTGATGTAGTTAAAAATACTTCCTGCATCATGGTATTAGAGAAGACCACGTCGCCGAATGTGACTTACATTAATAAACTCCAAACAGATTTTGAATCAATTTTCTCTTTTTCCAAACCACTAACATGCAAAGACCTGCATTCTAATCTTGTATCAAAGAAGATCGATTTGTAATCAAATATATTGAAGTTATATTTTGATGAGAAAACACAATTATGAACGAAAAACAAATTTGCAATAAAATAGGTAAGTCTTCACAAAAAAGATGTGCCTTTAACCCAAAAAGTTTTCTTTAACAAAAGTCGATCAACGTCGGTCAGAAAAGTAATTGAAAGAAAAAATTTCTAGCAAAAAGATGGAGTTTTATATGGAACGATAAATCTGCAACTAATAAATTATTAATAATAGATTCAATACATTCACGATGATTTATTAGGATAAATCAAAATTTAAAATGTGAAGTTTTTTCGGGTTTCAATCCTGTGCAAAACTGCGAATCTTCCTGACGTTTCGTGAACATTGCTGTTTACTACTTCAGGGCTGACCTGAAACTGAAGTTTCAGGTTATGATGTTCTTATATAAATTCTCTACGATGCCTATGGTTGGCTAGAGTGCTTCATGGTGGAAAATACTTGAACTTGATTAGTCAATCAAGTATTTAAAAAAAAAAAAAAAAACCCGGGGGCACGGAAAGCCAAATCGGATTGGTATTATATCCATTGTCCCTATTGATGTTATCAGGGTGTTTTAGGATGTCTATTGCTTCTCTATGTTTTCTTGGAAAAATATTGTACGTTTTTGCGATGACGGTTGTTTTGTCAAATAAAATGCTATGTCCGGTTCCAATATGATGCTCAGCTAGTGCTGATTGCGTGAAATGTTTTCGCCTGACTTTACTCTCATGTTCCTTTACACGTTGGCTCACCGCCCTCCCGGTTTCTCTAATATAGACTTTGCCACGAGAACAAGAAATTTTATATAGTCCCGGATCACTGAGAGGTGCCTTTTTATCTTTAGGTTCGTTCAGAAGTTGTCCTATTTTTGCAGGTGGTTTAAATATGGTTTGGATGTTGTGTTTGTTGAGAATTCTTCGTATTTGGTCTGTGATAGCTTTAATGTAGGGTAGGATGATGGTCGTTTTTTCTCTCTTTCTATAGTGAGTTGTATTAACTTCTTTTTTTTAATGTATTTTCTTATTGCTTTCTCAATTTGTTTGTTTGTGAAATCGTTTTGTATTAGGATTTGGTTAACCTTTTGTAATTCCTTCTGTAAGTTATTTTTATCTGTTATAGAGACAGCTCTGTATATAAGGGAATTGATGACTGATTGCTTTTGAGATGGGTGGTGGTGGGAAGTTGCATGTAGGTATATGTTTGTATGGATGGGTTTTCTGTAAACTTCATGTCCTAATGGGTTATCAGATCTTTCGTAAACAAGTACGTCCAAAAAGGGCAATTTCCCGTCTTGTTCAATATTCAAGGTTAATTTGATATTAGGGTGTAATTGATTGATGGAATCGAAGAACTTGTGTAGTTCATCTAGTCCATTTCTCCAAATGACAGAAGTGTCGTCAACGTAACGGCACCAAAATTCCGGTTTGAGCTTAGATTTGTTGAGGGTTTTAGTTTCTTGATTTTCCATAAAGATGTTGCCTATTACAGGTGAGATCGGAGATCCCATTGCTGCACCTGAATTTTGTCCATAGAATTGATTATTGAAAGAGAAGTAAGTATTATTGAGACAGTATTCTATCGAAGGTATCTAATCGGAAGGAAAGTTTGCAAAGGATTTAATAATATCGATTGTATCAGAGATTGGTACTTTCGTAAAGAGAGATTCTACGTCAAAGCTCACTCAGATGTCTCATAAGAATCTGAACCCTTCCCTTAACCAGAGATCACCCAATCTCAAGAAATTTTGATGAAATAATGATGAAAGACCTTTATCAACAAGATTAATTATATGTTTTTGTAATGTGTAAGTTAAACATGAGATTTGCAGCATAACTACAGTTTTAAAATTCCCTGAATTTCCCCTAATTTTTCCATGGCTAATTTTTACTTTTTCGTCACTATTAATATTCGAAAACCAGCATTTTAATTTTGTATTATTCTAACTTTGGATCTTATATAATCACAATTAAACAATACCAGAATAAAATTTTTTTCTTTTGTTAAAGCAAAACAGATCAGGACCACACAAAAAATGTTTCCATTTTCGGAGAAAGAAAATCCGTAATGTTTTTTTTTCTCCAAAATTCAAATATTAACACGTGCCATCGGGCACTTTGAAATCACATTTGATGAACATGGGGAAATTTTAGATTTTCGAAAAAGGAATCTCATACTGCAGGGTTTGATCGAAACGTGCCAAGTTTCTTAGGGGTTGAAGGGGACTGTCTACGACATAAAACCGCAGAGGGAAAATGGTTTCATCTATGATAAAACCCTAATAATAACCTTTATTTTGAACCCACTGGTTAACTTCTTACCCTCCACGGCGCCCCAAATATAACCCAAAAAAAATTACATTTTTACGTACTAACAATTAATTATTATTGTTTCTTTTCAAAATATCTCAAAAATGAGCAAGAGATGTCCACTCTTTTCTCAAAGTGGTATCTTATGCTGCGTTTTGTTGAATAACTAAATAATTTTGATACATTTATTCTGATGTTTAACAAATTTCTATTTATTTAAACAATTTTTATTTGCGTAAGCACTTTTCTTTCGGAAACTTTTGAAAAATGATATAGAATGGAACACATACAATCATTTTTCTGATTGTATAGTGTATAGATCGATTATATTGAACATTTTTTCAAATTTTTAAACAAACTGAATTTTTTCAAACAATTGTTTTTTGCTGAAAATATTTTCAAAATTTCAAAATAGAAGCACTGCCGACGACATCTTGGATTGCTCGTTGCGACGTGATGTCAAACCAACATGGCGCCCGCTACTGGTGTATAAACATCTACACCAAATGCATGGGACTGAGTTCATTTTGCAAATAGTTTCGTTAAACATAATTCGCACTGGGGACTGTTTTAAATTAATAATGAAATAAATATTTTCATAAGATTACTTGCTAGTTATGTTGTTGGTTCATGGAAAATCTAATTGATCGAAGAGAACCTACATGCGAACTCGATGTGTCAAATTGACTCCACGAATAATTCAAAACAGGCCGTCGTGAAAAGGCACCCTAAGATCAGGAAATTTTTCTTTTCATTTTCAAGGACCACTTAATGAAATGAAAGAATCGATAACTATTTGTTTTATCGACTTTATCAATACATAAAATGGATCATGGAGAATAAAAATCCATTTTTCCATACAGTTACGCTAAGAAATGATTTTTTGTAAAGATTTCAAATAAATAAATTCAGTCCCATCCCTAATAACAAGTCTGTTCAAGTCTGTGGATATTGTTCCTCAAATTTTCCTCAAGAATCTCTGCGACGACGGATATCTCACTACTGTACTCCAAAAGTAAAACTCAGTAAATAACCTTTTCAGCACTGGGACTCCGATACTGTGCCATAGTCGAAAATCGAACAGCCCTCTTTTTCCAACGTGTGTAGGTATAGAAAGAGAGGTTCCTTCGATTTTCGACTTTGAAACAGCATCGAAGTCCCACTGCAGGAACATTCCCGGAAGGTCTAAAATGTTCGCTGCTTGCTAATGTTTGACTGGGACCTAACGGAAGCCTCCAATTGTTGTTATTCTTCACAACAATTATCTGGTTAACCGTAATAGATGGGAAAAAATGGATGTCATTTTTGAGTTCTGATTACTGCGTATACTGCACAATGATATGATGTCCATATCATAAACTGACATAGACTTTGATCTATCACTTACGGTTTATGAGATATTTATTGATGATAATAACAAGAACGTTAATTTGTATTTTGAACGTTTCAGTGGAATTTTCCCAAACGGCGGACATTTTACACGTTCCGGGAACGTTCCAGAAACGTTGGGTGCTATTAGGGAGAATATAGTTTCTCTTTTGCAATAGTGGACAAAACCAGAGATAGCTCTAAAAATAACTTTCCTGGCAAGGTGATGTCCTTTTGAACGTTCCAGGAGCATTCAGTGCTTTTAGGGAGCAGATTAGTTTCTCTTTTATCATAGTGGATAAAACCAGAAATACCTCTGAATATACCTTTCCTGACAAGGTGATGTCATCTTGATTTTTTTCATCTATGTTTCAAAAATTTTCGCCGGAAACTCCACATTTTCATATCAGGATGCCTCATTATGATCGGACCTCGTTGACCATGTCATATGTTGAAAGAAGAGGTCCGATCATAATGAATCATCAGAATCCCAAACCACAGAGAATACCTTCTACTTTAAAGACCGTGGCGACAACAAATAATTGAAAAAGTTATACATGTTGCCAATGTAAACACTCCCCGTTTTTACCAATTAGGACAAAGATGTTGGGTTATAGAAAAAAACAATGACAGTTACTATTAACTCATTGCAATATTCTCTGTTTACTCATCAGAGCAGGTAATAGCAGACATATAACACCGAACATGGGTAATATTTATCTCCTACCTACAGCAGCAAGTAAAAAGACAAAATTACCTGCAACAAAATTTACTCCGAGTTTTTTCTGGATTGATGAAACTACAAATCGGTGGAGGGAAGGGGCAAGCTAAGAAATTAATTTTCAACTGGAATAATGAATCTATAAAAAGTTAATTTTCTACAAATTCTAATCCAAACAGGACGACTTTAACAAAATTGTTGTATTTTCAACCAAAAAAATAGAATTTACTTGAGAAAACATTGATTCCAAAAGATAACAAGAAATCACGTAAGATTTGACGGGACTAAAATTAAATAACGCTACTGAAAAAAATACATATTAGAATCTCTAATAACACAACGGACTGTTTTATATACATACTGACATTGAAAGAATTGATCTAGGAATTAATGTAGAAATTTAATTGGTATTTGAATTTTTTGTTATTACTACACTCGGTTGAGCAAACAGTTAAAATTTTATTCTTGGAAAAATCTACTTTGCATATTTTTGAACATTATTCTTCTTTCTAAAATAAAAATATTATCAGAAAATGAATTTCATTTTGTGATGTTTAGAACATAAAAAAAATTATGAAAAATCAAAACTTCCATTTTGAGGTCAAACATCTAACATTTTTTTTGCTATCACTTTTTTCTAGGACGCATAGTTTCTGTTTCATTCTTGAACAAATAACAGAAGCCAGAGAGAAACTGAGTTAACAAAAATTGTTCATCCAAAAAAGATGTACACATTTTTTTGAAATTATTTTTTAATAGGACCACTTTACCCTAGAATGCGAACTTTTTGTTGAAATCATAAGAATAACCTTGAACATCAACAAATTAAATTTATGAAAAAACGATACAAGATGCAATTAAAAATGAAATAAACTGCTTGTAAACAAAATTGTTGTTGTTTTCGATAGGATGCGCACTTTTTAGTCATAAAAACAAGACAATGAAAATATGTCTGTTTCAATATCAATACACTTTCTTGAACATATTTTCAGGGTTTTTACCGGACCAAGAAATAAAAAACTCCTCTTTCCAACACCAAATTTACTCATATGAAAATTTATATCTTATTATTTTATTTCTGACTTTGAGCAGTGAATTCTATACAAGATTTATAATTCTGAGTTAGGACAGGGAATAAATAAAGAAACGTAAACTGAAATATACGTAAGAAATTACAATGATCCTGATTTGGAAGAGCGAGTTTCCGAAAAGATGTATAATTTCACTTGCCACATGAAATTTTGACTTAAAATATAACTTTTTAATATAATTATTATTATATAATTCTCACTTCAAACGCGAAATTTGCGTGAATAATTATAATCATAATTTCCAACTGTAAACTTTCCTAAAAAATTATAATTTGACTTGGAAAAGGGAATTTTTGAAAATGATTTTAATTATGATTTAGATAGGAATGGAAAAAAACTCTGTTCACATTAAAGATTATAATTTTATTTCCGATATGTAAATTTTCCATTCAGAAGATGGATCGCGCTTGAACGTTAAAGATTATATCAATTGTGATAATAGTTTCAATGAATTAAGTGATAACATTTTTTTTCTTAAAAACAACTTTAATGACATGTGAGTATCCGAGGAGGACAACCTTGACGCTTATCGTCTATGAGATAATGACTAGAAAATAGACTACAGAATCTGACGAAGAACCAGAATATTTATTACACAAATTTTTAATGCAAGTCTTTAATAATACATCAATTAGTTTTTCCGTTAATTAGAAAGGATGATGATTGTTTCTACTCTCGTCTTGTCTTTGGTGGTTATCTTCAATCTTATTGGTAAATACAATAAAATAATATATCTATAATTTCATGAACATTTATTAAGCTATACCGAAATTTATTCCGGAGAAATCGATAATGTGGATCTTGAGAAAAGAAAGAGGTGTCCCTATTCATAAAAAATTTGTACCGTATCACAGTGGGCCAGGCGACCCATTTCCGTATTACAAAAAATTATTGGATCTTTTGGAAACGTGGTATCTACAGGTTTTTGACGGCGCTGACTCCAAATATAAAGTCAGAATTTCAAACAACTGAATGACGGATTCAATAATGCCGACGAGTATTTGAAAATATTATTTGACCTTCTTGAAACGAGGTATCGATAGGTTTTCGAGGGCGCTGATTACTCATTTGTAGACCCGGTTTCATGGCCAAAATTCGACTTTTAAATAAAAAATTCAAAAAGTCTACAAATGTGGCTGAACATAAATACACGGAGGTTTTTGGGGTCGCTAATTATAAATATCTAGTCAAAAATTCAAAATAGCGTACCCAATATAGCGGCAAAGATTTTGTAAAGTGTATGGAATTGGCTAAGAATAGTTACTCGGGGGGTTCTGGGGTCGGTCTCACTTACGAATTATCTTGAGTTCCATCTTCCTCTTCATCGGGCAATTCAATTTCATCTAGAAGCTTTTCAGCTTCTGAAAAACCAGTTACTTCATCTTCTCAATCTTCTGTGTCGAAACTGGATGTTTCGTCTTCTTGCATCACATAAACTTGAGGCACAGCGAGTAAAACTCTGACATCTTCTGAAATCGGAATTTTTGTTTTGTTTGAAGTCGTGAATGTACACTGATTGCAGATATGATTTGCCCTTAGGAATCCATCACTCTATAGAACACATTAAACATATTACCTTGGTGGTCGTGTTTTCTGCTGTGGAATTGTCTATAATTCTTATAGTCTTTGTTGCGAGCTTCAGAAGCTTCTTGGCCAAGCATTCCTACCGGTAACAGACTTGTGCTTATGATTTCTGCTCCATGAATGAGTATCTTATGTAACGCTGAAGGCATTGGGTACCAGTTGTAGTGAGTGACATATATTTGAGAAGTAGAATCACAAAGTTTTTCAAACTCAAGTGGATTTAGCGGAAGCTGTTGTGACATAGCGGTTAAAATTGTTTTAAATTACGAAGTAACACACAGTCAAGCCCAAGATGTGTGGCAAATTCATCTGGATTCTTAAAAGCTCTTCGAGATGTATTCCCATCCTTTGTAGTTCCAGAGCCTCCTGGTTTTGGTTTATCCGCTATCAATCCCAACTTTTCCCACGAAATCTCTTGAACTTTTTTTTCCGCTGAGAAAATAGAACTTTACGATCAGGAGATCTCACTTTCCAGCCCTTCAGATGAAGCCTGTATGAAATGTGCAGGCAACATTCTAGTATTCTGATCCATGCATGTAATGGACTGAGTCCATACATCAACGAATTCGGGTTTGGTAAAAACTTGTTGATAAAATCAAGCAATTTCAACTTACAAATATACTTTGCAAGCAAAATTTCCAATATGTTAACATTTTGTTGATAAAATTTGTTTATAACAATTAGATGCGATATCCTGTAAATTATTAACATTCTTTGGATAGTTGACTATTCATTTTCGTCGAGAGTGGGATTAATTAAGTTATCGATTTGAAGATAAAAAATAATAATTAAAAAATTTATCATTTTCGCTCGTTCTTTATTTATATAAAAACTGAAAAATAAAAACATGAATAAAAATTATATCAATAGAAATTCTTGTTCAACTATCGCTGATCACTTCTGAACAAAAAAATGAAAAATCGGTTGAGAATTATAGGTTGTAGGTGATTTTGAATATTAAATTTCCGATTCAGCCCACTGGGCAGTGTAATATGATTAATCTAGTGTAATCCGCCGTAATCCACTTGTGAAGCACAGTAATTCAGGTAATTCACAGAAATCCCATTTTTTCGGTGTAATCTAGTTGTAAATCTGAATAATTGTAATTTGTAATACACTCGTCATTCGATGTAATTCGACTTATCCAGTGTAATCTGGTGTAATACACTTGTAATCCGGTGTAATTCAATTAATTCGGAGCTATCTCCGTATTTCGGAGTAATCCACTCATAAATATGAGTAATCCAGTTATAATTCGCTTTACTATGACTAATTTAGAGTAATCCGCGGATATCCACTTGTGATTCGGAGTAATTCAACTAATTCGGAGTGATCTCAGTACTTCGAAGTTAGCTACTTGTAATCCGCAGTAATCCTGGAGTTTCGGAGTAATCCCAGAATTCCGGAG
>JAABKJ010017545.1:524672-547793 GCA_011634705.1 Andricus grossulariae
GCCTTTCATAATAATGCACTTGTAAATCTGAGTAATCAAATTATAATCCAGTGATGCGATTAATCCAGTGTAATCCAGAGTAATCAACTTGTAATCCGGAGTAATTCAAGTAATTCGGAGTGATCTCAGTATTTCAAAGTAATCGACTTGTAATCCGAAGGAATCTTGGCATTGCCGAGTAAACCTAGCCTTTCATAATAATGCACTTGTAAATCTGAGTAATCAAATTATAATCCAGTGATGCGATTAATCCAGTGTAATCCAAAGTAATCAACTTGTAATGCAGAGTAATTCAAGTAATTCACAGCAATCCCAGTATTTCGGTGTAATCAAGTTTTAAGTATGAGTTATATATTTTTACTCCGGTGTAATTCGACTAATCCGGTGTAATCCACTTGTAATCCGGCGTAATGCAAGTAATTCGTAGAAATCCCAGAATTTTAACGTAATTCACTTATAAATCTAATTATAAGTAATTCATTTGCAATCATGTGTAATCCGCATAATGCAGTGAGATCCGACATAATCCACTTGTAATTCGGAGTGATTAAAATAATTCGGAGTGCTTGAAGTAATTCGGAGCAATTTCAGTATTACAGAGGAATCCACTTGTGAAGCGGAGTAATCCGATTGTCATATGGAGTAATCTAGTAGAATTTGATTTCCTTGTAATCCAGTTCATTCAAAGTAATTTAGCTAATCCAAGCAATAAACTTAAATTTTAGTGTAATTTAGGTAATTTGGAGTAATTTATGCAGGTAATTAAAATAGTTGTCAACTATTTTGTTGAAATTTTTTAAATTAATTATCTTGATTGAAAATTTAATTATTCCATTTTTTCAATTGATCTTCTTTAGTTAAAAATTTATAATGTTGAAAATAGTTTTATTTTGTTGTTGTCGGAAATTCATTTTTTAAACTGTGAATTGAACTATTCCATTTTTAGTTGAAAATATGTCTTTTTGAGCTGGAAATTTCATTGTTTGTTCGAAAATTCATCTACCATAGTTGAAATTTCACCTATTTGGCGAACAATTTACTTTTATGTTGAAAATTCATGTGTTTTGTTTGAAATTCGTTTTATTTGGTAGAAAATTAATCGCCTAGGTTGAAAATTCATTTTTTATGGTTGATAAGTGAACTACTTGGTTAAAAGTTTGACTACTTTTAGAAATTTATTTTTTGCTTCAAGATGCACCTTTTTAGCTGAAAATCCATCTCTTTGGTTGAAAATTCATAGAATTCAGTTGAAAATTCAATCAATTGATTGAAAAATTAGTATTTTACTGAAAATTCATCTTTCTTAGTAAAAAACTAATCTTTTTCGTTGAAAATTCAACTATTTGGTTAAAAGTTAATCTGTCTTGTTGACAAGAGAACAATTAGGTTAAAAAGTGTCCTTTTTGGTTGAAAAGTCAACTGTTTGATGGAAAATTAATATATTTTTGGTTGAAAATTGAACAATTTTTATTTAAAAATTTAATGAATTTTCATTTTGATGTATTTGTCTTTTTTAGTAGATAATTGATCTTCTTCTTCGAAAATGTATCTTCTTGATTAAAGGTTCAACTTTTTGGTTAAAAATTATTTGCCTGTTTGTTGAAAAGTGACCTTTTTGGTTAAGGATTCAACTATTTTTTTGAAAATTCTTCTTTTCTGGTTGAATTTGACTGTTTTTCTTTCAAAATTTAAATCTTTTTTGGTTGAAATATCAACTATTTTGTTGGATTTTCGTTCTTTAAAAACTGATTTCCAACTGAAAATTTCGTTGTCAAAAAGTAATCTTCTTTGGTTGAAAATTCGCGTCAGTATTTTTCAGACAGAGTAATCCATCATAATTTTATGTAATCCAGAGTAATCCTGTACAATCTGGATTAATCTTAGGTAATCCAGAGTAATTCTATATATAGAGGTAATCCAGGATAATCTGATATAATCCGGCGTAATCGCCCTCCGTTGGACCGCTGAAATAAAAAATGATAAAATTGTACATTGTTTTTGAAAAATTTTAGAAATATGCTATTAGGAATTGAGTATCATTTAAAAAATGGTTAATTTTTGTTTAGATGGGCTCCCTTCAACAGCAATCATTTCTGAAGGGATACTGCACTTCTCCCAATGAGGAACGACGTCTGATTCACAAAATTCTTAGCGAAACTTCAACAAAATATCCGAAACGTACAGCAATTCTCTTCGAAGGTAGATATATTTTCAAAATGATAATTAAAGACAACTAAAGCTTTCTTTTTGTTTATATTTCCCTAAAATCCAATTTTTAAATTATCATAGATGGAAATGGACAGGAAATTTCGGTATCGTACGAACAATTAAATAAAACAACTGACCAACTAGCTAAAACCCTTCGAAGATATTGCAAACCTTCTAATAATTCCGAAAATATAATTGGGGTTTGCATGAAACCGACAGAACGATTACCAATTATTCTGGCCGCAATTCTAAAATCAGGAATGGCTTATTTACCATTGGACTCTGAATTTCCTGTGGCGAGAATAAAACATATTTTGCAAGAATCCGAGCCAGCTATGGTTATAATCGAAGAAGGAGGTAAGTCACGTTTTTTGGACAAAGTAAGAAAAAAAAATTTTAATTAAAGATGATTTTTTCGTAAAAAAAAATTAAATCATAAATTCAAAATATTGATGTAATATTAAATTATTAATTAAACTATTTATAACTCCCTCTAAGATTGGTTTTTAGTGCTGAAATATATTGTTTCTCGAGGCAAAATATACGACAGGTATTTTTCTGTACCAAAACTTTTTTTCGAAATATCAGGTACTATGGAAATCTTTTAAGTATATTCTCCTTATATTGAAGAAGATATCCTGTTCATATATCCCAGGAATTAAAATATATTAGGGGCCATTTCAGACCTTTAATTGTAATAAAATCACAAATTTGCGTATTCTAGGCCCGATAATATCTTCAAATTTTTGTTTATTTTATAAGATTTAGTGCTTATTCTTTAACAAATAAAAAATACTTTCTGAATGTGAAAGAATTTTCTAGCCTTAAATTTGTATTTTTGTAAAATTGAAAACTACGAAAATTCATTTTTAGACATTTTTAGAATTTTTTTTTAATAGAAGAAGACATTTAGGGGGCCGCGAATGAAAAATTCTAAAACGCACTTTTTTGTGCACCCTATTGTATATTTAAGTAAATTATATACAAATTTACGAAATTTTTTTAAGTCGTATTTTGGGAACAAATAGATATAGATTCATTTTATTCGAGGCAACTTTCAGTGGAATCTACATTTTTTCAAATTCGTTTAAAAAACTTTTAAAATTCTAAAAATTACCAAAATAGCATACATTTTGCAACAAAAATAAAAAGTGAATTTTCCCAAGACGCTCAAATATTAAGTATTCGAAATTTTGAAACCAGAATTTTCAAAATCCCGAAATTTCAACTTCAAGATATTAGTAAATTGCCGAAACTTCAAATTTCTAACAAAACAAAAAATTCTAATTTATTATTTTTTATCTGCTGGTACAATATTTTATTTTTTTATTGTGCATACTGCACGACATGGTTTACATGGATAAAAATATGAAATATAATTTTTTGGGAGAACATGAAACGTCGATAATAATTTTCAATTTCCTAATTTCGAGAATTTTCCAACTTCGGAAATTAGATGTTTAGGGATTTTCAAAATCCGGGTTTTAATATCTCGGTAATTTTTTAATTTCGGGAATTTAATCATTTCGGAAATTGCGCATTTCTCATTTTTCTAGTTTCGTTAACTCCTAATTTCGGAATATTTCAATTTCGTTAAGAAAAATTTGCGGTAGCTTTTTTTTTGTAATTAAAAACTTCGGACATTTTCGTTTTTCGCAAACTCGGTATTCAAATTTTCGGCATATTTCAGGATTCGGAATTTTTCTTTTTCGGATAAATGATCTTGTACCAATAAGACAAAACTCGCAGGATATCTTCCTCATATTACTATGAATCTGTAAAAATAAGAAAAAATCAAAAGTGGTCATTTGAGAAAATTTACTTTCAAGTTTTATTCAAAAATGAACGCCATTCTGATAATTTAACAATTTTTTAATTTTTTTAAGGAATTTAAGAGAGCGTAGATTGCACTACGAGTTGCCAAAAGGAAAATTATTCTATGTCTATTTGTTTCCAAGATACAACTTTTTAAAGGAAATTTTCGTTAATTTTTTCAGAATTTATCTAGATACAGAAGTAGTCTCAAGTTCGTGAAAACATTTTTTTGTCAAAAACACGAAAACACTTTTCTCATATTTTACATAGGGAAACAGCAGTAAAGGCTTTTTCGCCGTTCCAAAATTATCCAAATAGTCGTTTGTGAACCATCTTTTTCACGGAAAAACTGATATTTTTTAAATTTTATCATGTTTTTCGAAAACATATTTATTTTCTATCAATGTTAATATTCGTATTTCGTACCTTCCGAAGCAAATATTCTCTTCGATGTATGTGTATAGTCGGTTTGAAAATTCTGATTAAAAATACAATTTTTCTTTTAGAAAACATCGCTTATACTTCCAACATTAACAAAATTGGTAAAAATTATGAAAAAATTAACAATATTTATAGAAAATGAATCTGTTTCCTAAAAACATGACAACGTTTAAAACATTCAGTTTTTCAGCGAAAAAAGCATTAAACCATTGTTATTTGCATAATTGTTGAAGATTATTCAAGGCATTATATTTATAAACATTCTGACACCTAAAAAGTAATTAATAAGAAAATTGCAGGCAGCGAGAATCGAACTCGCAACCTTCCAACTATGTAGCGAAAGCACTACTGCCTGAGCTAGCGACCGATTAGAATTATTTTTCGCCAAACTCTATATGGCATGTGGCGAATATTTTAAAGTCATATTGAAATTATAAACGACAATTTCAAATATTTTGTTTTCTGAATTAGCAACGGTTGCAACCTACAATATATGTAGATTCAATTACTTCTACTTTTCAGTATGAAATATCAACATTCGAAAGCCATTAAATTAAGAACATGCGAACTGAAATACCAGATAATAATCTTTGGCCTGGAAAAATTGCGAAAACATCTCATTACCTTTTACTACACCGATTTCAAGCAATCGACCCAATGAATTTCGATATTTATTACATAATTGAGGTCCCGGATCAAAGAACTCGCCCAGCGCTCGAAAACGCGTAAAAGTCAAACGTCTGAGTTTATGAAAATTTTTAAAGTCGCCAATTTAATTTCTTTAAAACCAGTCTTATAGAGCTTAATGAGATGGAACTTTGTGCTACTTGCCGTTTTTTCCGGTGATTATTTTTATTGATACAAATTAAAAACTAAACCAATTTTACCAACAAAATTCAATATTTTTTTAAAACATAAACCATCGTGAGTTGGCTGACAAAGCAATGGAATAGCGGGAGTTGGTTTTCTGCAGTTTTCCTCTCCGGGGGCCAAACGTCCAGGCAAATGCGAGAACTTCTAATAAAGTCGGACGCAGCCGGGGGTCATCACTGATTAATTGTTAAATTCTTACAGTGATTCTAAGAACACCTTGAGATAGATTTCCCAGTAATCGAAATGGTGCCAGTAATCGTGAGTTTTGGGGCGTAAATGGCAGAAGTATTTTCCACAAAAAAATACAATCATAAAATATTTTTAAGTAAGTTTAAACAGTGCTTGTTGTGGAAACCAAATTATTTTTTTTTCATACAAATAGTGCACATGGGTAAAAAAATCATTTGTATTGCCCGTGGCGATGAATCACGAAATGTGGAAAATAGCTGAACATTTAGGTTAGAAAAGGCGTTTCTTTGCTTAAGGTTTTTATATGTCAAGAAATTACTTGATCGGGATGATAATCATTTGTTTGTAATGAAAAATAATGTTTGTTTCATAAAATTAAGTAAAATCTTCATTTAGTACTTTCTCGTTGGAGAAATATCGGTCACGATTATAGAGACGTTTCAAAAGCATAGTATAGTAATATATCCATATTTCTTTACAAATAATAATTTAATTAATTTCAAAAAGGCGTAAAATGAAGTCGGAGGACTTACTCGTTACTGTGAGCAGTAATCGTAATATAAATTAGTGCTTAGAACTGAAAAAGGTGATATAAAATATTGGAAATCACTATATAGTGATTTCATTATCAATTTTTTAGTTTATTATAACTTTTCAGTGAAGTTTCTATTTATTGAGTAGTTTTTCATTACCTAACATTAATCTATACCAGTGTGCAAATTTTTTTTCCGTGTAATTATGTTCTACTTGGCAATTTTGTAGAACAAATTACGCTTTCATTTTTTAATAAGATTTACTTAGTATAAATGTGATTCTTGTCAAAGATATATCTTTAATTATATGTAAGTTTAATCGTTTAATCTTGAGCCCAATGCATAACGTACTTGATATGTAATAAGTAAACAGGAATGTGCTACATCTAGATACTTAAAATTTTAATAATTTTTAATCATAATATTCAGTATTATAAAAGAATTTCAGTATTGCAGTTATCACTTATCGTGATAAAAATTCGAATAAATATTGATTTCGATTTATTTTCGAGACCACTTTATTTCTGATAAATAAAATATTAATTTTATTCCCCCCCGTGACACTCTGAAACTTTTAGGCCGAAAATTATTCAAATGCATGGGGAAAGTCTCAAAAATGTGAAATTTTGTCCTTTTTATATTATAAAAACAATCTTAAAATTTTTTTTTGTTGCTTTAGAATTAGGTTCGAAGGCTTTTTCACTGAAATTTTATTAAGTTTTTTCTTGTGATGAAAGAGAATAATCGTAATAATAATAATGGAGAGAATTTTGCCGAACATTTTGCCTTGAGAATTTTGAAGATTTCAATAGAATAAAAAAGTTTTCTTAAAATCCTTGGTAAAATTTGAATACTGTTTTATTTGATAAATTAATTTTAAGAGAATATTAAAAAATGATTCTCTAAAATTTCGAAAAATCATGTAGAAAATTTTAAAGCAAAACTTTTCAATTCTGCACGTTTACAACATTTAAAATCTTTCAGTCGAAAAAAAAAACATTATGAAAAATTCGAATCACTTTAAAAGATTTTAAACATGATTTTGAAAAAGAATGTATAAGATTTTAAAGCAAAAATTTTGAATTTTGCAAGATCACAAAATTTTTTTAATTTTTCAAATAATGATTTTTTTGCTTTGAAAAATTAATTTTCAGATAAAATTAAAAATTATTTCAAAATATTTCCAAAATTGAATCCGGAAGATTTTAAGGCAATTTTTTGTATTTTGCAGAATTTTGAAGAATAGATATTATAAAATAAATTACGTTGTTTCTACCTATAAATTTGGGTTGATGGGAAAACCCGCATTGTGAAAACACCTTACTCTACGAATCGATTCTCGAGCGACACCTGTTACGAGAAAGTAACAGGTAGTAAATTCATCTTAACACAAGAGAATACGACTGCTTGGTACAGTAAGGAATCTTCAAAATCCCACTTGACCATTATTTGTATTTCTAAAATGTCGTAGGGACTCGCACTCCATAAGAGTTGTATTTTTTTTATAAGGATGGAATTATTCTCGTTTTAATCAAGTAAATTTACACTGCCCAATGCGCAGATTAAATAGTGTGTAATTTCCATGCAATATATACATATAAGGTTAAACGCCCAGTCTTCGCCAACTCATGCGACCCAGCAGTAACCGTGACATCCTAAAGAAGTCCTTAGGATGTACCTCTATGTCATGTGACGACTTTGACGTCTTTTAGACATCCTTTGGATCTTTTTATGTCTTTGAAAGGTCCTCAGTACGTCTGCAAGATGTCCGCCAAAAGACATCTGTAGGACAACTTTACGACTTGTGCAGACTTGTGTACCCACTGGGGATTTGGCTAATATTAGAAACGTCACAAAATGTAAAAAATGATTACAATGAAAAACAATTATTAGTCTTAGAAGCTTTCATATTCCAAGTTTAATATCTATATGCTAATTTAGATTAACATTGACCTAATTTTTGAGAATAAAATATTATAGATAATATTGTGAAAAAACCTAGTAATCGCCTGTTTGTCATTTGAGTTAATCGAGTTATCGCCAGCCCAGTCTTTGCGGGTTAATAAAAGTCAGTTAAAAGGTTATAAATATCTAATTTAATTTTCCAATCAAGAATAGAAGAAAATCGTATGGTTTTATCAGAAAATTATATTTTCGAACGTCTTTTCAAATCTTTTTTTGACGCATTTCCTTATTTAACCTATGTTGTGAGTGTGGTGATAAACTGTTGTCAAATGCTGGGTAACTTATCCATAATAAACGCAAATCTCTGATTGGCTACTTTTATTGGCGATCACTAGGTCGTTATCGAAGTTGCCAATGCCGAGTAATCGCCATGCCAATTAAATGTTTAAATAAATCGTAAAACTCAATTTGAATGACTGTTTTGAAAATTAAAATTAATTTTTAATACGGGACAACATCATAATAAGTAACACAGATTTATTTATTCATTTACGAAAAGTTGAGTCCTACTTTCTCCTGTCATGACGTAAGAGTTCTGAGGTTTTTCTTTTTTAGTCAGAATTCTTCCGAAATAATATTTTTTTCTGATACACTTGAGGATGAAAGTTTAAAATATACGTTACTAGGATTCTCAATGTTGAAATTTACTAAAAAAAATTTGTTTTAATATATTTGTACTGCTTTATTTAATATATTTATAATTTAAATCTGCCAGTTGGTGATCACTGGGGTCTTGACGATAACTGGGCGTTTTATCTTAGGGGCGCCATACTTAAATTACGTGAAGGCTTATCGGCCTTCTGCAGACCCCTCCTCCCCTCTTTAACAATGGAATCGTAACAAATTTAAACAGATTATATGACCCCCCCCCCTCCTTGAGCTGTTACGTAATTTAAGTACGGTCCCTTAATTTTAGACGAAAATTTTCTAGCATGTCTTAAGGTGGTTTTAAGAGTGTCTTTCTGACGTGTAATATAAACGTCCTTGTTAGGACGTCTGAAGGAATGAATAAGGCCGGACATTTCACGTATTAAAAACGTCATTAAGTCGTCCTTTTTTCGACCTGGAAACGTGAAGATCACCATTTTTAGGACGTTAAACAGACGCTCTGAGCACGTTTTTATGTCTTATAACCATTTTTTAGACGTTACTAATAAAAGTCCTGAAGACATTACAAAAATTACGTTCATAGGACGACGATATGCCTACTGTGCCCACTGGGAGGGGTTGAACTAACATTGGATTCGGATTCAACGGCCCTAAATCCATAATGACAAGGTGTCTTGACAACAATACTTATGGCAAACTAGTATGTGTTCGGCGATTTGAAGTATTTTTTGGAGGCTAAGGACTAATAGTGACCAGATAGAATTTAACTAACATTGGATTCGGATTCAGCGACCCTAAAACCATAAGGATAAGTTGGTTTGATTACATCGCTCGTTGCACAATAGTGTTAATTCGACGATTTAATGTATTTTTTGAGGCTAGGAACAAGTCGTGACAAGACAGGGTTTAACTAACATTGGAATCAGATTGAGCGACTCCGAGACCGTAATGATAAGGTGGCTTGACTACGCAAAATGGTGTGAATTCGACGATTTGAAGTATTATTTGAGGCTAGGGACGAATAGTGACCAGATAGGGTTTAATTAACAATTGATTCTGATTCAGCGGCCCATATACCAAAAAGGTAAGGTGGTTTCACTATATTACTCTAAATAGAGTAAATTAGAATATTTGAAGTATTTTTTTGAGGTAAGGGATCAATAGTGACCAGCAAGGGCTGAATTAACAACATGCTCGGATTCAGAGGACCCAAAACCATAATTATAATGTGGTGCGACTACATTAATCATCGCATAACAGTGTGAATTTGACGATTTATAGTCTTTTTTGAGGTTAGGAACGAATACTGACCAGATAGGGCTTATCAAAGATTGTAATCGGAACCAACGATCCCGAAATCATAGAGATAAGGTGGATTGACAACGTTAGACATCACAAAATAGTGTACATTTGCCTATTAGATGTATTCCTTGACGTTAGGGAAAAATAGTGAGGCGATAGTGTTTAAGTAGCATTGGATTCGGATTCAGCGACCCCGACGGCATAAGAATAAGTTGGTTTCACTACATTATTTATCGCAAAATAGTGTTAATTCGACGATTTGATGCATTTTTTGGGGTTAGGGACAAATAGTGACCAGATAGAGTTTAGCTAACACTTGATTCAGATTCAGCGACCCTGAAACCATAATGATCAGGTGGTTTGACTACATTACTCATCGCAAAATAGGGTTAATTCGACGATTTGATGTATTTTTTGAGGTTAGGAACAAATGATAAGGTGGCTTGACTACATTACTGATCGCAATATAATGTTAATTCAACGATTCGAAAAAGTTCTTTGAGGCTAGGAAAGGATATTGACCAGATATGGTTTAACTAACACTGGATTCGTATTCATCTACCCCAAAATCATTAATATAAGGTGGTTTGACGACATTACTCATCGCAAAATTGTGCGAATTCGACGATTTGAAGTATTTTTTGGGGTTAGGGACGAATAGTGACCTGATAGGGTTTAACTAAAATTGGGTTGTGTTACAGCGACCCCGAAACCATAAAGATAAGGTGGTTTTACTACCTCACTCATCGCAAAATAGCGTGAATTCGAAGATTTAAAGTATTTTTTAAGGTTATGGACGAAAAGTGACCTGATAGAGTTTAATTAACATTGGATTCGGTTTCAGCGACAACGAAACCATAAAGATGGGGTGGTTTGTCTACATTACTCAACGCAAGATAGTGTGTATTCGACGATTTGATGTATTTTTTGAGGTTAGGGACCAACAGTGACCAGCTAGGGCTTAACTAGCATTGGACTCGGATTCAGCGGCACCAAAATCATAATTATAAGGTGGTGTGAATATATTACTTATCGAGAAATAGTGTGAATTCGAGGATTTGATGTATTTTTTGAGGTTAGGAACGAATAGTGACCAGATGGGGTCTATCAAAGATTGGATTCGAAAGCAGCAATCCCAAAATCACAAAGATAAGGTAGATTGACATCGCAAAATAGTGTTAATTCCCCTTCTAGAAATAATTAATTGCAAACAATTCAGAGCGATCGAAAGAAATTTGAATTGTTTCTAATCGTGTTTCTTAATCGTGTGTGCACGCTTGGGAACGATTGAGTGTTGCAAAGTTTCAATCGTTCTCAATCGGGCCAATCGGTAGTAGGATTTTGAAGTTATGAAGTGGCAATTTGATGGCAGCACTTTCGACTTGCGGGAATTATTTGAAAACGTTTATTTACTTTTTTCAAAGCAACACATTTCAAGCCATATCTTCATTTAAAAATTAAATAAATGTTTTGTAATAATTTCCACGAGCTGAGAGTGCTAGACCGTATTAGGTCTGAACACGAATTTTCATAATTTTCAATTTTTAATAAATACAAATTTTAAGCTAAAAAATTCTTTCATTCCTAGAAAGTATTTGCTATTATAGGGGAACAAATCCCTGAAATTGACAAAACAAATATAATTTTTTTTCAACATATTATCAGGCCTAGAATAAGAAAATTTCTAATTTCATTACAATTAATGGTCTGAGATTGCCCCTAAACATTTTTTCCCCTGGAATAATGTGCAGATGATTTCTTGTACCACATAAAAAGAATATTCTCCAAAGGTAATAAATCAAAAATATTCGAACTGGGTATGGTGACAGAAAAAATCTTGAAGGTGGAAATACCCCAAAAAATTCCAATTTTTCATAGTTTAAAGATTCCTATAATAGTTTAAAATGTATTATTACCTATCATTGACCTGAAAAAGATGTCAGCTAGTTAATGCAGCTCGATTTCGGTGAAATTCAGCATTTTTATCAGTTTTTCTTATCAATTCTCTTACCAATTCCATTGAATTTTTGATTTCTGAAAATAAGACTTGATAAAAAATTACAGCCAAAATAGATTTCAGGGTACTATGGGAATCTTTAAACTATAAAAAATGTGTATTTTTTGTGCATGTCGAAATTCATTGTAAATAGTACATTGTTCCGAATTTCAGAAACCATCAATCTAGATCACTTTATAATCTTAAAAACACTTAAAATCTGCCCACAATGATATAGAAAATGCACAACACACCGTGAGGACGCGAAGAAAAATTTCTTCTGTTTTAGGTTATGTTTCGTCAGAGAAAACAAATGCCGGTCGCCGCCAGGATTGCTGCCCCGATTGAAATCAATTAAGAACATTAGGAATGGAAACATAACCTTTATACACAATAGAAAATAATTGAAATCGATTAACAAATGGTACACCGATCAGGAACTATTAAAACTTTGCATATTGGAAACAGAGAGTTTGATCTGTTTTTCATTTTTTTAGCTTTTGAAGTCAAACATTCCTTTGCATCCATTCTGTTTTGAATAATATCAGCCTCCCTGCCGATTGAACAGCACTGAAACGGCACTCAAAAGGCACTGCCCAGTGCAGTTTTAGTGCTGCTCGTTTAAAGCTACTCAGATGCCAGAATCCAGATTTAAATTCCTGCAGAAGTTCCCTTTATACCTGCACCTAGGCTACCAAGTAGACCAGCTGAAGGGGATTAAAAATTAGAAATTAAAATTTGTAAAATTTTGAAATCACCGTTGAGAAAGTTATAAATTCAGAATCTACGGGTTTCGATAATTTCAGATATCCAACTTTTTTTTTTAAGTTTAAAATTGGAATGAACATAATGTATCTCGTAAATGTAATGAGATGCGCTAAAATAGACAACTTTTCTGAATTCAACTCCAGAATAGTATATTAGTATATAATTTATAATTATAAAACATATATAATGAGAAAATTCATACATTGAAAAAAGTGTTAATAATTTGAAGAAAATTTTGAAAAGGAATTCGGTTGGTAGCGGCCAACTACTGTAAATTACGCTGCCCGCCCGGTACGTGATGAATACAATAGGACCATTATATGGCCGTCTCATCACTCTCAGTACCGTTTAGGTGCCGAAATCGGCCAAAACAGGCACTCAAACGGCACTGGCGGCTCAGTGCCGTTTCATCGGCAGGGCTCCTTCTTACGAATTTGACGAATTCCGTTTTCCAGGGAGTCATTACTCTTATCACATACACTTTTTGTTGTTGTCTGTGTACTTAATCCGTCACCTACAGCGCATTCTTGTTCGTCAGCGAGTTTTTGCTCCGTCGCAATTAAGCTATTCTGCTCCATTATTTCTTGTAATTCCTCTTCGCTTAGAATATTTGAATAAACTTCTTTTGGTAGTAATGTTGTGCATAATCCTAATTTTTCATCGGAACCAAACATCGATCGAAATGGAGATCGTAGTATACCAGCATGATGTGCTCTTAAAAAAATACATTAAAAAATTAATGTGTTGATATTAAGCTGAAAAAAATATTATATTCTCCATTATCTTATATTAGAATAATAACCTGTTTTTCATAAATTGAATAAATCGTGGTGCTTCTGAACATTGGCTACTGGATTCATTAGTCATGCAAGCCATGCACATGTTTTGTATATCTTGATTTGCCCTTTGTACGCTTCCTTGCGACTGTCTGCCTTGGCTTTCCGTGAACAATCTGTATTCCAGGCCATATAGTGCGTAATTATTCTACGATGCAATTCACGAATTCCCGCCCATTTCCAGAGTGTTAAATATTTGGAGCTACGAAAATACAAAAAATGTCAAGTAGTTATTTGGCCACTTCTGCTGCTCTTTCAGAAGTCAATGGTCGTAATTGAACAAATTTCGTTAGATGGTCTTGGTACACCATAATAAATTTGTATGTTCCATCTGCACTTGACTGCATATCCATAAGATCCACTTGACGTCTACTATTCATCTCTGAAAAAACCATAGGTCTCACGACCAGAACTTTCTTTGTGGATTTTTTTTCTGACATGAAACACAAAACTTTATAAACAACAGTATAACTTCTTCTGTGCAGTTCTGATATTTCTTACTTAATTCAGAGATCATTCGATGTTTACCACCATGTCCTACGGAAATCTAAGCATCATATAGGACATCCAACATTTCGTCATTTCCAATATAATACTTGATACGAGGGTCGCCTTTTATATTTTGAGCCTTGGCAATACTAGCGTTTACAGGTGCCATTTGACGTTTCCAATTGAGAGTTTGTCTTTTTCAACCATAACCTTCTTCAAAACGTTTTCTCATTTGAGCATAACCTGTATTATTTACAGGGACTTGAAATGACCGCTCCACACGAGCCTTTTTTGAGAGATTGTCAAACTATGTGAGATCCAACGACAAAACATTTTTTGGACAGCCAAATTTTCATGCAATATTGACTGTATGCTGGTCCCTCTAATGCCTAAGGATGCCTGAATCTCACGATAAGTCACATGATGATCTTTCAGTATCAGTTCACGCACAGCATCAATGTTTTTTGGGACGACTGGTTTTGGACGATCTTCTCGAACTTCGTCGGTAAGCGAACCATGGCCTCGATTAAATTTGAAAAACCACCGATACACAGTTGTTTTTTATGGTGCTTCGTCGCCAAAAGTCGAATAAAGTTCATCGATGCACTGCTCTTGAGATAATCCATGTCGAAAATCGTAAAAAATCATTGAACGAAAATGTTCACGATTCAATTCCATTTTTTCGCTGAGACAATATTTTCAAGTCACTGTAAACAATAATACAGGTTATGCTCAAATGACAAAACTTTCTGAAGAATTTTATGGTTAAAAAGGTCAAACTTCAATTGGAAACGTCAGATGGCACCGGTAAACACTAGTATTGCCAAGGCTAAAAATATAAAAGAAAACTTACCTATAATTATGAAATTTAATGTAATTTCATAAAACTTAATACATTTTAAATAGACTTTGAACTTTTTTTATGTGGTTATATAATTACCTTTATTTGAAGGAACAATTAGTTTTTCGACACCTCCAACAATGAAGAGATCAAATCGCTGTATCGTCGACGCGTTATCGTTGGCAAACTTTTGGCTTCTTTCGCACTTTTAATATCTTTTAAAAAAGTGTTATACTGCTCTACGTTTGAGTAAAAACTATTTGCGTCTTTTTGCACCAACAAGTCAACAAACTTTTCATTGAACTTACTTTTAAAACTTTCTTTCTGATCAACTGACATATTCACACACTGTAACTCAAGACTATCGAAAAACGAAAGTTATTATAATAATATTCACCGCCAAATGTTATGAGTCATTGTTTACATAGTGCAATCCACATAAAACAAATTTCGGTTAAATTGCAGAATAGGGGCGTCACCCCTATTTTGACTGGAAAAATTTTTTTTTCGCGAAAACACTTCAATTGCAAGATAAATGAAGCAATTTGACAAGGCAAGAGTTTAAAATTATTGTTACATTTGTGACTGCAATGTCTCAAATCTGGGTCTGTCACGGTATCATAATGATCATATTATGATCGAGATTATTGACATTATTTTTGTCACCAGTCAAAGGGGTGCCTTCCCGCCCCTGCGGGACGTTGGAAAGGGGTAGGGATTTTAGCAACATTATTTTTGTGACAAGTCAAAGGGGTGTTAATTGATTATTTACAGTTTCTAGCCGTACGGATGTTTAAAAGCACCTAAACAGTGAGTTAAATATGATAATTCCGATATCATGACAGACCCATATTTGAGACATCGTAATAAGAAAAGTAACAATAATTTTGAACTTTTGCCTCGTCAAATCGTTTTATTTATCCTTCAATCAAAGATTCTAATAGTTTGTTTGCCGAAAAAAAAATTTTCCTGCCAGAACAGAGGTGAGGCCCCTATTCTGCAATTGCACCCAAATTAATCCAGGCGTTATCCACCCGTGTTTGGCTGATGCTAATATCAGCCGGCTAAAGCCCGAAATTCGTTACTTTTTCAACGGAATTTGTCAAATTTCTAAGAAGGAGGTACGATAGACACCAAAGTTACAAGAAATCAATTTACATCGTGCAATGCGGAACTCGTCGATATAACAGAGGTATCAGAGGAAATAAAAGGTTTATGGCAACTTGCTAACATCCAATCTCATACAGGAGGTCAAGGATTTACGAGGTGTAACTGCAAACAAGGCTGTAATAGAAAGAGATGCAAGTGTAAATGGGCGGGCATTCTTTGTAACTCAAGATGTCATTACAACATGTTTTGCGTCAAAAAATAATACTGTTTTCTTTTTTTAAGTTAACATTATATTGTAAAAATATACTTCAAAATGTATCTATGAATCCTAAAATTGTACGTGACGAAAACGCACGTAATTGTGTATGTGAAAGTTTATTTTCATTATTACTCCACCTTTATATAGAGAGGTTTGGCTAATGCTAAGTTTATCCTGATAAAGCCCGAAATTCCTATTACTTTATGTTTCAAATCAACTTTATCCAAAATTGTTGGATAGAACTAGCTTCAGCAGGCTAAACCTTCCTTTACAAAGCCGCGGGGCAGGCGGCATTACTGCATCTAGATGCTTCACTTGTGAATGTATTTATACTTGTATTTATTCAAGAAAGTCCCTAGGGCTAAATAGCCCTCTGAGGAACAGGATATTACAGGGCTATTACAAATTTGTGCAAGCACTGATCGGCAGTATACTCGATTAATCTTATAATTTAATCCATAAACTAAATATAATAAATAAAACAGCAGAGTCGACCTCAGAGTAAGTATCAGATTAGGTATTAGATTATTGCGTAGTAATTAATATTGAGTGATTAATTATAAGAAATCCGTAGAATTATATAAGAGCACGAGGATCTAATTGCTAAAAGGTTAATACGAGAAAAGAGAAACGTTACCATTGAACAGGAAATTTTCGAATACTTTTCAATGCAAGCCTTCTTACTGGAAATATTTCTGGATGCAGGTGTAGTTGTTGCGTAACTACACAAGCTATCTAAGTCCAAAAATACCATTTTCTAAACTTGAATATACCTTTTTATTAAATTATTGCTACTACTCCATATCATCCATATGGCTTCCGGGAACATGTTCATATGACACCGCAGTGCCCCTTTTGGCGCGGTGGATGTTTCCATTTCCAATTATTCATTCTTGAAATTTGCTAATAAAATATTTTTTATTTGGAAATGCTTTATTGGTTTAAATTTTCAACTAAAATTAAGCAACTTTAAGATATTATGTTATAAAAATTCTAAATTGAAAAAAAATACAAAACAATTAAGATTGCTGTAATGAGATTCCAATTTTTCAAAGTGTACAAATTTAAGCCTTTCAATTCGAAATGGCATTATACTTACATCTAAAATTATTAAATTCAAAACTATCAAGGCCTTATTAATATGAAATTTTGAAATATTTCATAGCGGGGATTGTCCTGACATTTCAAATACTTGAATTTGAAACTACAATTATGAAATTTAAGATTCAAACCCTCCAAAAATTAATCTAAAAATTAATTTTCCGAATAAAATTTAAATTGAAGGCCTCAAACAATAAACTATTTTAAAATTCCGCATCTAATACTATAACTTCAAATTGAAATTATAGATATTGTAAAGGTGATAAATATATTATTAATGAGTATCATACTGTATCAAGTCACATTTAAAACAACCAGATCGATTTTTTCACTAAAAAATGTGATTTCTGTCAGAAAAAGTCACTGATGTCATTGTTACCATTCAAAATTGCACAATTTTAAAAATTGCATGAAATATTAAGCACCTTTATGATAGTTATTCTAAACACTTTGGAAATGATATGCTTTCTAATTGGAAACTTTCAAAACCTACAAAGCGAGTGAATTATGAAACACGTGTAATATTACTCTCCCAGTTTTATCCCGGTTTTCTCCTGGTGCAAGTTTCTTCCGACTTTTTGCCGGTTCTCTCATTTGGTGGGCAACCTGAGAGTTGTAACTTTAAAATTCCTAACCTAAAAGTGGGACAGCTTACCCAATAAAAAAAGTTGAATAGGTATAACGCGAAAACGAATTCAGGTTAGGTTTGGTGTATTCGATTTGCTGACATTATCTAATTGGACCTCTCAATTCAATTCTGCAATGCAATAGGCTTTATTCGGCCGAGATTATTTTATGAAATGAAGGAAAATTATAAGTTTTTCAGGGTAGAAATGAGTATAATTATGAAAAATAAAGTTGCCCAAATACATTCGTGCGGTTTAGGCGAGAGATATTAATTATTTAACTGAACGGAGTGATTAACATCACTCCCAACTTTGACTCCAATTCGGCAATACACATATTATGACGGACTCAATTCTTCAAGGCTTAGGGCGATGGATGCGGCGGGTAACTGGTAACTTCGTTGCCGACAGTTGGTAACCCACCACGTTCATCGCCATTCACCTTGCAGAATTGAGTATTTCAAATCATGTGTATTGCCGAATTGGAATCAAAGTTTGGTTAATATCACTCTGTTCAGTTAAATAATTAATATCGCTCGCCCGAACCGCACGAATGTATTTGGGCAACTTTATTTTACATAATTATACTCATTGCTACCCTGCAAAACTTATAATTTCCCTTCATTTCATAAAATAAATTTGGCCGAATAGAGGCTAATGCATTGCAGAATTGAATTTAAAGGTCCAATTCGATAATGGCAGCAAATCGAATATACCAAACCTAACCTGAATTCGTTTTCGCTTTATATCTATTCAACTTTTTTTACTTGGCAGTCTGCAGTTATCTTGCTACTAAGGTATATGCTCAGTTCGGCGTCACTTAGCCATCTTGAAAGAGAAGCGTCGTGTTCCTTACCCTTCATCAAATTGCATAATTATCAAAAGGAATGAATGTTCGAGGATTCGGTATAATAAAAAATTTGATTATGGTATAAAATTCGAAAGGATTTCATACAAATTTGTATTTTTCCAAGGTATGACGTAGATTCTAGAAAATGTTTCGTCTGATTCACGCGACCTTTTTCTAATCGTTCACATCCGATACATCAATTTTTGTAACCAATCGGTCGCAATCGGCAATTACCTTTTAAGAATGCCGATTCAAATAATTTTTACTGCCGATTCAAATTAATCCAATCGATTTTTGTTTCCTGGGTTATTATTATATTTCAGGTTTAGTTCCTTCCCCGAAACTGTAGGAGCGCTAAAACTCGTGTACGGAAAAATACATTGCGTGGCGTCGCGGATCGAGCTAGTGCGAACGGCGCGCAGTTTAAACTCGTTCTCCCGAAGCTCTGCCGAGTGATGCCATGTGGTATCGCCGGGCTTTGACGGGTTTTAATAAGACATGGCCGCATATATTTGAAAAAAGAACTTAATACAGGGGTGTGGAATAAGGTGGTCCAAATTTTTTTTCTTCGAATTTTCATACATATCGCCCGGAAATTTGTTTACATCCACAAAAAACAATTCCATTTTCTTATTTGGAAAAAAGGTGGCGCAATCCCCATGAAGTTTAACACGTATTTCCCATAAGAAAAAATACGTTTTTGTAAATTTTATTCAGAGTCGTCAATTTTAGGTAAATGGAGTTGAAACTCAGCTATTCTCTTCACAATTAGCCATGCGATACGAATAAAATATTATGTACTTTTTAAATGTCACCCCCATTAGTCTGTTTTATAGTGTCCCAATAAAAAACCCATAAGTGAAAAATAGGGTTTTGCGAGTTTTTGGCTCTAATTATGATTTTTTTGCGGTTTGTTTAATGCAAAATGTTTCTCATAGATAAAATACTACTTCATACTGATAATTAGATGTTTACTTGAATTGTTTAAACAATTTATTATTATTTTCAGCAATTTTCTCTGAGAATATAGTTAGAAAGTCGCGGTTTTTTAAAAAATCTTCGACTTTCTGTCTAATTTTCACTTAAAGTGAGGTAAAACTCAAATAATGTTAACAAACACAATTGTTTAAACAATTTATTATTATTGTTAAAAATATTATCTTAAAATAATGCTAGAAATTGGGGTTTTGCTGAAATGTTCAACTTTTTGTCCACTTTTCACTTGGACTGAGTTAACATTTAATTCCATTTATTAAAAATAATTGTTTAAACAAATTATTATTATTTATAGCTATCTTCTATATTAATACTAGATAGTTGCCGTTTATTTCTAAAGCTTTTAACTTTTTGTTCACTTTTCAATTAGAGGGAAATAATAATTAATTCAAGTTAACAGAAATAATTCTTTAAACAATTTATTATTATTGTTAATAATATTCTCTTTGCTTAATGGTAGAAAGTTGCTGTTTTTTTCTGAAATTTTCAACTATTTGTCTATTTTTCACTTGGAGTGACTTCATAATTAATTAGATTTAGCAAAAATAATTGTTCAAACAAATTATTACTTTTTATAACTTCTTCATCCATATTAATGCCAGATAGTTGCGGTTTTTCTGAAATTTTTAACTTTGCTTTGCCTTTTTAGTTATGAACAAATAAGAAATAAAAAATAGAGAATCATTTCTTAAAGAATCTCTTTCTTTTTTGTTGATATATTTTTCTGAAATAAAATAGATAATTGAAATATTATTCAAATTTTCTATATGGATCATATTAAATGTAAACTTTCCTTGCAGTAGTTACTTTTTGCTTAACGTTATATATTACATAATTTTAAATTATAAACATTCCAAATTAATGAATCTTCAATTATATGTAAATCTTAAAAATTGAAAATCTCTCAAATTGAAGAATTTTCAATTGTAAATCTTCAAGATTGAACTGCATAGTTAAAAAAACATTTAAAATTACATACCTACCTTTAAAATATAAATCACAAAAATAAAAACGAATTTTCAACGAAAAAGCTAAATTTGCAACCAATGTGATAAATTTTCAAGTAAAATAATGAATCTTCAACAGGAATAGATTGAATTGTAAACCAAAAAGATGAATTTTCTAACGAAAAAGGTGAATTTTCAACTAAAATGATGGATAATTCAAATCAATTAGTTAAATTTTCAGTTACAAAATTTAATTTTTTGACTAAAAAAATAAATTTTCAACAAAATATTAAAATGTGCAACTAGAATAGTACAAATTTCCGTTAAAAACAAAATAATTTTCAAACAAAAAGCCGAATTTTCAACAAAATTGTTAAATTTTCAACCAAAGTGATGAATTTTCACCTAGAAACGATGCATTTTCAACAAAAAAGGATACATTTTTAACCAAAAATGAAATATTTCAACTAAAAAATTGATCATCAAAACTGGAAAAAAAAATTTCAACGAAATAGTTAAATTTTCAATCAGTGATGAATTTTCAAGTAAAATGATCAATCTTCAGCTGGAATAAATTGAATTGTAAACCAGAAAGATGAATTTTCTGTAAAAAAAGGCGCATTTTCAACTAAAATGATGGAATATTGAAATCGATTAGTAAAATATTCAGTTAAAAAATGAATTTTCAACTAAAAAAATGAATTTTCAACACAAAAGTAAAATTTTCAACTGGAATAGTTTAAATTTCAGTGTATTAGAAAAGACGAATTTTTAACTGAAAACGATAAATTTTTAACAAAAACTGGAAGAGTTAACTTTTCAGTTAATAAAATTGATTTTTATCCGAAAAAAAAAGAAACAAATTTCCAAATAAAAAATTGAATTCCAACCAAAATGATGGATTTTCAACTGAAAAAGATAAGTTTTTAACCAAAAATTGACTATTTAAATTTTCAGTTTAAAAGATTGATTTTCAACACAAAAACAAATACGAATTTTCAACGAAATAGTTAAATTGTCAACCAAAGTGATAAAAAAAAATAAAAAGTAGAATAGTTAAATTTTCAGTTAAAAAAAATTGATTCGAAACACAAAAATAAAAACAAATTTTCAACGAATTAGTTAAATTTTCAACCAAAGTGATGAATCTTCAACTGGAATAGATTGAATTGTAAACCAATAACATGAATTTTCTACAAAAAATGCGATTTTTCAACAAAATACATGCATTTTTAACTAAAGTGATATACTCAACTCAAAGTGATGAATTTTCAACTAGAAAAGATTAAATTGTAAACTAAAAAGATGACATTTCTACCAAAAAAAGCGATTTTTTGACAAGATACATGAATTTTCAACTACAATGATGGAATATTCAACTCGATTAGTTAAATTTTCAATTTACAAAGTTAATTTTCAACTAAAAAAATTAACTTTGAACAAAATAGTCCAATTTTTAACTGGAATAGTTCAAATTTCAATTTTAAAAAATCATTTTCAACAACAACAAAAAAACATTTTTTAACAAAATAGTTGAATTTTCAACCAAAGTGATGAATTTTAATCTAGAAAAGATGAATTTTCAACTAAAAAAGACAAATTTTTAATCAAAAAGTGGAATAGTTGAATTTTCAGTTAAAAAAGAATGATTTTAAACACAAAAAAAGGAATTTTCAACGAAGTAGTTAAATTTTCAACCAAAGTGATGAATCTTCAACTGGAATAGTTTAAATTGTAAACCAAAACCATAAATTTTCTACAAAAATGCGATTTTTCGACAAAATACATGAATTTTCAACTACACTGATGGAATATTCAACTCGATTAGTTAAATTTTCAGCCTAAAAAATCCATTATTCACTAAAAAAATAAATGTTCATCTGGAATAGTTCAAATTTTATTTAAAAAAATCTCAACAAAAAAAAAAACGAATTTTCAATAAAATTGTTAAATTTTCAACTGGAGTAGTTAAATTTTCTATTAAAAAACTTAAGTTTTCAATCTAAAATATGGTTTTTAACAAAATAGTTAAATTCTCAATTAAAGTTTATGAATCTTCAACTGGAATATATTGAATTGTAAACCAAAAAGATGAATTTTCTACAAAACATGCGATTTTTCGTCAAAATACATGAATTTTCAACTACACTGATGGAATATTCAACTCGATTAGTTAAATTTTCAGCCTGAAAAATCCATTATTCACTAAAAAAATAAATGTTCATCTGGAATAGTTCAAATTTTATTTTTAAAAATCTCAACAAAAAAAAAACGAATTTTCAATAAAATTGTTAAATTTTCTATTAAAAAACTTAAGTTTTCAATCTAAAATATGGTTTTTAACAAAATAGTTAAATTCTCAATTAA
>JAABKJ010017545.1:547893-676042 GCA_011634705.1 Andricus grossulariae
AGTTTATGAATCTTCAACTGGAATATATTGAATTGTAAACCAAAAAGATGAATTTTCTACCAAAAGAGGCGATTTTTCAACAAAATACATGCATTTTCAGCTATTCAATCAAGTTTTAGAAAATTGCTAGTGCTACAAACTTAAATTCGGGTAACAAAAATTAATTCCTGAATGGTACCCTGAATAAGTACTGTTCCTAGATTGTTTTTTCATGCTTTTTCAGTTGAAAAAAAAATACTTTCTAGTAACGAAGCACAAATTTATTGGATATGTTGATCTTTACAAGAAAAATATCACAAATTATAAACAACCCCTGGCTTACTATACTTATAAACCGGGACCAACAAGTAAGAAAAACGGGATCTTTAAAAAGAGCACCCGGGTGTATAAACGTGTTCTTTACGTCATTCATTGTTTATCAATTACTGTATGAATCAATGCGAAAATCGAGAACGATAAATAGATAAGTTTTTCGTTGACTCGTTATTTATTTAATTATTTGATTATTGATTCACTTGATCTTGGTGACGAGGCCAGCCGCGATCGTCGTGCCTTCCACTCGCAACATGACCCTACCGAGCTCTTTAACATCTCTGTACAATTCCATGCAAATGGCCTTTTGCGTTGTAATTTCCACAATTGCGCTCGAATTTTTCGGCAAACAGCGAGGTTTCTTCTTCACCTCATCTCCGGTACTTCTGTGCAACTGAGCTATTAATTTTGTAATCACTGCTGGCTCGATCAGCGACTGTTGGTGTATCACGATTGGAATACCCTTGGTGATGGGATTCTTGATGTTGAATATTACAATGTGGGCCTGAAAACAGGTGGTTACTGGTACTGGATTCTGGATACTGCAGAGAATGTCACCGATTCCAATATTTTGGTGATCCACGCCTGCCAGAAGCAAGGCCGCCTGGTCTCCTGCGAAGGCATTTGTTACTGGAGAATCATCGATTTGAATTCCTAAAACAACAAATTTTTGATTAAACAAGTTGGAAAGTTGGAAGGTTGATAACATTAATTGAGTTTGACCTCACTTTAATTGAAAATTAGACAGAAAGTCGAAATTTTTTGAAAAAACCGCGACTTATTTCCTAATTAATTAATTATAGTATAATATGGAAGACTTCAAGACAATTTTTATTTTTCAGGATTTAAAGAATTTTTAGGTAAACCGAATTTGGCAGGGTGTCGAGAGAATGAAAATGTGTTCTTAAGAGTCATGGGAAAATTCCAAATGTTTTTTTAAAAAGAATTTCTTAGAGAAAATTGCTAAAAACAATGATAAATTGTTTAAAAAATGTATGTAAACATTAACATTAACTTTTGTATTGAAAATTCATCTCTTAGGAATTTAAAGTTTTTCGTATTGACTTCAATATGTTACAATTTAATCTATTCGAGTTGAAGATTGATAATTTTACTTGAAAATTGTAACAATTTTGTTGAAAATGTAACAATTTTGTTGAAAATTTGTTTTTTATTTTAGCTAGAAAATTAATGTTCGTGTTTGAAAACTCATCTTTTCGGTTGAAAACTCATTTTTTTGGTTGAAAATTCTACTATTCCAGTTGAAGATTCATTATTTAAATTAAAAACCATCTTTTTGGTTGAAAATTGATCTATATTGTTAAAAATTTCTTTTTTGTTATTTTAAAATTAATTTTTTTTGTTAGATATTCGTCTTTTTTGGTTGAAAATTTGGCTGTTTTGTTAATATTTTTTTTGTAGTTGAAAATTAATTTTTTTATATATAATTCAAATAATCTAGTTAAATATTCCATCATTTTAGTTAAAATTAATTAATTTTTTTGAAAATTCGCCTTTTTTGTAGAAAAATAATCTTTTTGGTTGAAAATTAATTTTTTTGTTGAAAACTATTCTTTTTGGTTAAAAATTCAACTATTTGGTTGAAGGTTAAACTCTTATTAAAAATGCATCTTTTTTGTTTCTTTAAGATTCATCATTTTAATTGAAAATTTATCTATTTGGTTCAAAATGTAAAAATTTTGTTGAAAATTTGTTTGTTCTTTTTGGTAGAAAATTAATCTTCTGGATTAAAAACTCATCTTTTTGGTTGATAATTGTACTATTCCAGTTGAAGATTCATTATTTTAGTTGAAACCCATTTTTTTTGTTGAAATTTCAACTATATTGTTAAACATTTTTTTTGTTATTTGAAAATTTATGTTTTTGTTGAGAATCCGTCTTTTTTGGTTGACAATTAATCCCCTTGGTTAAAAATTTTACTGCTTTATTAATAATTTTTTTTATTAGTTGAAAAACAATTTTTTAGCTGTAATTCAACTAACCTAGTTGAATATTCCATCATTTTAGTTAAAGATTAATTTATTTTTTTGAAAATTCGCCTTTTTTTGTAGAAAATTAACCTTCTTGGTTGAAAATTAATTTTTTTGTTGAAAATTTGTCTTATTTGGTTGAAAACTATTCTTTTTGGTTGATATTTCGACTATTCCTATTAAATATTCGTAATTTTATTTATAAATTTAACTTTTTGGTTTAAAATTCAACTATTTGGTTGAAGGTTAAGCTCTTATTAAAAATGAATTTTTTTTTTGTTTCTTTAAAATTCATCATTTTAATTGAAAATTTATCTCTTTGGTTGAAATGTAAAAATTTGGTTGGAATATTTCATGATTTTAGTACAAAATTAATTTATTTTGTTGAAAATTCGCCTTTTTGGTAGAAAATTAATCTTCTTGGTTGAAAATTCAATTATTTCAGTTAAAAATTCATAATTTTATTTTAAAATTTATCTTTTTTGTTCACAATTCGAATATTCCAGTTGAAGATTCATAATTTTAGTTGAAAATTCATTATTTTAGTTAAAAAACATCCTTTTGGTTGAACATGCAACTACAATATTGTTAAAAATTTCTTTTATGTTGGTTAAAATTTAATATTTTTTTTTTAAATTCGTCTTTTCGGGTTGAAAATTATTCTTTCTGGTTAAAAATTCAACTATTTTGTTGAAGGTTAAATTCTTATTAAAAATGCATCTTTTCTATTTCTTTAAGATTCATCATTTTAATTGAATATTTATCTATAATTTTCATAAAAATATAAAGTAAAATTTATTCGGATGTTTCAATGAAAATATTTGTTCATTAATTTTTACGATATAAACTCATTTTTTTCAACAACATTGAGCCACTTAATTATTGAATTTTAATTTTTCTTTTGTGTGGTAACAGGAATTGATTACTGACATTAATATTATTTCATTTAATATTAGCTATGATCTGTTCATTTAAAGTTTATTTATGTTACATACCGCTATTACAATTGAGTATTATAGCATGACGTCATGGCTTTGATAGGATGGGTGGAAATGCCAAGAAGGTTAGCGTAGTTGGTACAATTTCAGCAAGAATTTGTGTGGTAAATAAATCTGATCGAATGAATAGTTATTCGAAAACTGAGTAAATAAGAAAAACGAATACTAAAGTAAGCGCGCTTGCGCGCGCACATAATAGTCTAGTACACTATAAAATCTGGAGTTGGCGGTCTAAACTCCAATCTTGTTTTGCGCCGGCCCGTAGCGCCACGTACGCGTAGCGGCGTGAGGTGCAAACACAAAGCGAGATTGGAGAGTATAGCATGGAGGTAACGAAATATTAAATAAATAATTTAATTACGTGAAATTTCAATTAATCGATGGCTTACTTTATTGCAGAATTTTGGAGAGAATGTAACCCATAAATCTGTTCCATTCTTTGCAGCTTCCTAAGTGGGAACACAGTATCATCTTCAAACAATACTGTTAGGAATTGTATTCTTTGATTGGCTGTTAGACTCGTAATGTCTGATTTTTTGAAGCTAAAGGCAGTATTTTTGTCCCAGGAAATCCATCGTTTAGCGAGGTCAGTGCAAGCATTCAATAAATCGGTATTATAATTTGGAATAACAGGAGGCATCCCTGGTTTGTTTAGCCAAGTATCCCAATCCACTGAATCCAGAATCTGAAAAATGAACAAAATTTTAATAAATGATCCGGACTTTTTCATTTCTTATTATTTTAGGGCGCGGACTCACACCACTATTGACACTATTTCATACTTTTTTTGAGATGATTCAGGGGTCACCAAGGGTGGATCCAGGGGTACGGATGGAGCCCCCCCCCCTGGAGATTTGAAGCAACAAATTAAAAATTTGTATACAAGCTCCATAAAGTACTTAGGTGAAAAAAACACATTTTTTGGCTGTTTCTGAAACCTTGTATAAAACAAACCGGAAAAACTAATAGTTTCTAATAGGGCTGAAGTTGACCTTAGGTTTTTTTATATTTTTGCACGTGCGCAATATGATTTTTTTTACTTTTTACGTAATATTGAATATTTAATTTTAAATATCTCCGGAAATATTAATGCCACACTCTAAGAAAAAGTCTATTAACATCAATAGAAACGTTTCACTGTTCAAATACTTATCCGTTAAATGCAAAACGGAAGTAGTTTTAATGATGAAGGATTTATTTTGACTTTAAAAAGAATTCCTTGAACTATTAAAGGATTTAATTTGTTAGCTAGCAGAGCAAGTGCGCCTGTGTATGAGTGAATATCGTTTAGCACCCAATGTGCGCAAGTAAATTTTTTCACTGCGCGATTTGTTTATTAATTGATAAAGTGAGTGAAAAAACGTGCGAAATGATGTAGAAAATGGATTTCTTCAAAAAATTAGGAATCCCAGGTTGTGACGCGAAAACTTTGGAAGATACGTGTATTAAAAGAACAATTTTTGATCCGCATAACCTCAATTTTCATTGCTTTTTACACTTTTGACGTATGAAAAATTTGCACCAACACAAAGTTGTATCTTTAAATTTTTTAAGTTTGAAATATAGAACTGATTGTTGTTATACAATTGATAATTATAAATTTTATATTCACATTGACCAAATTTCGGCTTTTGTACATTACTTGCACGTGATATCATGCAATAAGTTTTCTTTTAATGTACAAATGATCCAATTTTGAATGGAAAATCCTTTAATAGTGAAAGGAATCGTTTGACAGTCAAAAGTCTATTTTTAGAGTGTACGAAAAAAAGAACGTTAGTTTCAGAATCATTGCTTCAAAATACATTTGAAAAAAACGATAGAAATCGAATAAGCCCGAATTTTATAAAATTTTGTAACTTAGTGTAATATAATACCATCAAAGTTTTCCGGGGATTGGTAATGATTCTTCAAGATTTTTCTCTTATATAGGTTGAAATATATCAGAATTATCTACAAGAGAAGCCAGGTAGAAGATATTTGATCAATTATTTGAGAAGATGTTGCAAAAATAGTGTGAATTTTAATGTTTCCTTACAATTTAAATAAAATCTAATACAATAAACATTTTAAAAAGTTGATACTAATGAGATATTGCATCGTTAGAAAAATAATAATAATAAAAATCAAATGAATATATATTTTTAATAAATTTGAGAGAAACCTCATGATTTATTTCACATATCTTACAAAAATATTTCTTTCATCAGACAAAAATATTCAAATTTTTTCAACATTTGTGTTTCAACTTTAAACGTGCTGCATTTTTGCGCTACGCAAGCCAACATTTTCACAATAATGGTGATAAGTTAGTGCAATTTTATAGAAATTCACCTTTAAAATGATGCAAAGGACATTGAAAAATGTTGACTATAATTATTAAAGTAAAAACATCTTCTTAATACATTGACAAAAAATAACATGATCTTGGCTCATTTTATAAAAAATTCCGATGCTAACTCTCATGTAATTAAAATTAAAAGAACTTCAGCAGTATTCGATAAACATGTATATGTATATTATGTTACATTTCTCATATATGTACTTTGGTTTGGGACAAATTACAATAAACATATTGAAATCGGTCAGGAAGAAAAAATGTAATCGGGAAGAAACGGGGAATTTCAAATTTACCGATATCTAGATACCCTGACACTGTATTCCCAAAAAGATCAATTTTTCGAAATTTCATGCGTCCTAGGATACTTATGCGACTTTTTGAAAAAAATTCTAATGGATTCTAAACCTGCGTCGTTCATATATGTTTATTACTTTAAAAATATCATGCGAATATTTTGCTACTACATAATAGCCAATATTGATATTATTTTTTGAGCTCTGAAGTGCGTCCGAGCCCTGTAATTTTTCTATTTTTATATAAGACTTTATAAAAAGCGAACCTGTGTCTTTTTTGAGAAGTATTCATACAAGTAGTCCTTCCAGTCTGATGTTTCAATACTCTTATACTTGAAAGTCTCAAAGTAACTTCTTAAAAACGGTTCAAATTCTTTGGGACCGCCGAGAAGTTCTTCCAAGTAATAAAGAAAAGTGCTGCCCTTCTCGAAAGGAACGCTGGAAAATGTGCCGCCTGGATCGACTCCATCCAAATTTATAACCAGCTTGGTTAATTCAGGACTCAAGGATTTAAGCTATCAAAGATGAAGATTGATTAATAACGTTTTTTTTATAAACTCAGCGGCGGACTGGTCCTCATATATATAATTAAAAATAAGGTTAACAACCACCGCAGGGTCCCACTGGGAGCAACTGCCATCTAAAAATGACACCGGCTCTCAGTAGGACCGCAGTAAATCCCACTCATGGCCACGTCTCACAACCGTGAGATGGGTGTTCAAATATATATATATATATAAATATATTTATCGCGGTCCTACTGGGAGCTGATGTCATTTTTTAGATGGCACTTGCTCGCAGTGAGACCCTGCGGTGGTTGTTAATCTTTAGTTTTTAATTATATATATATATATGATATATAACTAGGCGGACACCCTCTATCACGATGAGACGAGATTAAACTCAAAGAAAGGGGCGTGACTTTGGCGGCTACACCGGTATTGCCACGCCAGTCAGCCGCAGCATACAGTTGCGTAAAAACAAAAAATAGAAAATAGGCGTACAGCATCTTTGAGTCTTGAGAGACCCATTAAGGCATTAAATTGTCTGACTTTTTCGCCAAACATCCTCCCATCTATTTTGTATTGAATGAACGTAGTGAATCCTTCATTTAACCAGAAATGTTCGTAATTGGCATTTGTCACCAAGTTTCCAGTCCAGCTGTGCGAAATTTGGCGAGCAATTGTACTGGCTAATGAACGATCACCAGCGAGTAAGGTTGGCGTCACATAAGTTAAACAAGGATTTTCCATCCCACCGTAGGCAAAACTGGGAGGGAGAACCAGCAGATCGTAGACGCCTAAAAAAAAAGAAAAATGGAGTCTCAGTATAAGGGGTCATCCACAAATTACGTAACGCTTTTAATGTGCTAAATAGTGCAAAGATGCAAGATTAGAATTATTAAAAGTGTTACACATGTAGTCTTTTCCTCACTCGGTAAAACCTATATTCATAAAATAATTAATACTGGACTGGCGAAATGGAAAAGGGGAATTTTGGAACTTTCAGTACCTAACGAAACTATGAATAGCTCGTCAACAATTTTCCTTTTACGCTTCTGAGGATGTCCATTCGGCTGGCAGTCTCCTAACTTTTTATTAAATCCAACAAACTGTTTTTTCAAATATTTTTCGGCGTGTTGAAAAATTGATTCCTGACTTCACTGAGAGTCTCATGTTAATTGAAAAGAAAATAACGAGAAAAAAACATTTTTGAAGTGAACGTAAAAATCGGTCATTTAGAACAATTTTAAAATTTTGGTGTGAAAAAACTACTTTATGTAAATGCAGGGATCACAGCGCAAAAGGAGTTCAAAAAAGGGTTCATATCTTCTGTTCTCTTTTTTAAATTTACAATATAAAATTTTTAAAATTCAAAAAAAAATTTGCCTTTAATGAAACAATTTGGTGCAAAAAGAAGTTAAAAGAGAGATGTTCTCTAAAACCTTTTATTTTCACGAAGGCAAACAAAAGACTAACTGGTTACAAGTTTCAATGTATAAAAGATGCGGTTGCGCATTAGTCGCGCATGCGATTTACACATACAAAAGAGGCGCGAAGATTTGAAAAGCACAATTCACAACACCTTCCCTTCTTGAAAACTTCGCGCAAAATAAAACAAAAATACAAACTAGAATTAAGCAAGAAAAAACTCACTTATTGCTCGCATACACCGAAATATTGTTTCTTGGTTTTCATCCCGAGACGCTCACACAAAAAAGAAAATTTGGATCTTGGGAACGCTTTTGTGAACAGATCTGCGCATTGCTCATCTGTTGACACGAATTTCGCAAACCAATTCTTTTCCTTCAACTAACTCTCGAACGTAATGAAACTTTATATCAATATGTTTCTTTCGCTTGTGAAACTCTGGATTTTTCATCAGTCGAATTGCGCTTTGATTGTCAACAAACAAGCAAGTCGCATCCATTTGTTCTCAAGAGAGATCCTTTAATACTTGTCGCAACCAGATCGCTTCGCGCGCGGCCAAAGCTGCCGCGATGTACTCAGCCTCCGTAGTACTGAGTGTGACAGTTTTCTGTCTTTGACAGCACCAAGTGACGACTCCGTTGCATAAGAAGAAAGCAAAACCGGTTGTCGAACGTCGTGTGTCGACATCTCCAGCAAAATCCGAATCAGTGAAACCTGTCAAAACAAAATTGTCACTTGTTGCTTTGTAAACAATACAAAAATCAATCGAACCTGACACGTATTTAATAATTCTTTTAAAAGCGTTCCAATGACTCGCGTCATGACTTTCAAGGAATTTGCTCACGTTATTTACAGCGTATGCAATGTCGGGGCGCGACACTACAGCAACAAACATCAAAGAACCGACGGCCTCGCGATAAGGCACATTTTCGATTGTTTTTACCCTTTTTGCTTTACAGAAAATCTGGTTTGGATCCGCGGGTATACATACTGGACTCGCACTATCCATTCTGAATTTGTTTACAACTTTCAATGCATATGAAAATTGATGAACAAACATTCTTTTCTTGCTTCTGTCACGTTCGAATTCGACCCCGGAAAAACAAGCTGAATCACCCAGCTTGATCTCAAACGATTCACTCTATGCGTCAATTACGATATTCAACGATTTTTGCGATTTTGATGCAGCTAATTCGTCATCATCAAAAAGCGGAACAATAACTTCATTGTTGTTTAACAAACCGCGGAAAATGCACTTTTCACTCGCGCACTGCTCGAGCCACAATTCTATCAGAGGACACTTGAACTTCGCATTCCAACACCGCGCAGCCTGTTTCAAACCATTCCACGCTTTTAACAAGCGGCACACGTTGTTTTTACTTGCAGCACTGCGAATCCCCTCTGGCACTTCCATAAAGATCTCCTCATGGAGATCCCCGTAGAGAAACACGGTTTTGATGTCGAACTGCATCAATTCGAGGTCCAAATGCGTGACCAGTGCGAGAAAGAGCCGAAGGGAATCGTATCGAATAACGGGGGCGAAAGTTTCCATGTAATCGAGTCCCTCGACTTAACGAAAACCTCGAGCACAGAGCCGAGCCTTATGTTTCACTGGATTGCCTCTTTTATCTCGGAGAACTTTAAGCACTCACTTGGAATCAATAAGTTTCATTTCAGGTGTTCGAGGAACGGATTCCCACTTGCGATTTCGCGATGCGAGTCGATCTCTGTCTCAATTGCCTGTTTCCATGCGCTGGATTCGGACCCGCTGATAGCTTCCTCATACGACAGCAACGGATATTCCGCCACGTTCGCCTGATATCGCTTCGTTCTTTGGAGACTGCTTCTTTCGCGAAGTTGATACTGGCCTCGCATATCTTTTGGTTGCTCTTGTGTCGCACTTAGTTCCGCCTTTGCTCCGTTTTCACTCTCGCTGTCCCGTGGTCTCTCCTCGACGTCACCCCTAGAATCTGCATCGTCGTCACCGTCGATAGAAACCGACTCGTTGCTATTTGTCTCTTCAGTGCACGGCAGGACAAAAACATAATCAAAACATTTCGACGAAAAAATGACAGCAGCTGTTTTTTCGTTGAAAACAACGTCTCTGGAGATGGTTATTTTCTTGGTCGTCGGATCGTAAACTCTAAAATTGCTCGAATTTTCCTGATACCCGACCATTACGTGTTTTTTCGACTTCGCGTCGAATTCCCTTCGAAATTGCTTCGGGATATTCGTATATACAGTGCACCCAAAAACTCGGAGATGATCAACTTTGGGTTTCTCGCCGTTCAAAAACTCGAATCGTGTTTTCTCTGAATGAGATCTGGATACGATCCGGTTTTGTAGATACACGGCTGTGTTCACGGCTTTGGCCCAAAGGAAAATCGGAAGATCGTTGGCTTTCATAATCGTTCTTGCTGCCTCTACAATGGTTCGATTTGCTCGCTTGGATTTTCCGTTCGGTTCAGGCGTGTACGGAGTTGAATTTGTCATCTCGATGCCTTATTGCGCGAGGTAACTTTTAAAATCAGTGTTCACATATTCTAGCCCGTTATCACTGCGCAGAACTTTCATTGAACCATCAAATTTGTTTTTTATTTTTATCGCAAATTCACGATATTTCTGGACAAATTGATCTTTCGATCGCACTAAGTATGCGGTTTTATATCCGGAGGCCTCATCCACGAAAACAATAAAGTATCTCGCACCGCCCAAAGATTCGACCGACATTGGCCTGCATACATCGGTATGAAAACACTCACCGACACGCCATTGTTTACGTTTCACCGATTTTTGAAAAGGAAGATGATGCGCTTTACCGAATTCACATGGCGCACGAAAAAAATCGTCTGTACCGGTTACCTTGATTCCGTCAACGAAACTGTCAGAAATCGTTCTTTAGATGGCGTTCCTTCCAGCGTGGCCAAAACGCTCGTGCTATACTTTTATATCAGCCGACGACTCACTCACGTCTATCTCGGTTGTGCAGTTTCCCTGAGCGAGTGAAACCGCGAAAAACTTGCGATAAATCGCATTCGTCTGTTTGACACCTTCAGCGACCAGTTTTCCGCATCTCGAAATCACTACGAGATTTTCGGAGAAAGTCACATCGAAACCTCGCGCCGCGCACACTCCGACCAAAAATAAATGTTTTCGAAATTTCGGGACGTACAGCACATTTTCTATCGTAGAACAAGTCCACTCGTTGTTTACGAATTTCTGGATTTTCATAGTTCCTGAGCCGCGCACTTCACAAACACCATTATCGCTAAGCATGACATACTCACCAGATGTGGCGAAGAAATCTGTAAACCATTCACGCCTGAAAGAAATGTGCTAGAGCGAGAACTGTCGAGAAGACACACGTCACTAATATCCGTCTTCTCCAAACGCTCGACTACGTGACGAAGATTTTCTTCTTCTACGTCGGTACTGACGAAGGCACAATCGTCCGATTGGCCCTTCCTCTCGTTATTTTTCTTCTCTGCTTTATTTTTCTTCTTATTTGGACATTTCCAGGCATAATGACCTTTTTTGCGGCACGAAAAGCACTCGATCATTGCCCATCTTTTGCTCCTTTCTTCTCGAACTTTTTCGCGCCATCGCCATCAGCCGATATCGCGCCGTCATTTGCCAGTGATCTCGTTTCTTCTTTCAGAAATCTTTTCTGGAGATTCTCTAGTGTTTGCCGCTCTGGTTCGACGCTGTCCCATGCAGTCTTTAGGTCGTTGAATCTGAAAGGCAGGCTTGCTAAAATTTTCGTTATTACCGCTACGTTGAAAATTGCCTCACCGACGTCACTCAGCTGTGCAGCCATGTTTTGCACTTTCGATACGTGCTGAGTTATCGTATGGTTTGACTCCATTTTGTATTCATGAAAGCGCTGCATCATAATAATTTTTTTGGTCTGTCATTTCTGCTCATACATCAGAGCCAACTTTGTCCACATCTCGTGGCTCGACTTGCATTTCAGGATGCTTTCGACATGAGCAGGTTCCATCGTTGACGAGATGAAATACATAGCTTTTGCATCCTCTTTCTTCCAGCTCTCTAACGTATTATCAATTACCTCGGGTTTCACTCGCGTTCCATCGACTACATCGTCGATTCCGTGCGCGACGAGAATTGCTCTCACTTGAAAGTTCCATATTTGGTAATTCGATCCGTTTAACTTATCCATATGTCGCGTTTAACCGAGATCGGCCATTTTCACTTACACGCCTTGTCACTCGCGCGCGTCGATCACGTATTACGCCTCACGCTAACTTATGTATTACGTCTTGCAAACGTATTAGCTATTCATTTACCAGCTTTACTTTTTCGTTACACACCAACCCAACGACGCACTGGATCCATAACCTAATGAAACAATTTGGTGCAAAAAGAAATTAAAAAAAAGACGTGCTCTAAAAGCTGTTTATTTCACGAAGGCAAACAAAAGACTAACTGGTTACAAGTTTCAATGTATAAAAGATGTGGTTGTGTAGTGTATTAGCATTCACAACAAAAACAATAAAATAAAAATCAATAATGCTCATGGTACTTGAAAATGTGTATTTTTACATTCTCATCCAGAGAATGTATTAGATTTGTGTAAGATTTGACTCCCCCGGTTTTTGACAAATGTCCACGTTTTGAGACCCCCTGAACCCAAAAAACAGGTTTTTACGAATGTGTCTGTCTGTCTGTATGTATGTTTTTATAATATTATTACCTTGTGAGCACTATTCAATGGAAGACCCAGACTTTTGCAAGCATTAGAAATCAGCTCATCTATATTTGTGCATTTAACAAAAACTTTTTTTTTCTTTCCGGTCCAGTGACTTTAAAAATCTCTATTTCTGACATCTGTAAGCAAAAAGATCAAACATTTATGTGTTTATTATTCAAAAATGCGTATAAAATAGACATAGACTTACTTTCAAAGTAAATTTTTATTTTCTTTAGGCTATTAAATACAGTCATAAGCATATATTTTGTAGAAGTAATTGCGTACTTTTTTTAAAGTGATTTTTGAAATATAACATCATGAGCTTTATAATTTTAAGAATACTTTACAAAGTGCTTATCATTGAAAAGATAAATTATATTATTACATTTATCCGAGGATTTTAGCATAAAGGACTAGCTACGAGTCCAGGTTTAATTTTAACGTATGATGTAGTGTTCTGTACATAAACGTGAAGTGGTTCGTATTCGAGTAATTGACTGACTGGAATACATTCATATCGAATGAAGTTTCCAAGCTCATAGAGTCGAAGACTTATTTGAAAAGTGGTCTCTAAAATTTTCAAAATGAGGTGCAAATCTTCTTTATCATCACACAATATAATTGCAATTCTACCCATTTCTACATTGTCCTGGTAAGCTTCTTGTCGTAGAGCAATAACATCACCTTTTCTGTAATGATTTCTTTTCATTATAGCACTTGAACATTCAGTGAGCTTTATACCCAAATGACTATCATTTATAACCCTTTGTATCTCTGCGGAGTAACGATGAATGTAAAATTCTGTCACCTCGTTCAAATGCTGCTCACATTTCAATCCTGCACCAGAACGCAATAAACTTTGAAAAAGTTCATGTTTTTCAGATAATGACAGGGTTATATTTTTGAAACATTTAATGTTTCTCATCACCCTTTTGAAAAATGTGTGCTTGCTTTCAAATCGCAGAGTGAAAGTTTTTTTAGGGGACCAAGCTAAAGAAGCATTTCAGAATAGTGCGTTACAAAATGGTGCTTTGGGCGCAATTTAATATAAGAAAATTAATTCTTCCTCATTCCGAGATATTCGTTAATAATGTCTACCAAATAGGGTAGGTAAGACTTGTGAACTTGTGGTGCAATCACAATTTCAACGATTTCTGTGAGTTTGAGCAAACAATGCCAAACCTCGTCCTCAATATTAATTCTATATCCCACGAAAAGTGGGTAAAGACGAAGCAAAGTTAAAATCTGCCATGCGCCACCCACAAGTCTTTCTCCGTTCTCTGGTATACTAGCTGGCTTATCCCTTTGATGTGTGCAAGGCATGGTGGTGGTCAGAGTCGTCTGCATCATATGTGTTCCTCTCATTTTCATCTTTGTTTTCATTTTCTACGTCTACATCTTCTCCATTCTCATCTTCTTCACCCTCATGAACGTCATCCTCGTCATCATCTTCTTCATCCTTTCTTCATCCTCATCCCATTCTTCATCCTCATCCTCTTCTTCATCTTCTTCCTCTTCATCTTCTTCCTTTTCATCTTCTTCCTATTTAATCTTCTTCCTCTTCATCCTCTTCCACCTCCTCCTCTCTTTGTTCAATTGTTTCTAAAATCGTATTCCTAGCTAACGTCGGCCAAAAATTGGCTCGAGTAACTAAGCAGTACCTGCAGAAGTAATTCGATACGCTAAAATTTTCTACATATCCTCCTAGCTGATGGCCTCCTAAGTTATCATTGGCTATGAATACAACTGAACCTTTTACAAATTTATTAGGGAAAATTTCGACGCCTTCCGTTTCTAGTGTCAGTAAGTCTTTCACGAGTTCCTTGTAGACTTTTTTATGTGAAAATTCTTTTTCTTCACAAGGAAGGACAAGTTGAATGTATTTATACGCGAACGAATGTAGTCGGGTAAATTTCCTAAACTTAAGTACACCGCAAGAATTTTATGCTCTTTACGAGCTGGCCCAATGGGATTAACGACCTCGAAACTGTCCGTGTATAAAAGAAGATGAAGACTCTCGGGAATATCTAAAAGAATTGGTTAGATTTGAACATGGATCCATCTGTAAAATCTTTGAGAACATCTGTCTCATTCCTAGGTGCCTGTAAATTAATTTTAAACGACTTATCTTTAAACATAGCTTTCAGCGTTTCAAGAATTGGTACATAATGAAAATGTGCTTTTTTTCCTTTAATAAGCCCTAATGACACAGATATTGGAGCTACATACGTCATATTTTTTTTGTAAAACTGTTTTCGTTTATAATCCGTACGTAAGTTGGAGCTGCAAGCATTTAAGGGGTCCTTGAGAAAACTTCTTCTACAATGTTATCGACTGCATCAGGAGTAATGTTCAAAGTTGCCAAATTTTCTTTTAGGTGATTCCGAATTCGGCTTCCAGTTTTAAGAATAATTGAGCTAAATTCAATTCATAAAGCTTAACGAAAGCATTGTTCAAAGCACAGTCAGTGAAATCACTTATTTCACTAAACTAGACTAAATCATCTACATCGGGCGCACTTTGAGTTTCATAAATGTATTCACGATTAATGCTTTCTTGATGCTCTGTTTCTATTCCCTCAGCCGCTGGTATTTCTTCCGTGCTAATATTCGAAGAACCTTTATGATATCTTGATAGATGACTAGTAAACGAGCTAACATCACAGTATTTTTTATCACAGTTTTTAAAAGGACAACTTACATTGTTGTTTACTCTCATGTGCTCATTTAAGTGTTTAATAAAACTCTGATCATCATAATATTCTTTCCCACAGATTAAAATACTGCAAACAAACGAACCATTTAAATTTCTCACACTTTGGAACGTTTTCAGATATAAATTATTACGCGCTCTTATATTATGCCCTTTAATTAAATGAACTTTTAAGGTCGTTTCATTTTTAAAAAGCTTTCTGCAACCATTGAAACCACAATGCTTATGTCTGCTAAGATTTCGATGAAGATTGTGATGCTCCAAATGCTTCGTGAAAAATTCGGTGCAGTGGCCACAAAACGGGCACAGGGACATTTTTCTCAACCAAATAGTTGAATTTTCTATCAAGAAATATAAATTGTTGAGATAAATGGAATAGTTCAATTTTCTGTTAAAACCATTAATTTTCAACAAAAATAATTTTCTCCAAAAGAATTAAAATGTCGACTGAAATCGGGAACCTTTAAATAAAAAATTAGCTCTCAATAAAGAAGTCGATCTCTCAACCAAAAAAGATTATTTCACGACGAAAACGGATCTACAAAAAGACACAATTTCTACCAAAAAAGATGAACCGGAAGATTTTTGACAAAGCATATGAATTCTCAACCAACTAGTAGAATTTTCTACTAAGAAATATAAATTGTTAACAAAAAATGGAATAGTTACATTTTCTGTTAAAACCATTAATTTTCAAAAACAACCAAAATTATTTTCACTAAAATAATAAAAATGTCGACTGAAATGAGGAGTCTTTGATAAAAAAAATAGCTTTTAATAAAGTAGTTAAACTCTCAATCGAAAACGATGAATTCCCGACAAAAACGAATTTAAAAAAGATTAAACTGCAGCCAAAGACAGTTGCATTTTCAAACAAACCGCTGATTTCACAAAACAAAAAGATAAATTTTTTTGAATAGAGTTTAATTTCCAACATGAAGAACTAATTTTCGAATTATACTTTTTGTTGAGATCATTAATTTTCAACAACAACAAAAATAATGTTTATAAAAATAATGAAAATGTCGACTGAAATAAGGACTTTTTAATCAAAAAAATAGCTTTTAATAAAGTATTTAAACTCTTAACCGAAAACGATGAATTCCCGAAGAAAGCGAATTTAAAAAATATTAAACTGCAACCAAAAACAGTTGCATTTTCAAACAAACCGTTGAATTTACAAAACAAAAAGATCAATTTCTTAGAATAGAGTTTAGTTTCCAACATAAAGAGCTTATTTTCGAATCATATTTTTTATCGAGATTATCAATTTTCAACAACAACAAAAATAATGTTCACAAAAACAATGAAAATGTCGACTGAAATAAGGAATCTTAAGAAAAAAAATAGCTTTTAATAAAGTAGTTAAACTCTCAACCGAAAACGATGAATACCCGACAAAAACGAATTTAAAAAAGATTAAACTGCAGCCAAAAACAGTTGCACTTTCAAACAAACCGCTGAATTCACAATACAAAAAGATCAATTTTTTTGAATAGAGTTTAAATTCCAACATGAAGAGCTAATTTTCGAATTGTATTTTTTGTTGAGATCATTAATTTTCAACAGCAACAAAAATAATGTTCACAAAAAAAATGAAAATATCGACTGGAATAAGGAATTTTTAATCAAAAAAATAGTTTTTAATAAAGTATTTAAACACTCAACCGAAAACGATGAATTCCCGACGAAAGCGAATTTAAAAAAGATTAAACTGTAACCAAAGACAGTTGCATTTTCAAACAAACCGTTGAATTAACAAGACAAAAAGATCAATTTTTCAGAATAGAGTTTAATTTCCAACATGAAAAGCTATTTTTCAAATTACATTCTTTGTTGAGACCATTAATTTTCAACAACAACAAAAATAATTTTCACAAAAATAATTACAATTTCGACTAAAATCAGGAATGTTTATCCACAAAAATAGATTTTAATAAAGTAGTTGAAAAAAGGATGCCCTTTGGTCTCAAAAACGCTCCTGCGACTTTCCAACATCTATTAGACCAGTTAATAGGTCCGGAGATAGAACCCCATGCCTTTGTTTATTTAGATGACGTAATAATCGTCACAAAAATCTTTGAAGAACACCTGCAATGGCTTTCTAAAGTCCTGACTATAATAAAAGATGCCAGTTTAGAGATCAATCTAGACAAGAGCGAATTCAGCTGCCCCCAAGTACACTATTTTGGTTTCCTTGTAAACAAAAATGGCTTAGAAACCGATCCCGACAAACTAGATCCTATCTTAAAATATCCCGCTCCTAAAAACGTAAAAGCGTTGCGTAAATTTCTCGCAATGTCCAGTTGGTACCGTAGAATCATTAAAAATTATCCGACCTTAGCGAGTCCCCTGTCGACGTTGCTTAGAAAAAGCAGCGTTGGATTTGGGGAGAAGACCAGCAATCCACTTTTGAGAAAATTAAACATTGCTTATCCGAAGCACCCGTTTTAACGTGTCCCAATTTTGAGATCCCTTTTTTATTGCAAACGGACGCTAGCAATACTGGATTAGGAGCCGTTCTTACCCAGAACGTTGATGGCCAAGAATCTGTGATCCCGTATGCTAGTCGCACTTGAAACGATGCTGAACAAAAATATACAACGACAGAGAAAGAATGCCTCGCGATCGTTTGGTCTATCGAAAAATACAGGCCTTATCTAGAAAGTTATAAGTTCACCGTAATCACAGATCACAGTAGCCTGCGCTTGTTGCATAATCTAAAAACCGCTACTGGTCGCTTAGTAAGATGGTCGTTATCCCTTCTGGAATACGTCTTTAATACTATACACAGAAAAGGTTCTTCCCATCACGTTCCCGATGCGTCTATCCGGGCTGTACCAGGTCCAAATTCCCGAAGAAATATTATTATTATTTAGAGATCCCATTCACTCCTGGTATTCCTGACGATTTGCAGTTGTGTCGGATTTCCTTGAAAGATTTCCCCGTTGGAAGATTACGAACGAGAAATTATATACCTACCGACCCAAACCCTTGTCGCTGACTTTGTTGAAGACCTTGACGAATGGAAGCTAGTACCCAAATGACAGCGAAAAGAAATCTGTGATATTAGAAGCTCACGACTAACCGCAATCTCGTCACCTAGGTACACAAAAACTTATGTGCGTGTTTTCGCTCAATATTACTGGTCTGGTTATTTTAGGAACATGAAAAACTATGTAAAATCTTGCACTATCTGTCAGATGTGCAAGGTGAAACAACAAGTACCCGCAGGCATAATGGGCATCGCATCGTAGAAGAACCGTGGATAGTTGTGGTCGCCGATTTCATGGGTCCCCTTCCTAGAAGTAAATTGGGTTTTCAATACATCTTTGTCATACAAGAGTTGTTTACGAGATGGGTAAAAATCTTACCCCTAAGCCCAGCAACGGGTAAGAAAATAGAGGCTGCTTTTCGTGAAAATATAATTAATCGCTGGGGAACGCCCCAAGTACTTCTTAGTGATAACGGGGCTGAATTCGTTAATAAAATCCTATATCAAATAGCTCAAGAATTTAGCATCATCCACACCACAACCCCTCCCTACCACCCCCAAGCGAAACCCGTGGAAAGAGTCAACAGAATCTTGAAAACCATGTTAGTCTCAGATATAGATAAGGACCATGGTACATGGGACCAACACGTTTCCGAATTCCAATTCGCATACAATGCGGCCCAACATACCTCGCTCAAGACCTCCTCTGCCTTTTTAAATTTCGGTAGAAAACCCCAACCCATAAATGCTCAAAGATCCCGATCAAATGGCGAACCTGAAATAAGAACTCGTGACCACGAATCTTGGAACAGTAGAATGACTAAAATCCAACTTATGCGTGACTGGGTGATTAAGAACCTGGACCATGCGTTTGAAAAACAATCTAAGTATTATAATCTTAGACGCAGGCAAATAAAGTTCCATAAAGGAGATTTAGTTCTATCCCGATCCCGAGTTCTTTCCTCCAAGATCAAAAATATTTCCGCGAAATTATGCCCCAGATACACTGGCCCCTACCGAGTCTCGAAAGTGTTATCCTGCTCTGTCTATGAACTTTCGGACCTCTCCGACAAGTTCATGGGTCATGGGTATTTTGTAGACCGGAAGATAAAGACCTCCGAGATGGAGACCCAGACCCATCCCGAAAAGAAATATTAGACCGTCGCGACCCAAACCTCTCCTACGATCTCCTACACCATAGCGACCCAGACTTCTCCTACGACCTCCAACACGACAGAGACCCAAACCCCTCCTACGACATTCAACACTATAGCGACCAAAACTTCCTTCCCACCCCCAACTCGCAAACTAGTATCTTTCGCCTCTGCTTCCAAAATTTTCCCTTTCTCTCAACCCATGTAACCTTCTTCCCCAAAACCCCAGATCCGTTCCCTGCTATCTCTAACCGTCCCGACCCTCCGAAACTTCAACACCCAGACAATCCAGTTTCTCCACACCACAGCGCGGTTTGGGTGCTGGAATTATGGAGGAACCGACCATAGGTACTCGCAATGCCAGCACCCACTGTCAGCCTTCTGTTACAGATGTGGAGAACCTGGATTCTCCACTGTGAACTGCCCGTATTGTACCCGTTCCTCCCTCCGTTTGCCCTAATACCGCCACTTATAGCCCTGCTTTTGTTTTGAGAACCCTACGATACCCTCCTCTTTGTTTTGCGATCCCATTCTTACTATTTTTTTTCTCTGTTTCTTTCGTCTTTTACCCATCCCATTCCTTTTCTTCTATTTCGCGTTTCTTTTTTCCCCCCTTTTGCATTTTTTTTAAATTTCTTTTCTTCCTGTATTTGCCTCTCGCCTACGGTTCTTCTCTTTTGCGGAAATGCTTTTTCTGGTTCATGATTAGAAATTGTTCTCTATTCATTTTTGTGCATACGCTTTTTTCATTATTGTCGCCAATCGAACTTTTTTTTGCCACTTTCAAGTATGTATAATTCCGATTTATAATTAAAACGTTAATTTCGCACGTGCATAAATTTTGATTCACTGCATCGCCCAAATTTACTATGATTTCTTTTGTTTACTTTCTCTCGGCTTTCTGTGTTTGTTTTCGTTTATATCTGCTTACCTTTTTCGTTATTCGCTCAATTTTTTTATGATTTTCTGATATTTAATTTCTTTTCTTTTTTTTTTTTATCATCCTTCATTTTTCTATTGCGATACTATTTTTGTTTTGTTTATGATTTGATTTTGTTTTATTTATTTATTCAAGGCGCTCCCAGTTTTGAACATGAAGTCTATTGGAGTTATCTTTATTTCACTTGGCTGGTCATTTGCGATTTAGGTTCCTACACTCTTTTGAAATTAAATTTTTTTGCCTTGTCTCCCTAACGGTTTGAGACCTTTTCGGTCCTCTCCAAGGAAAGGGAAGTTGTTACGTTGGAGATTTTTTGCGACTCACAAATTCTATTTTATATAAAGTATCATGAATAAAAAGTTCTCGTGTTCACATGGAGAGCAAGAAAATTCGGCACTCCTCTATTTTGGTTATATTTTTCCTTATTCATTATATTTTAATTTATGTCTTATTTTATTGTTCGGTTCTATTATTTCCTTTTATCGCTCCGATGGTTATGTGAATTGTAAGGGCATAGGGCTTTTCTAATTTTTTGTGTGTAATTTTTTAATTCCGCGGTCTCGAACGAAAGCCATGAAGATTTCTGGCACCTACGCAAACGATCGATCAAGATCCACCAACGCCTCACCTTCATCAGATCTTCGCATCCACGATCCCCACATAGATTTCAGGATTTAGTATGGCCAATCCTTCTGACATCCAGGATAGAATAGAGGAAACTACCCATAAGGATAGAATGGATTAATCTTATTATCGGAAACCCCTTTTGACATCCATGGCCGGATATACAGTTCTGCCAATGAAGGATAGAAGGGACAGCAAACATTATCGATGGTCATCTGAGATCCAAGGCACGTTCCTGGTGAAGATCGACCGAGGCAGGTACCAGCCTAATTTTGCAAAGGACTAGGTAACTTTACATCTAAATTATTGTCTTTAATAATGTTTCTATTTTGAACAGACGTTCTCGGCTTTTAGGCCACTTTTTTTTGTGTTTTCTATTCATCGGGAGCCTCGACAAACCCACTCCACACCTGCAGTAAGGAGAAGAGGGCTTGTTCGACACCTCGACACCAGGATACAGTCGGCCCTGAAAGCAAGAATGGACGATTCCTGCCTCTCCTACAACAGCAACGAATAAGGACTGGTGAAGAGAAGGAAGAACAACAAGATGGACGAATCGAAAACGGACCTCATAGGCTGCCTTCCTCCCGACCGTTGCGAATTATAGAATATAAAATCGCGCGCGCCAGCCCTTCCCGCGAATCATGTGATCCCTTGCGTTCCTTTAATACAACGGTAGAGTCGTTTGTAAACACTTCGTGTCAGCATGCAGACGAGACAACGCTCCGCAGCTTAACCCTGGTAGGACGCCAAGTATATAATGGTCTAGCCAAGTAGCCTATCTTTTTCTCTTTTTCGTTTTCTTTCGTTTGTTTCTCGGACTCCTTGGCTAAATCAGCTTCAATGAATTTATTGCGTATATAAATATATATATATATATGCATAGAGAGATTGATGCCTCTTTGGAAAACTAGATTTACTATCTCATCTTGAAATTATTGTGTGACAAAAAACAACGTCACCTTCCAGAAAGGCGTCCTTCAGGGCGATACCATGAGCCCTTTGCTTTTTTGCATCACACTTCTGCCTCTATCTCTCGCACTAAGAAATTCCTCTAATACGCAGCAACTTTCCTCGTGGTCCGCGAGGCACGCTGGCACGCAATAATCTCGCTAACCTCGCTACAATTTACCTTTAATCACTCTCTCAATTTCCGCGATTTGATTCTATCACTATTTTTCCCCCCCAAGCGCACTTATTTTGCCCTTCAATTTACGTGATTTACACTTTTCTGAACTGTTTGCGTGCCGCTCGGGAATCAGAAATCTTCCGAAATGTGCCGATTGAAGGTGATTTTTAAACGCCGCTATCGATGCGTACAATCGAAAAATTTTGCGGGATTTGAATTTTTGTAATGACTTGTTGATTAGATTAAATGCGTTTGATTAATAGCATTTTCTGTTTAAAAAACCCGTTTTAGCCGGTTTTTTAGTAAGAACACGAGGGGTTCCTGAAAAATAGCAACCTGGTGTGCAGCATTCCCCACGCATTTTTTAATTATAGGTTGGCCCAATTTTTTAATTTTTTTTCAAATTTCCATGATTATTGCACCCAAAAATTGTTCGAATCCGCAAAAAATTAACGCGTTTTTTTTTTATTCTTCAAATTATATTTAGGGGTTCCGCGCCCCACACGTATTTCCCATGAAAAATACGATTTTGTCCATTTTATTCAGAATCGTCAATATTAGGTGAATCGAGTTGACAATTTATTATGCATAATAATACTCTCTTAAATTCAAATAATGCTGAAAAGTTGAAGTTTTTCTCAAACTTTCCACTTTTTGTCCACTTTTCAAATAAAGTGAGGTGATGATTAATTCAAATTAACAAACATAATGGTTTAAACAATTTATTATTGTTTTAGCCAATTTCTCTTAGAATTGAGTGAGAAAGTCGCGTTTTTTAAAAAAATATTTCAACTTATTTTCAACTTTTCAGTTAAATTAAAGCATTTAATAAATAAAATTCGACAAAAATAATTGTTTAAACGATTTATTATTTATAATAATATTCTTCTTAATTAAAATAATGCAGAAAAGTTGCAGTTTTTCTCAAACTTTCCACTTTTTGTCCACTTTTCAATTAGAGTGAGGTAATAATTAATTGAAGTTAACAAACATAATTGTTCAAACAATTTATTATTGTTTTAGCAATTTTCTCTTAAAATTGAGTTAGAAAGTCGCGTTTTTTTTTTAATTTTTCAACTTAATTTCAACTTTTTAGTTATATTGAAGCAATAATTAATTAAATTCAACACAAATAATTGTTTAAACGATTTAATATTCAAAATAATATTCTTCTTAATTAAAATAATGCTGAAAAGTTGCAGTTTTTCTCCAACTTTCCACTTTTTGTCCATTTTTCAATTAGAGTGAGGTAATAATTAATTCAAGTTAACAAACATAATTGTTTAAACAATTTATTATTGTTTTAGCAATTTTCTTTTAGAACTTTCTTCCAGCCAGCACTTAGACTCAGTACTGGGCCATTACTAAACCAGTACTACGTCAACACTCGGCAAAACTCCTAAGTCGGCTTCTAGCCAACACTTGGATTCAGTACTGGCCCAGTACTAAACCAGTACCGGGCCAACGCTCGGCAAAACTCCTTAATTTTCTTTCAGCCAGCACTTGGACACAGTACTGGGCCAGTACTAAACCAGTACTACGCCAACACTCGGCAAAACTCCAAAGTCGGCTTCTAGCCAACACTTGGATTCAGTACTGGGGCAGTAATAAACCAGTACCGGGCCAACACTCGGCAAAATTCCTTAATTTTTTTCCAGCCAGCACTTGGACTCAGTATTGGGCCAGTACTAAACCAGTACTACGCCAACACTTGGCAAAACTCCTAAGTCGGCTTCTAGCCAACACTTGGATTCAGTACTGGGGCAGTCATAAACCAGTACCGGGCCAACGCTCGGCAAAACTCCTTAATTTTCTTCCAGCCAACACTTGGACTCAGTACTGGGGCAGCACTAAACCAGTACCGGGCCAACGCTCGGCAAAACACCTTAATTTTCTTCCAGCCAGCACTTGGACTCAGTACTGGGCCAGTACTAAACCAGTACCGCGCCAACGCTCGGCAAAACTCCTTAATTTTCTTTCAGCCAGCACTTGGACTCAGTACTGGGGCAGTAATAAACCAGTACGGGGCCAACGCTCGGCAAAACTCCTTAATTTTGTTCCAGCCAGCACTTGGACTCAGTACTGGGACAGTACTCAACCAGTACTGCGTCAACACTCGGCAAAACTCCTAAGTCGGCTTCCAGCCAGCACTTGGATTCAGTAGTGGGGCAGTACCGAACCAGTACCGCGCCAACGCTCGGCAGGGTACAGTTGATCAGCACTGGCATTGTTCCTCGTTTACAAGTGGCGCGGTAAAGTTGATCAGCACTGGCATTGTTCCTCATTTACAAATGGCGCGGTACTATGCCGTTCGTAAGATCCGGCATAAGTCCGACTTTTCCGCCTGGGGTGTCCCATTTTTTCTCTGAGCGCTTCATATGTCAATCGATTCGTCTCGAACCAAGGAATATTTCCTATTCTCGCATTAACTTTGAATTATAATTTATAATGCATGCAACTTTTTACATTCCCATCATAATGAGAAGGTAGTATTGATTTCATGTGAAAAATGACTTTCGTGGATTACATCAAATGTAGACGTTTTGAGGCACCCTGAGTCAGAAAAAATAGTTTTTACTTCGGTGTCTGTCTGTGTCTGTCGTCGTCGTCGTCTGTATGCCGGATAATTTTTGAAAGACTAATCGGATTGGCTCGTGCTTTGGCACACAGTTTCAGGGACCAAAAAGTTAGAGCATTTTCAAAATTTGTATACCATTTTTTTTCAAAATTCAGAAATTGCATGGACGGCCATCCGTAGTACTCAAAAATTAAAACCATTTATCCTCGTGACTTTTTTCGATGAAAGGAAAATTGTCAGAGTTATAGCATTTTCAAATCCCCCCAAAAAAGCGAAAATTAACATTTTAAGCCAAATATAGCGCGATATGAAAAAAAGTCAAGAGAAAAAAAACGTTACTTTTTGACAGACCTACAAGATTATCATGACGACTTTTTGAGTTTTCTTAAAAAATCGAAAATTCAAATTTTGTTCGCACAAAAAATAATGAATTATAGCATTCTCATTATAATGAGAAGGTATTGATTGGGAAGGGTACAACTGTACACGGAGCAACTGTGCACGAGCCCATCTGTGCACGTCGGAGGCCACTGGTACAACTGTGCACGTTGTTGGTCACAGGCACAACTGTACACCGACCATCTGTGCACGTCTAAATTTCGACGTGCTCAGTTGGGAGTCTGCCATCTGTGCACATGAACTGTTGCAAGGGTACCATCTGTGCACGTCTAAATTTTGGCGTGCACAGTTGGGAGTCTCGCGGGTATCAGTTTGCAGAATTAGACTCTTTATTTAAAAGTCCACGTACCCAGATGGTACCCTTCCAACTGTGCTCGTCTCAATTAATACGATTAGATTTTCAACTCACAAGTCCACGTGTACAAATGGTACCCTCGGAACTGTGTACATCTCAATTAATAAGATAAGATGCTCAACTTACAAGTCCGCGTGCCCATATGGGAGACTCCGAACTGGGTGCGTATCAGTTAATGAACTTAGACTCTTTCTTTAAAAGTCCACAAAACCCAGATGGTGCACTTTTTGGTGACAAATGATTTTATTAATCGAAACTTGCACAGTGGAAAGGGTACCATACGCACACGTTTTAAGTGAAATTGATGATTTTAATAGTACTAAGTGAAAAATCTGATTTTATTTATTAAGACGTGCATTTTCGGGAGTCTAATCTGTGCACGTTGACTTGTAAGTCAATTATATGACCGTCTCAATTGAGACGTGCCCAGTTGGGAGTCTTCCATCTGTGCACGTGCATAGTTGGGAGTCTCCTATCTGTGCACGTGTACAGTTGGAAGTCTCCCATCTGTGCACATCAACTGTTGCTAGGGTACCATCTGTGCACATCTAAATTTCGACGTGCACAGTTGGGAGTCTCCCATCTGTGCACGACGACCGTTGCTAGGCAAGCTGCCATCTTGGTTCCCCGCGAAATTCAAAATCGCTAACTTGATATCCAATTTTTAAGAAATGAATTTTGGTCTAGAACGTAATTAAATAGTAATGTGTAACACAATTGAAGTAAAGTTAGCTGTAATATTTCAAGATAATAATATTATTAGGAAGATCAAAGTTTTTAAACTTTATAATATAATGATCAATTGAAAAGAAAAAATGGCAAATTATTCTACTTACCGATAACACGTAGGTTTTAACTTTTGATTCGAAATTTTCTTTAATTCGAAATAAATATAAAAATGCATACACATAGCAAAAAATATGTTTTGAATAAAAAAAAAAAAAAAACAAATACGGGTTCCTAACCTTACTTTCTTCTCGATCTTATTTCGCTTAAACATACCAAAAAATGCTCACATGCAATATAATGATATATTACCATAAGCTTCAGACCCCATATATTTAAATTATATTGTTTCAGTCATAAATATAAGTACTTAGTTCGCATAATTTCGAATTAAAATTCGTTTCCCATTTGTCGCGACTACAATTTATAATCCATATTGACAGTCTTTCTCTCTGTCCTAGTGGAAAACTATAAAGTTTAAATCCAGCTTTGCCTCTGCTTTTACAAGACGGAGCACTACGACAGACCTTTTTTTTATATATTCTAAACTTAATTTTAACTAAAATACAGGACATGCTTATCGCATTGCTTCCCGCAAGCTGTCCAGGAACCAATATGGCGATTGCATATTGCTGTCTTATATAGTACCCTACCCGGGTAGATCCGCCCACTCACCTACCACAGCTGAACAGCTCCGGGTGCACTCGAGTGACCCGGGTTGTCGCTTGGAGCGCACCGTAGACGGTTTACTGTGATTCAGGGTGGGAATCCGATGCCTGAGGTCGAACGGACCTCTCTTTCTACCATGTAAGATAGACAACGAGGCGCGACCGAAAACGAAACATTGGTTTCGAAAGCTCTCTTTCTATCGTATATGGTGGACAGAGAGGGTCTCATAGTTTCAAATGGTAAGTACAAATTTTCGTTGGAAAACAATCAAATCCTCTCTGTCTACCATATACGATAGAAAGAGTTTCCGAAACGAACGTTTCAACTTCGATCGCACCTCGTTGTCTATCGTACATGGTAGAAAGAGAGGTCCGTTCGACTGAAGGTATCATAGTCCCACCCTTGCTGTGATTGCCGTGGTATTCTACAAAGTGTCTGTGAAGTTGCATTGATTCCTGTATGAATATTACTAAACTTACAGCAATTTCACAGTAGAAGTGCAATATTACCACGAGAATCATGGGACAGAAAGATACCACTGATCGCCGTGGTAAAATTCAATCGTAGTGTAACCGATACTGAAATGTACTTTTACAAGATTATGATTAATTCACTACGTATAAATTAATCAACTTCGAAACGAAAGTATACAAAAACAGAAAGACGGGAAATTTACTAGAATGTTATAATTTCGGCCATTTCGACGTTCAATATGTGGCATTCGAGACAAGGTTATTCGCGTCATATGAGCGTATATATTAGCGGTCGGACGCGCCGGCCTTTTCTAAATATTTTTAATTGTTAAAAGGTTTAACGATAACTACATTTATACATTTAGTGAATTTATACATTTAGTGAAGATTCGTTTACGATAAATTTATGGTTTGAAATATACATATATAATGAAGTTTGTAGATCGAGCCAAATCTTTGCTCGAGTGTTCAATTCAACCTCTTCTAGTTTGAATCAGATTGGCTGAAATCTAAATTAACGAAATTCATATACGTTATATAAAGAAATTCATGAGTGTTTTGCTAGAGGGTGAAATTCAACTGTCTGGAAACTTGGGTTATGGTAATTTTGCTGTCTGCGTGTGATTTTACTGTTTCACATTATTTTTACAACGTTTTGGTAAAATGACTACGGTAATCAGTGGTATTTTTCTGTCCGATGATCGCCGTGGTAATTTTCAACAAGACTTTTTACAATGTATTGTTTTTACAGGACTTCCATACGTCCTTCTTTAGAAGGATTGGCCCTTTTGAGTTTTGTCCTTCGAAGTCCTTCCCACTATTCGAAATGTCTTTCTTTTTAGTCATAATCGGAATTTTCCTTTAATTTTATTTATTTACTGTGTTTTTGTGCGTGTCAGTCCATTTTTTTCGTCTGCTGCGCTTGCCTGCAGAAAATCAGCAAGAGTGAAAGAGATGGAGAAAGATCAGAATGTTCCGTTTCTTAGAGTTATTTGTTATATATAATTTAAAAAAAAGGGTTAAGAATCACCGCAGGGTCCCACTGGGAGCAACTGCCGTCTAAAAATGACATCGGCGCCCAGTAGTACCGCGGTAAATTACACTTACAGCCACGATCGTGAGATGGGTTGCATGATGAAATTACGACGACAGGCCGGCGAAACCGTTGTGTGTCTCGAGAACACGAAGCGACCCAAGGATGACAGCTTTCTGCATCTATCTCGCAAGTGCCTTGGCATATTTTTGGCACGCGGGAATAGCTTTAAGGTTACGAACCAGTGATAGTTTCGCACCTCCGAGAGCACCGATCACAAGGATAATTACTTTAACCGAATATTTTCGGTATAGCCCTTGCAACTCCCTATTAAGGTCTTGATACCTCTCCTCTTTTTCCTTCTTCTTGGCAGTGATGTTGTAGTCGGCCGGAGCCGAGAATGCGATCACGAATATGGTTCGTTTCTCGAAGTCCGAGAGAACAATGTCAGGCTTCGAGTGTACAATGGAGACTGCTGTTCGAAAATCGTAGTTCCGGAAAATTTGGCACTTCTCGTTTTGGACAATTGACTCGATCTCCCTTGGAGCGTTCGGCAGCGTTGCGGCCAACACCGTAAGAGCGACAAAGATGATAATAAAGCATTCCTAGGGCCGCATTATGTCTCTAGATATACGTTGTTCCCGCATGGGTGGGACACCCAGATAGTATGTGTTATAGGTACCACGCGTGTGCATGATACGCTCTGCACCTATCACTGGGAACTTGTTGACATAAAATGCAGTCACAGTATACTAAGGTAAAAATGACACCTTCCTGGCATGCGAAAATGAAACCTTCTGTACCTGAATTAAGCCCTGATGATCTAAGAAAAGCAAAAGTTTGCTACTTTGACAAGGACTGTTTTTCTACATTTATGTGAAAATTTCCGTGCATGCTCTTGTCGAGTAGCTGTTTGTGGAATTTTTCAACTTCTGCTTTCTTCACTTCGGCTTTCAGATGTGAAGCATCTAGATGGAGTAATGCACTTCCCTCACTTCTGATGTTAAAATTCAGGCCAAGGGTCTCAGCCGCCTGCTCCGCGGCTTTGTAAATCGGCAATATCTCGGCTCAAAATATGGCGACGGTATGCTAAAGTGGAAATGACACTGTCTTGACACGCCAAAATGAAAAATCTCGACTGATCCTTCACATTTCTGTGGAAGATGCCATGCACATTCTTGTCGAGGAGCTGTTTGCGTAAGTTTTTCTCCTGTGCTTTCTTGATCCAGGCCTTCAGGAGAGAGTACGCGAGATGGATAATGTTCCATGCATTTTGCTCACCCCTTATATTGAAGTCATGGGCAAGTGATTCAGCAGCCTCCTCCACTGCTTTGTACAGGAACGCTCATTGGGCCACTTCTCCGTGTTTCCTGGCCATTTTAAGAAAAGGATCTCATCCGTTTGCGACTATATTTAGTTTTCCCAGGTTAACTTTTAGTAGCCTTACATACGCTTGGCATCCCAGTCTTTCATAATTTTAATGCATGGCGGTTCCATTTTTCTTTGTTTTTTCTTGTTTGAAAATCAAAAAAGAAAACAACTCGTTGTTTGATGTTGTTCTTTATAAATGTTCGTACTACTATTTTTCCATTTTTTATACGTTTTACTTATTTAATGATCTATTAAACTTTGTTGTTTGATTCAATGTTCTTTAAATTACGTTTTTCTTTTATTTTGTTAATTTCTGTTAGAGAGAGACTTCAAGTAAAAAAGAATTTTGTTGTTTAAAATGAGATTGAGAGTAATTCCTTAATGAGACACTTTGATTTACCTGATCTTGATGTTCCATTTCCCGTTTTCACACGAAAGTTTCTTCGTTTTGCAATTTTATCACTGTTATTTTGATTTGAGGCTACTTTAACGCGGTCCTGCTGGATCAAAAGTCAATCTCATACTGAATATTTTCGCATTTACTTTGTACACTGTTGTGGTTTCTTACTGCATATATATGTATATCGCCTTTGGCGATTACATTTTCGGTTTCTTTTACCTTGTGTTGCTTTTCTATATACATATATTTTCTTCGTAAAATTCTAGATTATTTTTCTTATTTCTATTTGTATGACTAATTGATATTGTTTTCCTCTTTTTTTCCTCGTTTGCTTTTTCTCTTATTTATTTATTATCTATGGATATTTTCTATGTATTTTTTCATCTTTTTTCTTGTCTTGTTTATTTTTTTGACTATTATTTGTTTCCCCTTTTTACATTATCTTTTCTTATTGTTTGTTATTAACAATTTTGCTTAATTTCTACTTTTTATCTAATTACCAACTGATCTCTCTTTTCTTAAGTTCCTACTCGCATGTTTCTCTTTGAATACATGTTGAATCTCCTTATGATTATTAAAGGTTTCCGAAGTTTTCCTCTTCTTTTATTTGAACGTATCTTTTTGGATCCTGAGAATGATACCTTCCTTTGTCCTCTCCTTATCCAGGATCCCACAGGATGAATGTCCCTGGTTTTATTTCTTTTTTTATCTCATAGGGTCCGCGGTATATTTACAGGAATTTGGCTAATACCTTATTGCTTTTGTTTGATCTATTAAGCAGTTTTAAGAGCACTTTATCTCCAACATTCAATTTGGTGATTTTATGAGTCCGATTAAATATATCGGCTCTTTTTTACCCTTCCGAATAATCTTTTCTTGTGTCATCTCTATTTTTCTTTTATACGCCATTTTATTTGTGGATGGAGGCAATTTTAACCAATTTTCCTAGGCTCTTTTAGGTTTGACATTGAGCTGAATTTCAATTAGTGTGAATTCTGTTGTCTGATGGTGGGTTTCATTCATGCAGTTCTCAATGATTCGTATCCAGCTCCACCACGTATTGTGTCGATCCTTAAGGAGCGTTCGGAAAAATCTAGATAATTCTCGATGAATCCTTTTGACAAAGTTTCTCTGAGGATGTCTCACTGATGAGAACACTGCTAAGATTCCTTCTTCTTTCAATTTATCAAGGCATTGATCACAGGTGAATTGGGTCCCATGATCTGTGACTATTTTTGCGGGCTTTCCAAACTCTCCGACGTGATCCTCGAAGATTTTTGCTATCGCTGTGTTTTCGGTACTTCTTCTTATGGGATAAAGTTGGATATATTTACCAAAAGCTATTACAAATACTTGGTTTCGACATAAAATGATCCACACGTACACCTGGTCTAAAGGAAACAACCGCAGTATAATTGATGCTTAATTGAAAAATTATCTCCTTTAGTTAAAAATCCAACTATTTGGTTGAAAACTCATACAATTAGTTGAAAATTCGCTTTTCTGGTTACAAATTTAACAACTTTGTTGAAAATTCGTTTTTTTTTGGTTGAAAATTAATTTTTCAACTGAAAATATAACTATTCCATTTGTGGTTAAAAGAGTATATTTTGTTAGTTGTAAATTCATTTTCTCATTTTCTCATTCATTCATTTTGTATTTTGTCCAAAATTCTGTTCTTTTTTTTTTTGTTGAAAATTCATTTTTTTTTTAATTGAACATTTAACTATTTCACGTTTGATCAAAAAATTATATTCTTCAGTTGAAAATTCAACTATTTGGTTGATAATTCCTGTAATTAGTTCAAAATGCGATTTTTTTGGTTAAAAAATTTTTAACTTTTTTGAAAATTCGTTTTTTTTCTGGTTGAAAATTAATTTTATTTCAAATTTAAATGTAACTATTTCATTTTTGGTTGGATTTTTTTTTCAGTTGAAAATTTATTTATTCAACAAAATAGTTGAATTTTCAATAAATAGGTTTTTATTTTAAATAAGAAACGGGTTAATTGAAAAAAATTAATTTCTAATAAAATAGTTGAATCTTCAATAAAAACAGATTATTTGTTTAAAATGGCTACATTTTTAATTCAAAAATATGAATTATCGACCAAAAATTAATTTCGAAACAAAAAAGAAGATTTGTTAAGAAATTAGTGGAATCTATAACATACCAAAATAATTTTCAACAAAATAGTTGAATTTTCTACTGAAAAATGCTCGAAAATATTTTGATTTTAAATAAAAAACAATTGAATTAAATCAAAAAAGAAGAATTTCCAATATAATAGTTGAATTCTCAATCAAAACAGATTCTTTTTTTAATTAAATAGTTGCATTTTTAATCAAAAAATATGAAGTACCAAAAAATAGTTAATTTTTTACCAAGCAATAATATTCTTGAACAAAATAGTGAAATTTCTCAAAATAAATCAACTTTCAACAGAACAGTCTAATTTTTAACTAAAAAAGAATTTACAATATAATAGTTGAATGCTCAATCAAAAAAGATTTTTTTTATGAACAAATAGTTGCATTTTTAACCTGAAAATATGTATTATCAACAAAAAAGTTAATTTTCAACCAAAAAAGAAGATTTTTCATCAAAATAGTTAAATTTTTAACTAAAAAAGATTTTGTTTTTAATCAAAACCAGTTGAATACAATAAAAAAGACGAATTTCTAATAAAATAGTTAAATTCTCGACCAAAAAGGGTCTAGTTTTTAAACAATTTGTTGCATTTTTAACCCGAAAATATGAATTATCAACCAAAAAGGCTATTCCAACCAAAACAGAAGAATTTAAACAAAATAGTTGAATTTTCAACTAATAAAAATTTTTACTTTAAATAAAAAATGAATTGAAAAAAATGAAAACAGACGAATTTTCAATACAATAGTTGAATCCTCAATCAGAACAGGTTCTCTTTCTAAACAAATAGTTGCATTTCAAATCCGACAATATGAATGACAAAAAAAAAATAATTTTCATACAGAAAAGAAGAGTTTTTAATAAATTAGTGAAATTTATAACAAATTAAAATAACTTTCAACAAAATAGTTAAATTTTCAACAAAAATATGCTAAAAAATTTGTAGATTTTTATTTTAAATCAAAAACAGTTGAATTCAATAAAAAAAGAGGAATTTCCAACAAAATAGGTGAATCTCCAAGCAAAACGAATTTTCATTTTAAATAAAAAACAATTGAATTCAATAAAAAAAGAAGAATTTTCAATACAATTGTTACATCCTCAATAAAAACATATTCTTCTTTAAAACTAATATTTGCATTTTTTATCCGAATATGATTTAAAATTAATATTTTTAGATAGGAAAATGAACAATTTTGTAGAGAATTCGTCCTTTTGACTTGAAAATTGGACCATTCAGTTTTTTTTAACAATTTAGTAATTTTCTTGGTTGAAAATTATTTATCTCTTTTGGTTAAAATATCATCTTTTTGAGTTCAAAGCGCAACTAATAAAAATCCACATATTTTAGTTGAAAATTCCACTATTTTGTTGAAAATTTGATCTTATTTTTTAGTTGAAAATTAACTTTTTTGTTTATAATTTATATTTATGGATTAAAAATGGAACTATTTGTTCAAAAAATAATCTTTTTTGGTTAAGGATTCAACTATTTTGTTGGAAATTTTATTTTTTTGTTAAAAAATCTTCTTTTTTGGTTGAAAATGAACTTTTTTTTATAATTCATATTTTTGGGTCAAAATGCTAAAGGACAGGCGCGTATATACTGGCATGAAATTTTTGTTTAAAATAATCTGAGAAATTTGACTGTCCTGAAATCCAGCAGAAAGTACACTGGAACTTGAATTTAAGCAGTCCGGATTTACCCCATTCCGAGAATTGATGCCGCGGTGGTTTCGTAATGCGCCTTAGTTGCATCAGGTCGCGTCATGCATTCAAATAACAAAAATGATTTACCCGACCCTGCCTATTTACGTTCGGCCAGTCTGGATTTACGACGAAGGTCACTGCAAGCCATGCGCAGAAGCGTTCTTAATTCCAAGTTCCAGTGTATCTCCATTTCTTAAGCTTAATTTAGTTACTGAGAATTTTACGCGTAGAAGAGCATGAATTTGTAATTGGTCTCTGACTGTTGAGCTTAAATAAACTAAAATGAAATAAGATAGTTCGCTCTTCCTGCACGAAATCAAATCTCGAAGCACTTTATTATTCCGGTATTCCAAGAGCGCTCTCGCTGTTGTCGGTTATAAAGGAATCGAGATTATTGAATAAACGACTACACGTAAAGAAAGTTCATACACTGTTCAAGTGCATGCAAGTTTGCACCTATATGTAGTGCACTGAATTTTATACGAGAGACTCGGGAGAGAATCGTTATCGGTGAAAAAGAAGATTTTCCTCTAAGGGATAGAACCAGGATTTCCTGTTGAAAATTTTATACCAACTTCTTTCTTCAGGACATTACTTACTTCTTAGGAATGTGCAAAATTTACATTCTGAAGGTGTTCGAAATTCATGTTTCATAATAACCGTTTCTTTGAATGAGCAATCTGAATTTCTGCATTACTAAGATAGTTCTGAATTTATGTTCGGGGTGGTCTGAAGTTTTGAAAAATAGTAGCGAAACAGTGTCATGAATTTGTTTAAATATTAAATCAAGGGAATAACTATTTTTGAAATCTAGTATACTTTAGGGTGTTTTATTGTACAAACAAAGATGATTTTCGAAACTGAATACGCACACTGGCCTACATTCTACCTTTTAAGTTGACAATTTAAAAGGAAATCGGATATGATTTAGGGGTCCCCTATTTGATTTTTGACTTTTGTATTGATTTTTATTCTCCAAAGCTTAGTCAATGCCTCAATGATTTCAAGAGCTTTGTTGTAATCTTAAGATTTTCGGAACTGATCAAGAAGAAGTAAATATTGCGGTGTCGTCTGGATACAATCCAATTGTAACTTCGCAGACCTCAGGGATGTCGTTAACGTAGATGATAAACAATAACGGTCCTAGAATGCTGCCTCGGGGTACACCCGCGCGGATGGGTTTCTCTTTTGAAAGTGTCTGGCCTATTTTGACTGAAAATTTTCTGTTGGAGGGATAAGAATGTATGAAATGGATAAGCCCTCTTGGGAAATGGTTAATTATTAGTTTTCTGAGCAGTCCTACATGCCAGACACTATCAAAGGCTTTTTCTACATCAAGGAAGACAGCTCCAGTATGTTTTCTTCGATTGAAATTGAAGGCTGGTTGGATGATATGGATCCTTTCCTTTTTTCTAAAAAACTAGATTGTTAGGGCTTTAGTCATACGATATATAGAATTGTCTTTAATTTGAAGTTTACCGACTTCTTCATTCCAATTTTTGCATCTGTGTTCTTGAAATTTAATTGCTATAGTTTTCCGAAGGAGGTTAATGATGTTTTTAAGGATGCAGTTTTTAGTTCTTTGATGTGTTCGGAAAAGTTTATTGCGAGTTTGGATAAGGTCTTCAATCTCGGGGCTGAGAGGTGGATCGTGTTTTTTAATGGTTATGGCTTCGTTAATGTGAGTAGTGTTTGCTATTAAAGGTTCAAAATTAACATGTGTTTCTAGGGTCAATTTGAATTTTTGCCAATTCGCTTTTGCGAAATTATAGCGAGGCGCGACCGGGGCTTTTTCACAATTATTGAAAAGGCTTAGAAGAACTGGTCGATGATCTGAGTTTAATTCATGAATGGTGAGAGTGTTGTAATTGTAGAAGTTATTTTTTGAAATGGCAAAGTCAATAAGGTCAGTTTTATGTTTGGAGTTGTGAGGGAAGAAAGTATGAGAGTCTGGTGCGGAGAAAGACAAATACTGGTCGATGATGAATTCAAACAATTGTTTTTCGATTTTGTTAGTTGTTCTGCTATTACAAACTAATTGTTTTGCATTTATGCCCCCTGAAGCAATTACCGAGGGTGCAAGTTCGAATATTTTCCTGTGATCCTTTTCTATAAATTCGCGAGAGGGAGTCTGATAGAGCATATGATTCCCCGTGTATTTTTATTTGTCTAGCAGTAGCTTCGAGGGCTTCAAGTTCACGAATTATTAGTTTGATTGACGCGTAGGGATTAGCGTTGTAGAGCTTCACTGAGTATGCAAATTGTTATGTTAGTCTTGTAGAGGTATGTGGCTAATTCATGTCTTTTCTAAGGATACCCTGAGCATTCCAAAAAATTATTTTCAGTGTGTTATTATTGACGGTGACTATTTTCTATAGTAAGAGAAAGTATATTACTTATAATCTCGGCGGTTGAATTTCTAGCTTTCGTAATGTTGATTGCCCCCCCCCCCCCCTTATTATATCGGTGGTTAACATTGTAGCTCTTTTTAAGAGGTTTACTAGATTTATTTTTATATCCTGAGTAGGTGAGCTTTTATTTGGGCGATTGGTGCTTCATCTCGATTATTAGTGGGTTTTGGTACTTTGGATGGCTGTGCAGTTTTAGTTTTCATCGTGCATGTTTGTGATGTAGAGGCGACGGCAGCGATGTAGAGCGGTGATTTTTGCGATAGCGGGGCACTTACTTACTAGGGTATTTACATGTGGCGAATTGTCTTTTGGTGGGATCCGTACAGCTGGTTTAGAGAGAGCACTTTCTTTTTGAGAATTATGAGGTTTTGGTTTATCATTGGTGGTTTTTCTGGAGGCTTTTTTGAAGGCAGAACAGACCTTGTAATTGGCGTTGTGGTCTTCAGTACAGTTAGCGCAAGTGGCCGGCGATTTACGATCTTTTGTGCATGTGAGACTCAGATGCGCGCCCCCGCACTTCACACAACGTGAAGTGGCATGGCACATGTCAGAGACATTGCGGAATCTTTGGCGCTGGTAGCACTGTGAAGTTCCTTCGGCTTAACATAGGGCTCGACTTTCATTTTTATAAAGGCAATAGACTGCAGTGGGCTTTACGCTCTCGTGCGCGAGCTCTTATGACCTCTTCCCCACCGCTGCTAGCGCTGGATGGAGGTGGGAGGCCCTGCGGCGGGGGCTGATGGTCCATCCCATTGGCCGCTTCGAGTCACGTGGCTTTTTAACTCGACCGAGTGGGGCTCGCTGAACGCGTTTAGCGGTGACTGACCGCCTTTCCGTGCGCTTTTGGTGTCGAGGACTCCATATTAACGTATAGGGCGTGTTAGACAATGATGGTAATATAAAATGGGATAATTTTATATATATAAAAATAAAGTACATGCATTTAAAGACATAGGGATTATAAAAACAACGAGAAATCAACAAGAGAGACAAAACTCGAATAGCAGACCTCTAAATCATACCCGATTTGGAATTTTTTGTTGTTGGAAAATTTGTTTACTAAAAATGTTTAACTTAGGTTAGTGTGTGTGCTCAGATTCGAAATTTTTTTTTTATCACTCTAATAAGGATTTCCCATAAAATCTCCTATAATCCTTTAATCGGGGAAAATTAGAAAATTTGTTGAATGAAGTTTTGCGGTAATCCTGATATAATGATCTTGCTAGTGAATTATTTGCCTTGCATTTATATTTCGATTTCTTTTTTTTTGCAGTTGCTTCCTTCTGAAGATTATCTTTTCAGTTATAAATTTTATTATTTGTTTTAAAATTCAACAATTTTGTAAAAGTCATTATTTTTGGTTGAGAATTCAACTGTTTTGTTGACAATTGGTCTTTTTGGATTGAAAATTCAAGTATCTTCGTAGAAAATCCCCTTCTTGTTTGAAATTCATATTTTGATATTGAAAAGTAAAATAAAAATCTTCTTAGGATGAAAATTCAACCATTTTTTTTCTTGATTATTCTTTATTATTTAAAAACTCATCTGCTTAGTAGAAAGATTGTCTTTCTCAGAGAAAAATGCAACTGTTTGGTTGAAAATTAATCTTCTCTGCTTAAGATTGAAAATTAAACTATTTTGTTGAAAATTGATCTTTTTTAATTGAAGATTCAACTGCGTCGATAAAAGTAAAATAGTTTTGTTTAAAATTTATTTGTTTGAAGGAAGGTTTATTTCTTTGGTTGAAAATTTCACTTTTTTGTTAAACATTAATTTTTTTGCCTGATATAAGATTAACAATGTCTAAAATAATATAAAATATTATTATTATTTGAAGAGCAATTATCGAAGGAATGATGTTTCAAAAGAGAATTTTGAAAATTTGATTTGAACTTTATCCTCGAGGGGCAATATAACTTCGGATTTCGATTGAGACTGATTGCACAATTTCAGACGATGCTAACCGAATACCTCTGATTGCAAGTTTATACGATTTCAAAATTTATCATATTGAAAGGTTATCAATTTTTAGGGATAAAAAGAAAATTCTGAAGGATTTTCAAGGTTTTGAAGATTTTATCAAATCTTCCAGGATTTTAAAGATGTCAAGGGATTTGACTATAAATTTTTGAAAATATTTTTTATATGAAAATAAAATTTGAAAATAAATGGAATGAAATAAAAATTTGAGGAATTTTAAGGTATTTCAAGGAATTTCACAAGATTTTAAGGATTTTATTGAATCTCCAAGGATTTAAAACTTTCTAGGTATTTAAAAATAAATGTTTAAATATTATTTTTACATAAACAGTAAATTTAAAAATTAATGAAATTGAATGAAAATTCTAAGAATTTCACAAGATCTAAAGGATTTTATTGAAACCCTGAGGATTTAAAAGATTTCTAGGAATTCAAACACAAATATTTGAAAATCATTTTTACATAATATATAAAATTTGAAAAAAAAGAAAAAATTAAATAAAAGAAAAGTTCAAGAAATTTTAAGGTATTTCAAGGAATTTCACAAAATTGAAAGGATTTTATTAAATCTCCAAGGATTTTAAAGATTTCTAGGGACCCTAGAACAATTCTGTAACAGTTTTAGAACACTGTGATACACGATCTGTAACATTTCTAGAACAATTCTAGAACTCGGTTACAAGTGTTATGTAACAATTCTGTAACAGCTCTGGAACGCTGTGAAAACCGACCTGTAAAATTTCTAGAACAATTCTAGAAACCAATTACGAATGTTGTGTAACAAGTCTGTAACCGATCTAGAACGCTGCGCCAACCGATCTGTAATATTTCTAGAATAATTCTAGAACTCAATCACAAATTTTATCTAACAAATCTGTAACAGAACTAGAACGCTGTGACAACCGATCTGTTAAATTTCTAGACCAATTCTAGAACTCAATTACGAATGTTGTGTAACAAGTCTGAAACAGATCTAGAACTCTGTGACAACCGATCTGTAACCTTTCTAGAATAATTCTAGAACTCAATCGCAAATTTTATCTAACAATTCTGTAACAGAATTAGAACGCTATGAAAACCGATATGTAACATTTCTTGAACAATTCTAGAACTCGGTTGCAAGTGTTATTTAACAATTCTTTGACAGTTCTAGAATTCTGGCACAACCGATCTGTAACATTTCTGTCACAATTCTAGAACTCAATTACGAATGTTGTGTAACCAGTGTGTAACTGATCTAGAACGATGTGAAAAAAGATCTGTAACATTTCTAGAACAATTTTAGAACTCAAAATAAATTTATTGAACAAATATGTAACAGAACTAGAACGCTGTGACAACCGATCTGTAACATTTCTATAAAAATTCTAGAACTCAATCACGAATGTTGTGTAAAAAGTCTGTAACAGATCCAGAACGCCGTGACAATGGATCGATAACATTTCTAGAACAATTTTAGAAGTCAATTACAAATTTATTCAACAAATACGTAACAGAACTAGAACGCAGTGACAACCGATCTATAACATTTCTATAAAAATTCTACAACTCAATTACGAATGTTGTGTAACAAGTCTGTAACAGAACTAGAACGCTGTGAAAACCGATCTGTAACATTTCTAGAATAATTCTAGAACTCAATTACAAATTTATTGAACTAATATATAACAGAACTGGAACGCTCGGACAACCGGCCTGTAACATTTCTATAACAATTTTAGAACTCAATTACGAATGTTGTGTAACAAGTCTGTAACAGATATAGAACGCTGTGACAACCGATCTGTAACATTTCTAGAACAATTTTAGAACTCAATTACAAATTTATTTAACAAATATGTAACAGAACTAGAACGCTATGACAACCGATCTGTAACATTTCTAAAATGATTCCAGAACTCAATCAAAAATTTTATCTAACAAATCCTTAACAGAATTAGAACGCTATGACAACCGATCTGTAACATTTCGAGAACAATTCTAGACCTCAATTATGAATGCTGTGTAACAATTCTGTGACAGATATAGAACGCTGTGACAACCGATTTGTAACATTTCTAGAACAATTCTAGAACTCGATTACAAGTGTTCTGTAACAATTTTGTAAACGTTCTGGAACGCTGTCACAACCGATCTGTAAAATTTCTATAACAATTCTAGAACTCAATTACGAATGTTGTGTAACAAGTCTGTAACAGATTTAGAACGCTGTGACAATCGATCTGTAAAATTTCTAGAACAATTTTAGTGCTCAATTACAAATTTATTTAACCAATATGTAACAGAACTAGAACGCTGTGAAAATCAATCTGTAACATTTCTAGCATAATGCTAGAACTCAATCACAAATTTTATGTAACAAATCTGTAACAGAACTAGGGCGCATTGCCAACCAATCTGTGACATTTCTAGAACAATTCTAGAACTTTGGTAAAAAACTGTAGCTGCGTTGCTTCTTTTAAAATAAATTTCATTTACAAAAAACATTGCGGTAGTAGAATTCTTTCTTCCCGTTATTATCTATGAAAATAGTTTTTTTATTATTTAATTTAAAAAGTGCAATGTAATAGTTTTCTAACGAAAGTCGATGTAACATTCGTACGGCACAGTACAGATAATAAAGTTAATAATAAGCGATAATAATATATAATAATATATAATTGAATTTCGAGCCAAAAATACGAATTTTCTGCAAAATAGTTGCATTTTCAACAAAATAATTTATTTTAAACTGAACCAGAGGAAATTTCTGCAGAAACAGATAAATTTTCGAACCAAACAGATGTTCGACCAAAAAAAATTATTTTAACAAAATAATAAAAATTTTAACGAATGAATAGAATTTTCAATCAAATAGCTGGATTTTCAGCCAAAAAGTAGAATTTTCAAAATAAAAAAGATAAGTTTTCAACCAAAAATGCAATAGCTGCATTTTCAGTTAAAAAAATTAATTCTCAAAAAAAAAAAATTATTTACGTATTTTGAAATTCAAAGAGTTTTAAATTCAACTATAATTATGAACTTTTAGGAAAGCAGTTCAACTTTCAACCAAGGAGTTGAATTTTCAACAACAAAATATCTTAATTAAAAATAAAAAACAATTGAATTTAACCAACAATGATGAATTTTTAACAAAATACTTGGTTTGAACAACAAAAAATGATTTTCTACCAAAAAAGACGAATTTTCCACAAAATACATAAATTTTCTACCAATTAGGTAAAATTTCTACCAAATTGATGAATTTCGAGCCAAAAATACGAATTTTCTGCAAAATAGTTGCATTTTCAACAAAATAATTTATTTTAAACTGAACCGGAGGAAATTTCTGCAGAAACAGATAAATTTTCGAACCAAACAGATGAATGTTCAACAAAATCGTTAAATTTTCAGGCAAAAAAATCAATTTTTAACCAACAAAACAAACGAATTTTCAACCAAAATTGCGAATCTTCAAGCAAAAAAAATAATTTTTAAGAAAGAAGTCCAACAAAGGAGTAGAATTTTTCACCTAAAAAGATTTTCAACAAAAAAAGTAATATTTGCAATTACAACAGAAAATATATTACTTTACAATAAAATACAGATTTAACCAGTAAAAACGAAAAAGAAAAGTCGAATTTTGAACCCACAAAATTAATATTCTACCAAAAAAAGTGAAGTTTTGATCAAAATGTATAAATTTTCAACCATAAAAACAGATAAATTTTTTATAAAAAGTTAATTTTTAACTTAAATAAATTATTTTTTCAACAAAAGAACGAATTTTCTATCCTATAAGGCGAATTTTCAAGAAAACCGTTTGATGTTCGTCCAAAAAAAATTATTTTAACAAAATAATAAAAATTTTAACGAATGAATAGAATTTTCAATCAAATAGATGAATTTTCAGCCAAAAAGTAGAATTTTCAGAATAAAAAAGATAAGTTTTATGAAACAGCTACATTTTCAGTCAAAAAAATTAATTCTCAACCAAAAAAAAAATAATTTAAGAACGTATTTTGATATTCAAGAAGTTTTAAATTGAAAAGCTTTTTAATTGAAAACTCTTTGAAATTGAAAAAGTTTTGAAATCGAATGCTTCGAGATTTTCATTATTGTGATAAGTTTATCGAAGAAACGTTGATCTGAGGGCAAGATTGCAGATGCAGCTGAAAGGAAATTGCCTTGCCATAACAGAATACTAGATTTGAATACGGATTTATGATATGATACGTATGGCTTCAGCGTTGAGCTTCCTAATAGGCCATTGCCGTTAGAGTTCGCTTTCAGCCAACGAGAAAGCGAGTAAATTGACTGTAAATATCGCTCGTCCAAGAAGGAATGGATTTTCAGAATGAGATTTTGACACTTTTGAATTCCTCATCCGTGAAATGAAAAATATTTTATCCTTAATCAGATTATCAAACTATCCTAATAAGACTCGCCATACTTATTTACTCGAGCAGAAAAGTGATATCCATATCAAAAATTGGAAAAAAAATTATAGCTATGTCTTTTTCTTTAAAGGGAACGTTGAAAAATAAACTGTAGCATATCTCTTTTCATCATTTCACATCCAAAAAAGATGGAAAATACACTGAAACTTGGAATTAGGATCGGCTTCGGGCATGACTTGCAGTGGCCTTGATCTTAAATCCAGGCTGTCCGAACGTAGACCGTCACGTTTGACTGAGCAGCGCCTCCCGCGCTCCCTGCATCCCGAAATGTCATGTGACACTGAAGCTGTTTTTTTGCTTAAATTTCAACTGAATTAATGAAACCTAACATTTATTTTATTTATATTTATTGAAAATGCAACTATTTTGTTGAAAATTCGGTTAATTTTAGGCTGAAAATCAATTTTATAAACTGAAAATTTAACTATTCCATTTTTGATTAAAAAATTCATCTTTTTCAATTAAAAATTCAACTATTTGCTCCCCAATTAATCTTTTTCAGGTAAAAAAATCAGCTATTTGGTGCAAAATTATTTTTTTTTTTTTGAAAATACAAGTAGTGGGTTGAAAATTTATGCATTTTCTTGAGCATTTATATTTTTTTGCAAAAAATTAGTCTTCTTGATTAAAAATATCAATTTTTCAGTTGAAAATGTAAGTATTCTGCTAACACGTCGTTTTTTTTTGTTTCGAATTAATTTTCTTTAGTGAAAATGTAACTATTCAATTTTGTTTGAATGTTGAAAAATATTAAATCGAAAATTTGATCTTTTCTGATTGAAAATTCACAAATTTTGTTAATAATTCCTCTTTTTTGGTACAAAAATTATTCTTCCTTGTTAAAAAATTAACTTTTTGGTTGAAAATTTAACTATTCTGCTAAAAAATCATTTTTCTTTGGTTTGCACTTAATTTTTTTAACCTGAAATGTATCTATTCCATTTTTGGTTGAATATTGATATTTTTTAGTTAAAAATTTAAATAATTACTTGAAAATTAATCTTTTTTCGTTGTTGATAATTTATGTATTTTTGTTTACAATTCGTCTTTTTCGGTAAAAAAATTAATCATCTTGGTAAAAAAGTAAACTTTTTGGTTGATAATTTAACTATTTTTCTAAAACTTCGCTTTTCTTTGGTTGAGAGTTACATTTTTCTTGACTGAAAAATTAACTATCCCATTTTTTGTTGAATATTAATATTTTGAATTGAAAATTCATCTTTTTTGGTTGGAAATTCATACATTTTGTTGAAAATTCGTCTTTTTGGTTGAATTCAACTGTTTTTATTTCAAATTAAAATATTTTTTGGTTGAGATATTAAATATTACATCTTTCGTTAAGAATTTATTTTTGGGTTGAAGATTCAACGTTTTAGTTGAAAATTCATGCAATTTGTTAATAATTCGAATTTTTTTGTAAAAAAAGAAATAATCTTCTTGGATAAAAAATCAAATGCTTGGTTGAAAATGAAAATGTTCTTCTAAAAATTCCCTTTTTTTGTTGAGAGTTACATTTTCCTTAACTGAAAAATTATCTATCCTATTTTTGGTTTAATAATATTTTTAATTAAAAATTATTCCTTTATGTTAAAAATGTATGCATTTTGTTGAAAATTCATCTTTTTTGTTGAGTTAAAGAGTTTTTTATTTCAAATTAAAATCTTTTTGGTAGAAACATTAAATATTACATGTTTCGTTAAGAATTTTCGTTGTTGAAGATTTAACGTTTTAGTTGAAAATTCAATTCTTTGGTCGTAGATTAACTTTTTTTTTTTAATTTATCTTCTTGGCTTAAAAATTCAACAATATGGTAAAAAATTAAACTCTTCGGTAGGAAATTAACTTTTTTGGTGAAAAATTAATATTTTTGGTTAAGAATTAAACTGTTTATTTCCACATTTAATTATTTTGTTGGAAATTTCGTTTTTCCTGGAAAATTAATTTTTTATCTGAAAAGTTAACTATACATTTTTGGTATATTTGGTAGATTTATGTGTTTTTTTTTTATTTCTTATTTTTTATTCTTCTACTTGGTTAGAAAATAAATCTTGTTTGTGGAAAATTCATCATTTTGTTTGAAGATTCGACTATTTTGTTAAAAAGTTGAAAAATCATGTATTTTGTTGAAAATTCGTCTGTTTGGACTCAACATTCATCTCCCTTGTCTGAAAATTAACTAAGATTTAAAAAATTTCATCAGAGTTTTGCCAAGTGTTTGTTTGAAAATTAATAAAAAATTAAAAATTAGTTGAAGATTCAACTACTTTGTTGAAAATTCGACTTTTTTGGTTGAATTCAATAATTTATTGTTTGAAATGAAAATCTTTATTGGTTGAAAATTCACCATTTTCGTTGAATTTTCATTTTTTTTTTATTTTCAATAATTATTTTGTTCAAAAATTAACATTTTTATTAAAAATTCATAATTACGGGTTGAAAATTCAACTGTTTTTAAGAACTTTTTTTCGTGACTAAAATATCTTTCCTGGCAGAAAATGCAAGTTACTTGCTTAAAAATTCATTTTTTTTTCTTTAGTTGAAGACTAATTATTTTAGTTGAAAACTTATCTCTTTTTTTTGTGAAAATTTAACTATTTTGTTGAAGAGTAAATTTTTGACTGAAAAGTCAACTGTTTTGACGATTTACGTATTTTGTTGAAAATTCGTGTTTTCGGTAGAACCTTAATAGTTTTAGTGAAATTTAAATATTTTGTTAAACATTTTTTTACTATAAATAAATTGTTTTATCTGGAAATGTAACGATTCCTTTTTTTTTTGCTGATAACTTATCTTTTTAAGTTAAAAATTTAACTGCTTGTTTGAAAAAATATCGAATGTGATTCAAAATAACCTTTATATTTTGTAAAATTGAATTTTTGAAATTTTTTTTTGCAAAAAACCCATTCATGGAAAAACGTCACTTACCTCCTTCTGCATTTTCGCCTTTCAATTAGTCGTAGATGTCTTAGATGGTCTTAGATGGAATAAGGTTAAATCAATAAAATTAGCGTTGCCAAGCAGCTATTGGAAAAAATATAAAACTAATCTACGAAGATTTAAACAAAGAATTTTTAATAAAATGGAAACAGATGAACCCTTTCAATGAATAAAAAAATGCTTCTTGCAACGACATTTTTGTTTATTTACATAACTATCCTTATTTCACCTATTGTACCATATTTGTAAATCACATTGTACAGCTTTTAAACACTGGACCAAAACACTGACACTCACCTGAAACAAAAAAAATTTGTTTTTCAAAAAATTATTCTCTTGCTTTTATACTGCAAAGAAATTTCAATAAACAATTATTTTTAATTAAAGTCAATAAAACATTAAAAATATTTATTTGTTGCAAAGAAATGACTAAAAATGTCCAAGCGTATCTGCGTCAAGTTTCAGTCGGCGATCACCTCTGTCGACCGCGAGAACGATTATCGCCTACTGTAACTCGACGCAGACACGCTTGGACATTTATAGAAAGATTTTTAAAAAATAGTTGGAAAGCTCATAAAATTCCGCGTTTGATGAGCCGTAGTAAGGATATTTTCGACTTTTTCAAAAAGATACATCACGTGAGAAGTTTGAACATTTTTTTAAGAATTTCACTTATTTTGTTCCTCGACTTCAATTCATAGCCTGACCTAGGGAAGTTATAACAAAATTTTAAAATTTACACGACGCAATCTTTAAATTTTCGTCTTTGATTTAGGCCAATAAAACTTTAAAAATCTTCATGGGTTCCCAAGGAATGACTGTAACTCGACGCAGATACGCTTGGACATTTTACAGAAATATTTTGTAAAAGATAGTTGGAAATCTTATGAAATTCCGGGTTTGATGAGCCCTAGCAAAGACATTTTTGACTTTTTCAAGAGAATACATCACTTGAGAGGTTAGAAAAAAATATTCAGGAATTTCTCGAATTTTGTAAGCCGACTTGAACATATGGCATGACTTAGGAGAGTTGTAGCAAAAATATGAAATTTACATTACGCAATATCTAAAATCTTGTCTTTAATTTAAGTGAAGAAAACTTGAAAAATATTTTTGGGGTCCCACGAAATGACCAAAAATGTCCAAGCGCTAAAATGAGAGCGGCTGAAATTCGACGCTGACACGCTTGGACATTTTCTAGAAGAATTTGAAAGAAAGGGTTGGAAAGCTTATCAAATTCCGCCTCTGATGAGCCTTATTAAGAATATTTTTGACTTTTTGAAGAGGATACATCAGATGAGAAGTTTAAAACAAAAATTCAAGTAGTTCTCGAATTTTGTACCTCGACTTTAATTGATAGCCTGATCTAGGCAAGTTGTAACAAAAATATGATAATAACACGACGCAATCTTTAAAATCTTGTATTTAATTAAAGGCGATAAAACTTCAAAAATCTTCATAGGTTCCCAAGAAATTGCTAAAAATGTCCAAGCGTATCTGCGTCGAGTTACAGTCGGCGATCACCACTGTCGGCTGCGAGAACGAAGATCGCCGACTGAAGCTTGACTCAGAGATGCTTGGACATTTTATAGAAAGATTTTTAAAAAGTAGTTAGCAAGTTTATAAAATTTCATGCCTGGTGAGCCCCAGTAAGGATATTTATGATGTTTTCAAGAGAATACATAGACTATAACATATGATATGACTTCGAAGAGTTGTAGAAAAAATCTGAATTTTACACGAAGCAATCTATTAAAGCTTGTCTTGAATTTAAGTCTATAAAGCTTAAAAAATCTTCACGAGTTCCCAAGAAATTACTTAAAAATACTTGACGCAGATATGCTTGGAAATTTTTAGTCATTTCTTGGGTTCCCGTGGCGATTTTTTAAAGTTTTATTGACTTAAATTAAAAAACAAGATTTAAAAGATTGCCCAAAATATCTTTACTAGGGCTCGTTAGACCCGGAATTTCATAGGCTTTCCAACTCTTTTTCAAACATATTTCTATAAAATATCCAAGCGTGCCTGCGACGAATTTCAGGCGGCGATCACCATTCTTGCGGCCGAGAACGGTGACCACCGACTGCAACTCAACGCAGATACGCTTGGACATTAGTAGTCATTTCTCGGGAACTCATGATGATTTTTGAAAGTTTTTTGGCTTCAATTTAAGACAAGATTTGAAAGATTACGCCGTGAAAAAATTATATTTGTGGTACAATTTTCCTAAGTCATAGCACGAGTTGAAGTCAAGATGAACTTCAGTTTGATCCACCAATCTAACAAAATAAGTTCGATTTATGGATTGAAATAGGCTCGAAATGAGAATCATCTGTCAACAACTAAATCAATTCAAGGAATTCATGAAATTCAAGGAATTCGAGGAATTCATGGAATTTAAGGAATTCACTGAATTCGCGGAGTTCATGGAATTTAAGGAATTCACTGAATTCAAGGAATTCATGGAATTCACGGAATTTACGAAATTCGCGGAATTCATGGAATTTAAGGAATTCACTGAAGTCAAGGAATTCATGTAAATCAAAAAATTCATGGAATTCACGGAATTTACTAAATTCATGGAATTCAAGGATTTCACGGAATGCATGGAATTTAAGAAATAATGGAATTCAAGGAATTCACGGACTTCGTGGAATTCATGAAATTGAAGGAATTCACGGAATCAGTGGAATTCATGTAATGGCATCAATTCATGCAATTCATGAAATCCAAGGAATTCAAGAAAATCGCAGAATTCATGGAATTCACGGAATTCAAGGAATTCGCGGAATAATGGAATTCAAGGAATTCACCGACTTCGTGGAATTCATGGAATTGAAGGAATTCACGGAATCAGTGGAATTCACGTAATACAATCAATTCATGGAATTTGCGGAATTCATGGAATTGATGGAATTCATGGAATGTAAGGAATTCAAGGAATTCATGGAATTCATGGAATTCATGGAATTCATGGAATTCATGGAATTCATGGAATTGAAGGAATTCGTGGAATTCACGAAATTCGCTGTATTCAAGAAATTCGCTGAATTCGTGGAATTCACAGGTTTAATAGAATTCACGGAATTCACAGAATTGAAGGAATTCATGGAATTGAAGGAATTCACGAAATTCGTGGAATTCACGAAATTCGTGGAATTCACGAAATTCACAGAATTCAAGAAATTCATGGAATTCGTGGAATTTAAGTAATAATGGAATTCAAGGAATTCACGGAATTCGTGTAATTGAAGGAATTCGCGAAATTAGTGGAATTCACGGTATGAATAGAATTAATGTAATGCAATGAATTGATGAAATTCACGGAATTCACGAAATTCATGGAATTGAAGGAATTCTTGGAATTTAAGGAATTCACGAAATTGATGAAATTCAAGGAATTCACGGAATTCAAGGAATTCGTGGAATTCATGGAATTCATGGAATTCAAGAAATGTATGGAATGCGAGGAATTTAAGAAATTCAAGGAATTTAACAAATTCAAGGAATTTACGGCATTGATGGAATTAACGGAATTTATGGAATTCGCGGTATTTATGAAATTCGCGGAATTTATGGAATTCATGGAATTGACGAAATTCAAGAAATTCACAGAATTCGTGGAATTGAAGGAAATCACAACATTTCTGGAATTCACGAAATTCGTGGAATCAATGAAATTCACAGAATTCAATGAATTAATGGAATTTATGGAATTCACGGAATTAATGGTATTGACGGAATTCAAGAAATTTACGGAATTCAAGAAATTCACGGAATTGATGTAATTGAAGGTATTCGCGAAATTCATGGAATTAATGAAATTCACATAATTCATGGAATTTAAGCAATTCGCGGAATTCACGGAATTCACGGAATTCACGGAATTCACGGAATTCATGTAATTGAAGCAATTCACGAAATTGGTAGAATTAATGAAATTCACAGAATTCAAGGAATTCATGGAATTCCAGGAATTCGTAGAATTTAAGTAATAATGGAATTCAAGGAATTCACGGACTTCATGGAATTAACAGAATTCATGGAATTGAAGGAATACACGGAATTCAAGGAATTCGTGGATTTCAAGGAATTCTTGGAATTCATGTAATTGAGGGAATTCAAGAAATATATTGAATTCACAGAATTCATGGAATTCAAGGAATTTAAACAATTCAAGGAATTTACGAAATGTATGGCATTCACGGAATTTATGGAATGCACGGAATTTATGGAATTGACGAAATTCAAGAAATTCACGGAATTCGTGGAATTGAAGGAAATCACGAAATTTATGGAATTCACGGAATTCATGTTACTTAAAGGAATTCAAGAAATTCGTGAAATCAATGAAATCCACAGAATTCAAGGAATTCATGGAATTTAATAAATTCTATGAATAAATGGAATTTAAGGAATTAACGGAATTAATGGTATTCACGGAATTCAAGAAATTTACGGAATTCAAGAAATTCACGGAATTTATTTAATTGAAGGAATTCGCAAAATTCATGGAATTAATTAAATTCACAGATATCAAGGAATTCATGGAATTCATGGAATTCAAGGAATTCACGAAATTGACGGAATTAATTCACCCTCTGAATCAATTTAGTTCGCTGTCTCGGATCATTTATCAATATGAAGGTAGCAAACTAAACAAAACAGAAACTGGTACTAAAATATACTATTTGTGAGATCATAGCTAGAGTAGTATGCCAGGACAGAAAAGTTTGGCGACAAATAGTTTATAAAAAGAATGTGAGTAGAGTGAATGACGAATCTTTAAACAGTAGTTTAACTTTCAACCAAGTAGTTGAATTTTCAACCAAACAGTTGAATTTCTTACTAAAAAAGATAAATATTTAATGAAAAATATAATAGTTAAATTTTAAACTAAAGAAATGAATTTTCAACTAAAATAATCAATCTTAAATCAAAAAAATTAATTTTTAATCGTATAATTAAATTTTCAACCCAAAAGAATAATTTCCAACCAAGAAGATACATTTTCTATCAATAAAGACAAATTTTCACCAAAAATACGATCGTTAAATTTTCAGTTAAAGAAATTAAATTAACAAATGGAAAAGTAAAATTTTCAGTTGAAAAAATTTACTTTTTACAACAAAAAAAAAAGGATTTTTTACAAAATAGTTTAATATTTAACTAAACAAATGAATTTTCGTCTAAAATGATGAATCTTTATCAAAAAAAAAATTAATTTATAACAAAATACATGACTTTTCAACTAAAAAACATAAATTTTCAACCAAAAATGAAATATTTAAATTTCCAACCTTAAAGATGAATTTTCAACTAAGAATAATAATTTCTTTATCTAAAAAGACTAATTGTTAACAAAATACATGAATTTTCAACAAAATAGTTCAATTTTTAACTAAAAAAAAAATAATTTTCAACTAAAATAATCAATCTGTAGGCCAAAAAATTAATTTTCATTCAAATAGTTGAATTTTCCACCCAAAAGATGAATTTCCAAGTAAGAAAATTAATTTTCTATAAAAAAAGACAAATTTTTAATAAAATACGTGAATTGTGAACCAAATAGGTGAATCTTTAAACAGTAGTTTAACTTTCAACCAAGTAGTTGAATTTTCAACCAAACAGTTGAATTTCTTACTAAAAAAGGTCAATATTTAATTAAAAATAGAATAGTTAAATTTTCAACTAAAGAAATGAATTTTCAACTAAAATTATGAATCTTAAATAAAAAAAAATTAATTTTTAACCAGATAGTTGATTTTTCAACCCAAAAGAATAATTTCCAACCAAGAAGATACATTTTCTATGGGAAAAGATCAATTTTCAACCAAAAAGTTGAATTTTTACCAAAAATACGATAGTTAAATTTTCAGGTAAAGAAATTAATTTAAGAAAGGGAAAAGTAAAATTTTTAGTTAAAAAAAAAATAACTTTTAACCAAAAATAAAACGGATTTTCAACAAAATAGTTTAATTTTTAACCAAAGAAACGAATTTTCGACTAAAATGATGAATCTTCAACCAACAAATTTATTTTAAACCAATTAGTCGAATTTTCAACCATGAAGATGAATTTTTTACCAAAAAAGAAGATAAATTTTCAACAAAACACATGAATTTTTCGCATAAAAGTTGAGTTTTCAACTAAAAACATACATTTCCAACCAAAAATGGAATAATTAAATTTTCGACCCAGAAGATGAATTTTCAACTAAGAAGATTAATTTCTTTATCAAAAAAGGCAAGTTTTTATTAAAGTACATGACTTTTTAACCAAATAGTTGACTTTTTAACTAAAAAAATTATTAATTTTCACAAAAATAGAATGGTTAAATTTATAGTCAGAAAAAATTAATTAAAAAATAAGTTTTTCAACAAAATAGTTCAATTTTCAACTAGAGAAATGAATTTTCAACTAAAATAATGAATTTGTATGCAAAAAATTTAAGTTTTAACCAAATAGTTGAATTTTAAACCCAAAACATTCATTTTCAACCAAATAGTTAAATGAGTAAATTTTCAACCAAAATTATGAATCTTCAACTAAAAAAAAAAGAATCATTTTTAAGCAAGTGGTTGAATTTTCAACCCAAAAAATTAGGTTTCAACCAAGAAGATTACTTTTTTATCATGAAAGATAAATTTTCGACAAAATACATGAATTTTCAATTAAATAATTGAATTTTAAATAAAAAACTTTTTAAACAAAAAATTGAGTAATAAAGTTTTTAGTTAAAAAATTAATTTTAAAGTAAAATGATGAATCTTTGACAAAAAAATAATTTATCATTGTAGTTGAAAATTCCTTTTCTTTTTGTTAAAAATATTTTTTGAAACTGAAAATTTATTCCAGTTTTTTTCGTTGAAAATTTATCTTTATTAGAAAGCTCAACTATTTGGTTGAAAATTTATGTATTTTGTCGAAAATTCGCCTTTTTGGTAGAACATTAAGGTTTTTTGTTGAAAATACATCTTTTTGGTTGAAAAATTCATAATTTTAGTCAAAAATTCGAATTTTTGTATCAAATTAATCTTCTTGGTTAAAAATTCATTTTTTGTTGTTGAAAAATCAGCTATTTGGAGCACTAAAATCAAAATCATCATTCGAGTAAAACATTAATTTCTTTGGTCGAAAATTCAACTATTTTTGTTGATAATTTGTTGCTTTTTTGTTGTTTTAAAATTTAACTATTCCATTTTTGGTAGAAAATTGATCTTTTTAGTTGAAAATTGAACTATTTGGTTGAAATTTCATATGCTTGGTTAATAACTGTTTATTTGATATTTTATGTATGAAACTCAAATGTTTTGTTGAAAATTTGTCTTTTTGGATAGAAAATTCGTCCTTTTGAATGTAAAATTCATTTTCCAGTAGAAAAGTAATTTTTTTCTTGAAAGTTAATTATTTTTAATTGAAAAGTCTACTTTTTTTGAGAATTTTTGTTTAGCTTAAAAATTTTATTATTTGGTTGAAAATTCAACAATTTTGTTAAAAAGTCATCCTTTTTGGTTGAAAATGCAACTGTTTTACTGAAAATACGTCTTCTTGCTTTGAAAAGTCAACTATTATGGTAGAAAATTAACTTTTTGTTGAGAATTCATATTTTGGTGTTGAAAATTCAACTAAAATCTTCCTTGGTTCCAAATTTAACTATTTTTTTTGTAAATTCGTCTTCTTTATTTAAAAATGCATCCGTTTTAGTAGAAATTCCATATTTTGTCGATAAAAATGCAACTGTTTGGTTGAAAATTTATTTTCCTTGGTTGAAAATTCATCTCTGGTTGAAAACTCGTGTTTTTTTAATTAATTTTCTTATCTGAAAATTTAACTATTCCAGTTGAAGATTGATAATTTTAGTTGAAAATTCTTAAAAATTTATTTTTTCGGTTGAAGGTTCATCTTGTTGGTAGAATATTTAACTATTTTGTTAAAAATTTGTTTTTTTGGTTAAAAATAAATTTTTATAAAATGTTAAATTTTCCACTTTTAGTTGAGAATGAACTTTTTATGGAAAATTTATATTTTCGGTTGAAAATTTAACTTTTTTACAGAAACATCTTCTTTTAGCTTGAAAGTTCAACAATTTGGATTTTTTTTTCTTTTTTGACTGACAAATCTTTAGTTGTGGAAAATTCGCCTTTTTGGTTGGAAAATTCATCTCTTTGGTTAAAAATGTTACTATTTTGTTCTAAATTTATTTTTTTTGTTTGTTAAAAATTAGTTTCCTTCACTGAAAATTTAACTTTTCTGATTTGGATTAATTTTTTTTTCTAATTTCAAGTATTTGTTTGAAGATTCATGTGCTTGGTTAAAAATTCATCATTTTTAGTAGAAAATTAATCTTCTTGGTTGCAAATTTGTCTTTTTGATTTTAAAATTCATCTCTTTTGGTAGAAATTCATCTTTTTGGATGAAATATCAGTTAATACATGTTTTTTTGGGGAATTTTACTTTGTGGATTGAAAATTCTACTATTTTTGTTGACAATTTGTTGCTTTTTTGTTGTTGAAAATTTAACTATTCCATTTTTGGTAGAAAATTGATCTTTTTTAGTTGGAAACTGAACTATTTGGTTGAAAATTCGAAATTTCGTTTGTTAAAAAATTATTTTTTGGTTAAAAATAAATTTTTATAAAATGTAAATGTAACTTTTTCACTTTTAGTTGAAAATGAACTTTTTTTGTGGAAAATTCATCTCTGGTTGAAAACTATTTTTTTTTTAATAAATTTTTTAATTGAAAATTTAAAAGATCGATAATTTTAGTTGAAAATTGTTTAAAATTTATTTTTTTGGTTAAGGTTCATCTTTTTGGTAGAATATTGAACTATTTTGTTAAAAATTTGTATATTTGTAAATTTTTATAAAATGTTAACCTAACTTTTCCACTTTTAGTTGAGAATTAACTTTTTGTGGAAAATTTATATTTTCGGTTGAAAATTCAACTGTTTTACAGAAACATCTTTTTTTAGCTTGAAAGTTCAACAATTTGGATATTTTTTTTCTTTTTTGGCTGAAAAATCTTTATTTGTGGAAAATTCGTCTTTTTGGTTGGAAAATTCATCTCTTTGGTTAAAATTTTTACTATTTTGTTTAAAATTCAATTTTTCTGTTTGTTAAAAATTAATTTCCTTCACTGAAAATTTAACTTTTCCATTTTGGATTTAAAAATTATTTATTTTTTTTTTATTCTCAACTATTTGTTTGAAGAAAATTAATCTTCTTGATTAAAAATTTGTCATTTTGATTTAAAATTTCATCTCTTTTGGTAGAATTTCATATTTTTTGGCTCAAATATCAGTTAATACGTGCTTTTTTGGGGAATTCTACTTTGTGGATTGAAAATTCTACTATTTTTTGTAAAGGAATTTTTTCTATTTAGCATTTTTATCGAATTCTGTTTTTCGTCTTTTCTTCTTTCGTTTAAAATATTATTGTAGATTTGGAAGGGAGGCAATTTTGGTTATGAATTGTGTTTCTGAATTGGAAGAGGCCAATTTTTTATTTTTAACATTTTCATTGAGTGCTTATGGGGTGTAGGGGGGGGGGGATTTGGTATTTTTACATTCAGCTTAAAAGGAGGGACTTTTTATTTTCGATTTTATATTAAATTGTAAGAGGGACATTTTTTATTTTTAACATTTTTATTAATGTGAGTTGAAACGGAGGATTAATTTTTATTTAGAGAAATATTTGAACTGTTCAATATATACAAGTTATAAATTAAAAAAAAATTTAATTTAATGGCATTTCATTTGAAATTATTCAATTGAAAAGTATTAAAAACTTCCATTACATGAGTGTAAATTATGGAGCGGTTAAATTAAAAATGTTCTAAGGTTCAGTTGTAAAATATTACAATTCAATAGATTTCCAATTTGTTTTAATTTGCAGTTAAGTTTTGATTACTTCAAATGCAAAAATGTTCAGTTTGAGGAGTTAGAATTTTTTAATTTTTAATGACCGTGAACATTTTTTATGAGTCGCTGTGATCCCTGGTATTGGATTTTTAAAAAACTGAATTTAACATATTTCTTTTTGTCTTTTCAGAGTCACTGTTGAGCCCTTTACTGCACATATTATAATGCTCACCGTTGCGCTTTTGTTGTCTGTTAGCATAATAGCAAATTTGTACACCTGGAGTAGAACGCTTCGGGCACTATTTTTCTCCCAAAGGAGACACCTTCAGCGAAGCATATCCAAATTGGAAACTTTAAAGAGTGAAGGCTTTCTTCAAACTCTGAAACGCGAAGTGAATCTTATGACGGATATGGTGAGTCTTCTTTCTCTCTTCCCAATAATTTCTTCTAACTTCTGCAACAGGGTGGATCGAAAATAAAAAAAATTTGGATTTCGAAATCGATACAATACGAAAAAGTACCCTATATTCAGTTAAGATCCCTAAATTATCCTATTTTCAAGATTTGGTACCCTATTTGCAGCCCATAATGGTACTTTAAAAAAATTGATAAAAAGATCAAAGCTTCCAAGAGTCAGGCATTTTGAAAAAAATAGCAAAAATCAGGACATTTCTTTAAGAAGTAACTGTAAAAAATAATCAAGGCTGCCACACAGTCACTATCAGTCGTTTTTTTTTTCAAATCACTTTTTAGTCACTATTCATTAACTGTTTCTTAATTGTCTTGAATTCTTTTGAAATATTTCAGGGTATTTTTAAAGATTCCGAGAAATTTTTAATAGGTCTCAATAATTTCAAGGGATTTTTAAGTTTTCAGGGTTCTTGTAAATCTTCTAAGGCATTTTCAAGAGCTTTTAATTGGAAATATGTTAGGGAATTTTTTTATTAATTTCATCAATTTGAAGGGATTTCAAAGCGTTTTGAATATTTTAGGATAAAGAATTTTCTAAAATTTTGGAAGACATTTCAGGATACATTTTCCAGGATTTCAGGAAATATCATTATAGAATTTCACGTGATTTTATAATATTTTAGTGGATTTTAAATAATTTATTCACGAGAAGTAAGGTATTTCGTAGGGCTTTAAAGATTTAAAGAGATTTGGAATTCACCCTGAATTCTTATTAATTTATCCTAAATTCTTTGGAATACTCTTGAATTTTATGAATTTACTTAAATTTTGTTAATTCACTTGAATTCTTAAATTTACTTAATTCTACTCAATTGAATGGATTTGTTTTTAATTTTTAAACAATTTTATTTGATTAATCCTGGGGATCAGTTGATAAAATGATGAAAGGATTTCAAATATTTTAAAGTATTTTTTCAAATTCCTTGGCATTTTCTAGGGCTTTGAAAATTTTCAAAAGATTGTTTCGATTTCAAAAATTTTTTCCACTTCATTTGAATTTAACTTGAATTGTTTTTAAATTAGTAGGGTTTCAAAGATTTGAAGAGATTTGAATTTTTTTAATTCACCCTGAATTCTTTTAAATTCTTTGGATTTCTCTGGAATTTTATCAATTTTCTTGAATTCTTATGAATTTACTTATGAATTTATTAATTTATAAATTTATGAATTTTTTTAAAAATTCAATTCTATTTAATTGAATGGGGTTTTTGATTTTTTGACAGTTTTTATTGTATTGATCTTAAATTCTTTTAACCTCGCCTTGCATTCTTAGGTATTTTGTCAAATCCTTTTAAATTACTTTGAGTTTTTCTAAGCTCGTTTCGAACTTACTGAATTCAATGAATTTTTTCATATTTTTAAATTGTTATCAATTCATTTGAATTTTTTTAATTCACCTTGAATTTGTATGAATTTCATCGAATTCTTCTCGTTTACCTTAAATTCCTCTAAATCCAATTTGAATTAAAAAAAAGTCCAATTTGAATTCTTTTGAATTTAATTTGAATAGTTTTGAAATTTTATGAATTATTCCTGAATTTTTTATTACCCTTCGAACACGAAACAGAAATTTCCCGAAAAATGAAAGTTGCCGAAAAAAAATAAAAATATCAAAAATGTTTATTGCCGAAATTTAAAAACTTGGATTTCTAAATTCCCGTAAATAGTAAACTTCTAAATTTTTCAAATTCCCAAATGTAGTAAATTGCCGATTTTTTTAATTCTCGAATCAAGTGTATATTAAATCTTATTTTTTCGTGAATTTGAAAATTCAGCAATTTATAATTTTCGCGAATTTGAAATACCGAAAATATACTAATTTCGAGAATTTAAATTGTCGGGAATTTACTATTATTGGGAATTTCGGGAATTTGAAATTTTAATTTTTCGGAAAATTTCTGTTTCGCTAATTATTTTTTCAATAGTTTTCCACGATCGGGAATTTGAAAATTCGGCAAAATTATGTATTTTCATTATTGTTAAAAAATTGTGAATATTCTTTGAAATATAATGATTTTGTATTAACATATGCAATATTTTACTAAAAGTACCGATTTCTGGTATGAAACGTCAGCAAAGCCCAAAAATTTACAAAAATTGAGAATTTAATGATTCAAAATGAAAATCTAAGAAATCGTACGATTTTTTAAAAATTAAAAATACCATAACCTTAAATTGTTTAAAATTTTTAAATCTTCTTTGAAATCTGTATAGATATTTCGGCAAAAAACTGCTTATAGCTTAACCTACAGTTTTACAAAGCTGTTAAATTTTGGTTTGAACCAAGTATTTTTCTAATTAAAAATACTGATTTCCTGTATAAAATTCCAACATAACCTGAAAGTGTTAAAAAGTTTTGAGTCTTCTTTGTAAACTACTTTTTTTCATTAAAAATACAAATTTCCGACGAAAAACTCTGACATAATCCTAAATTGTTAAAAGATTCTAGATCTTGTTCAAATTATAATGATTTTTGTTTGAAAATACCAATTTTCGATGTAAAACAACAATGTAACCTAAAACTGTTCAAAAATTATGACTCTTGTTTGAAATCTAACAATTTTTTAATAAAAATTTCAATTTCAGACGAAAAACACTATCACAATCTGAAAATTTTCAAGCTTTCAAAGTTTATTATTTTAAAGAAAATCATTGTTCTTAAATCTAATGGTTTTTGTTTTAAAATACCAATTTTAGGAGAGAAAAAAACCTAAAATTGTGAAAAAGTTGTGAATATTCTTTCAAATCTAATTTTTAAAATAAAAAATACGCATAAAATATGTGTAATATTTGCAATAATTTATTATATAATTCGAAAGTTTTAATTTAACCGCGCAAGAGTAACTAAAAAGCACAAATGTATCTCAATTCGTATAATGTTTTCAATTATTTTTCTGATTGAAATTGATTATTTGTAGATTTAATTTTCACATTTAAGATATAAAAATTGCAAATACAACGAATTTTTAAAATTCTGAGTTTGGTAATTAATGATCTTTACAACTTGTGGTTTAAACATTTCTGTGCGCGGCTGGGCTTTTTTAGCATAGAAACACACTAGACAAAAATTACATTAAATATTAAATTCCAAATTTGGAAAATTTGCTGTAATTCCAATTTCGATTCCTGAGTCTTGGTGATGTTTTTCCTGATTTACTCATAGGTGTTAAGAATTTTTTCCGACAACAGGGGTGAATTAAATAGGAATTATCCCTTTGAAAATGATTGATTCAAATTAAAAATACTTTAGACCTTCAGTAATGTAAAAAAAATTGAAACTCAAGAAAATTTAAATATTCTGCCCATAAGAAATTTTTTAAACACATTTTTGGTTCGTATATAACCAAGCTGCATATCTGTCGATTCCAAATTTATTATACTTTTTTAGAATTCCAATAAGCTGCTTTTTCACGTTGTATCGATTTCGCGTTCCAGATTTTTTTATTTTCGACCCAATACTCTTCTCAAGACTTTCTGAAATATTTTCTGTCTGAAACTTTTAGATGAAAATTTTCTATTTCAGATCAAGTGCCTCGACAGTTTTAGTTCTCAGCAAAGCAGACTAGCAGTTATAGTCGATGGCCTTGACAGTTGCGAACAGGATAAGGTTTTACTAGTTCTGGATGCGATTCAAGCCTTGTTCAGCGACAACGGTTGTCCCTTCATCGTCATTTTAGCGATCGATCCTCACATCATCGCCAGGGTAATTAATAGAATCCCTATTAATATTAAAATTAATTAACCTTTCTTTAATCCCAGGGCCTAAATTATTTTTTTAAACTAGGGGAAACCTCTCTACATTGAAAAATGCCACCTACAGTGGCCAGGGTGTACACTATATTATATGATATTTAATATTTATGAATAATATATTTATCGTCTTTAAAATTTCTATAATTTTAATTCAAAATTATGGTTTTGAATGCGCAATTCTAAAAGTGGATTTTTCTAAATTCAAAAAAAAAAAAATATATATATATATATATATACTTTTTTTATTATTCAATTTCGAAATTCTCTATTCATAAAATTTCATTTCTTTTAATTAAAAGAATTTAAATACTGTAAACGTACACACACATATATATACACGTATCCTCTTTATTTTATTCTATTTTTGATCTTAATTCCATCATTCTGAAAATATTGGAACAAGATTTTCTGAAAACATCCGAAAATATATACTTAATCCTTCTAAAATAATTTTAAAAATTGTGTATATATGGTCCTTTTAATTGAATTAGGGAGAATCCTATTTACTGTTATCCTTCTCCCTTAAAAATCTCTACTCCGGAGAAATAACATTTAATTTCTAGTTTCTCATTATTATCGATATTTTTCTGGGGTCGTCTAGCAAAAACGCATGTTTTATGCGGTTCATATGGACTATGGATGTGGTCCCATCTCCTTTGAGGATTTCGACATTATAGTCGCTCACTAATCGGGTAATTTTGTGTGGACCTTCAATGTTCACCTAACTTATTAATTCTTTTTTCAAATATTAAATAAACATACTGTCCCTCCTTAAAATTCATCTCATTGACCTTTCTATCATGATATTCTTTACATCTTCGTTAACCAACTTATTGAGGATATTGTCTACCAATTTGATGTAGGTAATAGGAATCTGTTCATCAGAAAATGTGGAAGGAAAAATTACTTTTCGACCGAATACTACTTCATGGGGAGTTACGCCGATGGATTCGTGGACTGATGTGTTAAAAGAGAACATGGCATACGGCAACCACAAATCCCAGTCCGATTTCCCACAATAATGACGAAGGTATTCCACGAATGTGTGGTGACTTCGTTCAAGAGCTCCTAGAGATTGTGGAAGATAAGCAGAGGATTTATATTGAGTAATCTTAAATAGTTCCGCAAAACCTGCCATAATTTCACTCATAAATTGTCGTCCTTGGTCCGTCTGAATTGATTCAGGGCATCCGAATTGGCATATGAAATGTTCAGCAAAAGCAACTGCAATTGTAGGAGCATCTGTATTTGCCAACGGAATAGCCCCTGAATATTTCGATAAACAGTCTTGTCAAGTTCACATATATTCATTTTTGGAATCGGACTTAGGTAATGGACCAACCAAATCCATTTGAAGCTTTTCAAAAACTCTGGAAGGTTTATCCGTAATACACATAGAAAATTTCGTCTTAACCCTGACTAACTCATTCTTTTGGTAAGAATCGCAAGTTTTGACGTAATTCTAAACGTTTTCTTTCAAGCCTTTCCAATAAAACTTTTCTTTAACGCGATCATAAGTTTTAAACACTCCGTCATGACCAGCTGTTATTGAACCGTGACTTTTCTCGAGAATTTGTGGCCTTTGACTTTCGGGTGGGATTGTAACTTCCCCACGTACAGATAGTAATTTGGTAATTTTCCGTACCGAAATAAGTTTTAAAAATTAATTCTATTACTTCCCAGGGCATTCTATCAAACCCATTTCCTTTACGTGAAATACTAAATGAGTTTATCTCCAATCCACTTACCGCATCTTTTAAGGTTGAAATAGCTAGTTCGATGTTGGTTGTATAAATTTTATCATCAAACATTCCATGATAAAAAGGTTAAAAATCGCCTTATTTTATGCCTTAACGAAATTACCTGTCCGATTTCTACCTTTTCATTTTTCAAATCTTGCAATTTAATAATTGCATTATCCATTGAATGTCGACCTACAGGTGTGGTTAATATGTGATCACAAGATGTAAAATTTATCAAGTGATCTTCTCTCACTGATAATTCCTCTCTACTGATTTTAAATAAAGGGATAAGCAAATTTCTAGTACACTGCGAGTGTCCATCTTGAACAGGTAATTCATTAGCAATTTCGCTCTTGTCATTCTCATCTCCCTTTTCTATAACTTCAGAACGTCTGAAGCTTTGATACTCGCCTTCCATAGAGTTTCTGATTTCCTCATCTAAATAATCATCCTCATGTTTCTCTGAAACGACCTCTACCGACCCCTTTTTTGACCTGCGTGCGCACGCCTTAAGGCCAAGCAGTCTCTCACTGCCACACAGCCTTTTACTGCCACACAGCCTCTCACCGTTCTCATTCTCAAAGTTCACAAACAACCTCTCATTGTTTTGAATCGAGAACACGGCGGACAACCTTTCATTGTCCGCCTTATGGGGTGTCACAGATAGCCTCTCATCATCATGACTTTGGTAGATATCTTTCTCCTTATCACCAACCTGGACATTAGCATGATTGATCCCCGGGGTCACAGACTGAATGACCATACCAATCTTGGTGTCAATCTCCATCCCCTCCGCGCCTACTTTTGTGCGGGCACCAATCTTGGCGCATACTTTCTCCCTCTCGGAAGAACTCAAAAATAATCTCTCTATTGGGTACTCGTGGTTCTAAATCTCTCTCTCTCTCTCTCTGCAGAATGAGTCACGATGCGCTCCAGGACGTGCACTTCCCCAACACACCGGTCCTCATCCTCAGAGATTTCAGAATATATATCCATATTATTATCTTCAACGGAATCTACTACCGGATTTCTGGATAAGGCGTCTGCATTTAAATTTACTCGCCCCGGTTTATGCTGGACTTCAAATTCATATTCCCTCAATTTGACGTTCCATCTGGCCAACCTTTACCCTGAAGTGGGATCGTTCAATTGGTGTAGCTATACCAAAGGACGATGGTCTGTAACTAATATAAACTTTTGAGCATGAATATAAGGACGAAATTGAGTAACGGCAAATATAACTGCTAGTAGTTCCTTTACCGTAACATTATATTTAAATTGAGCACTCTGTAACGCACGTGAAGCTTATGCTTTTGGTAAATCCTTTCCAATGAGACCCTGACTCAACACAGCTCCCAACGCATATTCTGAAGCATCTGTAGTTACTACAAAGGGTTTAGAAAAATCAGCATATTGCAATATTAAGTGTGAACAGAGAATATTTTTTAGTTTTTCAGAGGCTTCTTGTGCATCCGGTGTCCATTCGAGAGCTGCTCCCTTTTTCAAAAGATTATTGAGAGGTTCAGCTATAAGAGCGAATCCAGGTACAAATCGCCTATAATATCCCGCTAGTCCTCAGAATTGCTTGACATTTTTTAGACATTTTGGTTGAGGAAAACGTCTAACAGCTTCTAACTTTTTGGGGTCAGGTTTTAAACCATCTTGTGATATTATATGACCCAAATAAACAATTTCTTTGCGGAGAAATTTGCATTTTTCGGGCTGCAGAACAAGGTTCGCAGTTTTTAAGCGCCCCATAAGTTTTTCTAATTCTTCGTTATGTTCTTTTAGAGATTTCGCGTATATTACAATATCATCCATGTACGCAAACAATTCAACGCCCTGTAGCCCTGATAGAACCCTATCCATTAATATATGAAATGTCGCGGGTGCATTTTTCATTCCAAATGGAATTCGATTAAATTCATAGTGACCAAAAGGGCTGGAAAAGCTCGTTTCATGCCTATCCTTGGGTTCGACCTCTATCTGATGGAAGCCTTGTGCTAGGTCAAGGACCGTAAAATATTTAGCACCTCCCAGCAGATCTAAAATGTCTATAATGTTGGGAAGGGAATAAGCATCCCCTATTGTTTTTTTGTTCAAGGCTCTATAGTCCATTACAATACGCCATCTTCTATTGCCTTGGGGGTCAGGTTTCTTAGGTACAACCCATACAGAGGAACTATAAGGAGAATCTGAGGGTGAAATTGATTTATTTTTGATCAAATCTGCCGTTTCTCTAATGCTAACTTCTTTATGAATGAGCGGATGCCTGTAACCCTTTTTATAAACAGTAATTTCATCGGTTAATGTAATTCTGTGTGTTGATAGCATTGGTGCATCCTAAATGATCTCCATCAAATAAAATTGCTTTATATATCTTAATATAGTGAAAACTAATGTACCCCGTTCTCCTTTATTCAAATCCGTTAAATCTAGTGCGTCTATCAATTTGTCCAATCGATCCTCATCGTGGTTTTGAATATTCTTTGTATTTTTAGTAGAAGTTTCTGGAAGAGTTCTTGGGAGCTCAAATTCTTCCAAATTTACTGGAGGTAAAGTGAGTAAAGTGTCCCTGGTGGTGGCATTTATACAAAATAAAGTAATTTTATCTTTTCTAACTTTAACCAAAACTTTTCCCAAATATATTCCAGGTCCTAAATCTACGAGTGACAAATATCCTTCTCCTATTTCTGGGTTTGTAACTGGCAAGGTAACAATTTGTTTAGTTCTAGCTCTTATCCGCAAATGTACATTTTTAAATCCAGGTGCGAATGGGAAAGTACCTAATGGATGTGTAATTTATTTTTCTTTCAGATGGATTGAGGAATCTTTAAGAAATGGTATTTCCACAATCCCATCAGCTGGGAGAGGGAGTTCGTCAAGAATCACCTGAAAGGAGCAAGGACTGTCATTAATTTTCAACAGAACCTCGCCCAATGTAATTACGGACTTCCTCCTATTCCAGATAAAACAAATTTGGGTACCTGATTCACGGGTGTATTTGATTTCAATTTACCCTTATGGATTATACTTAGTTTAGCTCCCGTATCCACTAAAAAGAGTCCTTTATTTCAAGTCATCTCATCAGCAAACAATTTCATTTTGGGAGATTTTTCTTGCCGTTCTGGGTCCCAAGTAAATAGAATACGTCTACTGGGTGTAATTTCCGGGGAAAGTTCACTGTCACACCAATCCAAAGAACCTATTACTTGTTTAAAGAATTTTCTTTTTCTGGTTTATTAACTTCGACCTTTTTTGCGAGGATTTTACGATCATTAATGATATGATCATTGCCCTTACAGCATTTGCAAAATTTCAAATTTTTATTCTCTTCCATATTCAAAAAAATGTAATCTCTAGCAAATTGTCCCGTTTGTTTACATGTGAAGCATGCTACTTCCGAGTTACCACCCGGACATTCTCGCGCAAAGTGCCCTGTCTTGAGACTTATAAGAAGTCTTAGGATTTTGGGAGTTAGGCTTTGCGCAACCCCAATCGTGGTGACCCGGCTCGCCGCATCGCCAACAGGTGACCACGGAAGGAGCTATTTGTTGACCGCCTCCTCTCCTCCCCCGAGTGACAACTCCACCCTTACTCCAAGATCCTGAAGGGTTTCTAAAACCTCTTCCGAATCCTTGTCCTCTATTACGTCCGAATGTATGTGCCCTAGCATTTCCCCCATAAGGCTTAAATCTATTTCCCTGATAATAGTTTCCTCAAAAAAATTCGTAATTTTCTGACTCATCATTCTTATCGGTCTCACGTCCTTTAATCAATTCTATGGCAAAACTAACTTCCCATTCTGTCTTCCTAGCCTTCATAATAGCATCTTGAAGAGATCCAGGTCTTTCCATTCGTACGCTCAAGACTAAATTAGGTTTCAATCCCATTACAAAATGTTCACTGGCCGTGTCCCTCCCTGTTCTGATCATCGAGTCAGATTCAATTATCGAGTGTTTCTCTTCCACAAGTTCTAACATATTTTCTAAAATTTCCTTGCTCAAAATGGCAGATAGGATCCGAAAGAGACGGCTAGGATTCGGCATTTTTTCGCATCTATCTGCATTTTTATACGGTATTTGTGTCTGCTTTTAAATCTTGTTATATACGGAACTTGGTCAGTATATACAACTGTTTCTATCTGGATTTTTATCCGGTTGTATATGAAATTCTTTCGGTGCCCAGTAAAGCCCTATACGGCTTTCATCGAATTCTATCCGGATACTTGTACGGTTTTTGTGTCCGACTTTGAATACGGTTCTGTACGGAACTTAGTCAGTGTATACAATTTTTTCACGGTCAGTTAAGAAAATAATCGCACGCACAACACTATGAAAAATCACACCCGATGGGGATTCGAACCCTACCTAAACAAGCTAAGTCTAAACCGAACGCTCTAGCTGATTATGCTATTGTATCGCTTGGATTTTGTCGACAAAATCTCAGTCAAGGGTTTTCGCGGAAATGCCAGGGCTAACGGAGGAATATTTTTTCATTTTACACAATTTATATGAATAGGTGGAAATGAAGATGCGTGATGATAATATTTAAATTTGATTAATTTAAATTCCAATAGTTAAATGTTTAATTTAAATATTCATTTAATTTGTGATTTCTGTTTATATTGTAAAGCTCCAAAATTTAAAGGATTTATAACTTTCAGATGTATTATGAGTAAAAAATATTAAAATTGCAGTACAATTTTCCAGCATACAAAAATAATCTAATAAATGATGTTATACTAATCTTCTTTAGTAGAAATTTGTAAGTAAAAACAAAAGCAGCTACTACAAATAATTTTTTGGAACATTTCAGTTAAAAAAGTTGTTCACGATAAAAATACATGAACCTGAAATTAATATTCTGACTTTAAAGTTGAACTTGAAAATCAAATCGAAGGCTAGCTGAAATTAGAAGTCTTAAAAATGAAAAAATTTAAATAATGAAGCTTTTATAAAATTTGGCTAAAAGCAAACAGTATTCGAACGGGTTGCAGTATACAGATTTAGATAAGCAAAAATATCGACATTTTTTAGAGAGCGAGATAACATTCTGTAAAATTGAAATCACCATTTAAAGTTGAAAACAAAAGTTTACCCCCAAGCTGAAGTGTTTCTGAATTGAGGCCAAAAAAGTATAATTAAACAAAATTTCAAGTTCCGAGAAATCAAATGTGGAAGTTTACAATCTGAAAACAGGCTCGGTTGATGATCACGATAAAAAGTGCAAATTTCAGTTTAAAAAAAAAGGAAAATTTGCTCCCGAGATATTGAGTTGCTAAATTGGGAGAAAATGAGTTTTGCCTAGAAAAATTTAATCAATTCCGAGTAAATCATTCAAAAATTTGGCGGTTCTAATTTCATATGTTTTGAAAATCGTTTTTAGATAGCAACTAAAAATCTATTTAAAATTTTTTTTTCCGATGTTAACTTTAAAGCCGGATAGATCCAGATAGAAAACAGTTTTGAGACTTCAACGAAAACAGTCTTCTAATGTAAGTTCCGACATAGTTCCAGATAAGGCCGCATAATATTCCGTCGGGCAAATAATTCAGTTTTCTGCTTTCGATGCTCGCTTCAAAGCCAGATGGATCCAGAGAGAAAACCGTTTTTAGAATTAAAAGAAAACAGTCTTCTAATATAAGTTCCGACATAGTTCCTGATAGGGCCACATAAGATTCCGTCGGACAAATAATTCAACTTTCCATTTCCGATGTTAGCTTTAAAGCCGGATAGATCCAGATAGAAAACGGTTGTTGGACTCAGATGAAAAGAGTCTTCTAACTTAAGTTCCGACAAATTTCCGCATGGGGCCAGACAAAATGCTATTTTCCATATGTCATCCGTATTAAAATTCAGGTAGAGTCGCTGGTTTTCCGTTTAAGATTTTACGAACCGAAAGAGATCCAGATAGAGATGGAATAAAATCCGGCGTGAGCTATTCGTACCTTAATGCGGTTTTGTATCTGACTGTATCTGATGCTATCCGTCATTTTAAGCAGGGTTCGCTAACCCTGTCTCCGTATTCTAGGGAACTTTCGTTATATTTTTGTGCCACGGTTGATAGTATGGAATTCAGTTGTTTTGAATTTCTATGTTGGGTAAAAATATTTTCTTGATGTTTTAATAGTGCTTCCAAGGTATGAATTTGCCTGTCAAGAAGCGAATTATAGGCACTGCCGAAAAAGCGCGATCTAACGATTAAAAATAAATGTTGGCTTTGAAAGGAATTGGCTTTGAGGGCTCTTGACTTGGCAAAGAAAAAAGTCCAGAGTCACCAACCATAGCCCCAGCACGAACACTCCCCGTCGCTCCGTTTTTCAGTGTATTTCGGTTGACTATCAAAGGACTACCTGTCATTTGCGCTGTTAAATTAGAGTCGGTTGAGGTATTAAAATCGGAATACAAATTCCTTACCACTCTCGGGTTAAGTGAGGACTTTATTTGGTTATAAGCAGCAGTTACACCTGAGTTGTGAATAATATTAGAACCCGATGGAGTTGATTCTCTAGTATTAATTTCGTGGTTATTAAAAACAGAGGTGGATGGTGCGTTTACCCTATTTATTTTTCCCTCAGCCCCGTTACTTATGATGGAATTATTACCATCATTATTACCATCTATTGTTTTATCAAGGGGATTATTTTCTTCGGCCATCTTAAATAATTTTTCGCTTTTTTTTATCTAATTCTTAATTAACCACAGTATATATAAAAAAGTGACGGAAATGAGAGAGTCTGGTAAACAAAAATTTCAATTTTTTACTTCAGCGAACTGAATCTCCTCTTTGAAGTTCTAGGTGAATGGCTAGCTAAATAATATTTATTTCGGCACTATGAAATTTTAAAATTTACATTAATTATAAACACACACATTCACTGTCTTTATAAATTGAATAAACTTGTTTCACGAGCTAGCCTCTTCAGTTTTCTGCTAAGCCAAACTCATTTTCAGGTCGATCCTTGGTTCTTGTTTCAGCCTGCGGTGTTAGAGAGGAAACAAATTTTCAATTTATATTTTCCGTGGTCTCTGCAACCACCTTCTGCGAACCCCCGACAATTTGTGATATCACTTGCCTCCTGGTTTAAAAACCACGGCAAAAACCTTGGAGGGGGTGTTCGTGGCTTGTTCTCTCGTTCTTAACGTCGTCCAATTTCCACCCAGATTCCCACGCTGGCTTAAGAAATTTTACAATAAGGCCTTCCGTCTTCTTCCTCCAAGTTACGCTTAATTTCCGCCCAGGATTTGCGCGTTATCCTCTTGAACTGGTACCAAATTGTCGATGATAATTGTCAAACATTTTCAAACTTATTCAACCATTTTTTTTATTGTTTGAGATTTTGACTGACTGATAGTTTTTATTTTTAATTATTTAGTTCACATAGCCTCATTTTAAACTAAAATTACTTTTCATTTAAACCTATTAATTTAGAGAAAAAACATTTAAATTCAATTAAACAGATTTCCCAATCTGAAATATCTTTAATTTTCAATTTAATTTATTAAGTAACTTTATTCTTATTTGTTTTCAACTTTATTTTAATAACTATAAGTTTAAATTTAATACTTTCAATTTTCTTGAAATCATCTTATTTACTCAACCAAATTTTTAAATTCAAATAAATCCCTATTTAACCAATTTTCAATTAATTTTAAAACAAATGTTATTCCCAAAACTAAGGCTGCACTCTCCGACTTCGACGAAATTAACGCTGATTGTCCAGTTCCAAATATTTACACTATAGATTAAATAAAATGAACCTTTTAATTTTATTGGAAATTAAGGTTAGAAGCCAATTAAACAGGAAGGTTGAAATTGAAAAGTGACTATCGGTTTCCTTTCCTTGCCCCCCTCCCCCATACCCTGTAACAGAAGTTTTGGTGGGACTGACGTTACAACAATGACTCTCCACCATACGACGAATCACTTCTTAACTGATCATCGTATTGAATTCGTCGCAGACTGGCCACCCATCTCACGATTGTGAGACGTGGTTACAGCTGAAATTTTACCACGATTTCGCTGGGAGCGGGTGCCATTTTTAAGATAAGCACCTGCTCCCGACGAAATCCTACGGTTGTCCTTATGACAAACTTTTAACTATATGTGTGTGTGTCAACAGTAAAATAAGAGAATACATTGTGCGTTTATTCAGTGGTCATTTGTGGAAATACTTATCTGACTGTGCGGCGTTGTTCGGAACTAATTATCTGCCGCTAGCTGCAGGGTTCGGTAAAGGGCTATCTAATCTCACTTTTCTGGGGGCGTTATAGGCTCATAACATGGTGGTTTCGAATAAAATAATATAAATAAAATATAATGCTGGTAGTCTAGAATCGTACAGGCTGTATTGAAGAAGAAACAAGCAGTGAAGCAAGTAATCTATCTAATAATCTATCTACATTCAAAAATCCATCTTTTTCTCTGTATTGTGTTGTGTTCACCCTAGGGAATATTGTAAATAAATCTAATGCATGTATTGAGGAAACGCTCGAGTTTCAAATTAAGGTTATCAGTAATGTCATCATACACTAAACAGCCGTAATCGAAAATTAGAAGGATGGGGCTTGCTGAAGGATTCGGGAAGTATTCCTAGATATTTCACAGATCTTCTCCTTCCAAGACAATGTCAGTTTTTTTTAATTCACAAGATTAGTAAAATTTAGTATTTATATAGATGTATTCATAGTAGTAGTAAATTTAGCATCAAGTCCAGATCCGAAACCGACTTGACGAAGGGGGTGTTATGTCTATTAACCTGTAATGGTAATAGGGTAGCTGGTTTCTGAGAAGAGGACAATGTTGACGGCCCTATGACAATTTCCTTTGTTTTACTAGGGTTGAGAGCTAATCTATTGTACACAGCCCAATGCACCACAAAATCAGTATCTTCCTGTACCCAACTCAGCAATCGATCCAGAAAGGAAAAAGGACCCGAAATGTATAATTTAAAATCATCCGCATATTAATGGTAATTACAGCATTTAAGTTCATCTCCAAGATCAGAAGTATAGAGATTGAATAAGATAGGGGCAAGAATGGAACCCTGAGGGGCCTTGATGGTCCGCCATATCAAATGCCTTGGAGAAATCGAATAAGACAACGACCGTAATTTCCCTTCTATCCATAGCCAATTTAAAATCAGTAGTAACTGTAAGTGACGCTGAAGTAGTGCTGTGTCCTGTTTGAAAGCTGGACTGTCGGGAGATCAATAAGGTTGTTGGAATTTATTTTATCCGTTAACTGGTAATGAAGAATCCGTTCTAATGGTTTAATGATTGCATTTAGAATGGAGATAGGGCGGAAATATTTGGAAGAGATAGGGTTGGAAGCTTTTGGAATGGGTTGAATATTTTTCATGGGTCAGGGAATATTTCAACCTGAAGGGAGAAATTGTAAATGTGCACTATGCAGGAGGAAAGTAAAAGTAACCGGAAATGATAAGGGGATCATTTTAATGGAAATTCCATCAATCCCTACTGCATTAGATTTAACCTCATTTAGTTTTTGCAAGAAAAATTTAGGAGATGTCCGAAAAGAAAAAGTTAGTGCCATCAAAAGAAGGTGGGGGAGTACTTCTAAGGTAGACGAAACTGCCCGACAAGGGCAGGATTGTAAAGGTATTTAAGAGAACATTAGGAGAAAGAGACGAGCCCGAAGAAGCACACTTGGGAGGGATCAACCACAATCGCCTTAACAGGAGCCATGCATTCTCATTTTTGTAACTGTTTTTAATCGAGTTAAAGGTGTACTGATTATAGGCGGCACGGATTTTGGTTTGTACAAGGTTCCCAATTTTCCGGAATCCGGCTTGGATCGCCGTATTTTTCGTTCTTTTAGCCAATCCACGTTTATCATCACGTTCTTTCATCAGTATCCTAATGTCACAGGTGATCCAGGGGTTAGATTTTTTTCACAAAATGAAAAACGTGAAGAGGCGCAAATGTATCAAAAGCTGCACAGTCGGGTGGCAAGGCCCCGGCGAACTCGCACGTGGGAGTCGGGGATATCTGGGACTGTGCAATCTGAACGTATCCTAAAAGTATTTTGCACTTACCACAAGTAAAATCAATTGGGCCTTTTTTTAGTTTTTCAAATTTCTTTTTTGATATATCAACATTGATAAATGCTATATGAAATAAGGCACCACACTTATGACAGGCTATGGAGTCCAATGCTCCTCCGGAAATCGTTTTTTTGCATTCTTTACCCATTGTGCGAAATGGCAGTTGTAACAATCTCTCGTTTTTAAATTGGCGTAAGCCGTCTTTAAAGCACTCACAATCGGGAAACCAGCACCGCCAATATATCATAACACTCAAAAAGATATCACCGTGACATCACAAACAACTAGCAAGTTAGTAATACAAAAAACCACTATTTATTAGTTGAAACGTAAGGACGCGCCAAAAACACGTCTGACACCGATACAAATTTTTAGTTTCAATTTATTTATTATTGTAATGAGTAGAGCTAACAATGTAATAAGCAATTATCTCGGCTCTGGATAGAGATTTGAAGCTGAAATATATCTTGAAAGAAGCTTCTCGATTCAGCGGTCAATAGAATTAATAACGTCTGAGTAAAAAAAATCTGAATAATCACGATCTTTATGAGTTTCAATACTGGAAAAGTCTTAATGAAAAAACGTCCTTCTCGGCGTTGTCCAATGTAACTGTGACACAGTTTCCTTCAAAAAAAGGATCATGCTGCGCCCGCTACCGAGAGCCATAGGCATGGACTTAATCTCACTGGATGACACTTTGAAGATTCGCCTGTCTGATGTGTAGCGGGCGCAGTATCTCCCCTTTTTGAGGGATCTGTGTAACAGTTACATTAGACAATGTCGAAAAGGACTATTTTTCATTACGATTCTTCTAGTATTGAAATTCTTTAAAATCGTGATTATTCACAAGATTTTTACTCAGACATGATTCACTTCATTCTCCTTTCAACTTTTGAGATGAAGCCGCTTAATCGAGAAGCTTTTTTCAAGCTATATTTCAGCTTGAAATCTCTATCCAGAGCCGAGATAATTATTTTAAAAATTTGTAGCTCTACTGATTACAATAATAAATAAATTGAAATTAAAAATTGTCATTTTCAAAGTACATGTTGAAAAATACTCATGAATTTTTTCAAATTTCTGATACTTCTTTTTTCACTTGTGGTGGACTTCAAAGTCGACGTATTGGAAGTTGAGGGTAATTGCTTCTGTTTTTTTTCTCACACATTTTCTGTCACAGTAAAGACAAAAATGTTTTGACGAAAATCCAACTGACATGATTATGGATCGTACTATATGTTTATCAGCAACTTTACGTATTTTTGTGTGATCTATGACACATGATGACTGAGAAACTCTTCGCTTGGGGTGATTGCTAGATAGATTGATCAGCGACCTGGGTCAGAGCAGTGTTGCGGAACAAAGATGTTATTTAAGTAAGCAATACGGGAATTCTAGATTGATCTAAAAATCTATACCCCCCTCCCCCCACACATACCTCCTCCAACACTTCCCTTTCTCACTTTTCTCGTATAAACTCCTTCATCCCCGGAAGTATAACGAGGTCAAAACTGAGTGAGTTACGCTCACCCCGATAGGAATGTTCAAGTATTAGTTTCTATTATTTTCGCAATATCCAGGTAAACCCGCTATTAATTCTATATCCCTGTGGCTGCTAAGAGTTCTTAAATGCCCGAGAATCTATGTTGGGTAAATGGTCTCGAGAATATGCTTAGCATTCAAGTTTGAACCAAGCATTTATGGAGGGCTATTTAAGCGATTACAATTTGAAACGAAACGTTAGATGTAAACAGGAAGACATTTTTGCTTTCAAAGTTAATAAAAGTCCCTGCGGATCGTCGACACTTGCGATAAATATGTTAAATTGATTAAATATTGCATTTACAAAGTAGCACAAAAAAATACATAACTGGCGCCATATTCAAAATAGAAAAATTATTCCAACAGGCAAAAGAGTGATAATTTTTATAAGGTTGTAGTAAAGTATTAAAAACCATAACAAATTTATATTATTGAAAAATATTTTTTTTATAAAACACTAGAAGACAGACAAATACATTAAATGTAAAATAATGACTCAAAAAATTCCGAAATAAACTCCTATGTCTGTTGGAATAATTCTTCTATTTTGAATATAGCACCAGTTCTGTTTATTTTTCTTCTGCTGCTTTGGAGATACAATAGTTAAGAAATTCAACATATTTATCTAAGTGTTGAAGATCCGCAAGGACTTTCCGCCTCGACTATGGATTTGAGTTTCCAACAGGAAAAAAATTGCCCACCCGATAATAATTCCTTGCGCTAGCATTTCGAATTGATTTTTGCAGGTGAATTTTCTAGGTTACATTAACTCCTACGTGAGCCTTAAGTTTGACCTGGCGCCACACAGTGGAGAAAATGACTTTTTTCAAAATAACGTGCAGCCCGAAAATATTCACCGACTCCAAAAAAAAATTTATTTTTTTTAAAAGCTGATAAGATTTCTAATAGAGCTGTCGAGCCTGATTTTTAAATTAGGCTTTAAAATTTTTTATAAATAAAGAAATGACAAAAAAATTGCAATTTTTTTTATTTGACATTCCTGGTGCTCGTCAATAACAGGAAATTTGTTGAAATCGTTTAAGTTGCATAAAGTGACATTAGTTAATCTTATGATTTTTTTAACAAATTCATTAAACAAATGCATTATTTGGGCATTTGCAGGCAGAAAAATTCGTTTTTTTTTCAATGCCAGTCCTTTCAGTTGGGAACTTCATGACAATTTCAGCAACATTCATAATTATTTGATAAGTTTCATGATTTCTTTTACAAATTTAATAAACAAATGCATTAATCAGGAATTTGTCGGCGGAAAAATTCTTTTTTTTTTCGATGTCAGACTTTTTAATTGGGAGCTTCATAATAAATTCAGCAACATTCATGATTAGTTGATAAATTTTATGCTTTTTTAAAATAAATTCAACAAATAGATGCATTATTCGGGCATCTGTGGACGGAAAAATGAGTTTTTTTTTTTTCAAATTCAGTCTTTTTAATTGGGATAATTTCAGCAAAATTCATAATAGGTTGGTAAATTTGATAATTTTTTAGAAACGAATTTAATAAACATATGCATTATTTGGGTATTTGTCGACGAAAAAGTTTCGAAAAAAAAACTAACTTTTCTGTCCACAAATGCCTGATTAATCGATTTGTTTATTAAATTTGTTTTACAAAATCATAAAATTTATCAACTAATTATGAATATTGCTGAAATTGTCATGAAGTTCCTACTTAAAAATATCAACATCGAAAGAAACGAATTTTTCTGCCGAAAAATGCCTGATTAATGCATTTGTTTATTAAATCTGTTTATAATATTAACAATAATAATCTCAAGAAGAATTTTCTTCATCATTATATTGTTTTCATCCAAATTTCTTGCAATACAACTTCAAAACACGTAAAATTATGGAAAATCGTGGAAAACATTAGTTCAACAAATAACTTGTTTATAACAATTTTTTTGGTTTGTTATATAATATTGCAACATCTTTAACTAATGTTACTCTATGAAACTTAGGCGATTTCAACAATTTTCCTGTTATTGACGAGCACCGCGAAAGTCAATTAGAAAAAATTGTCATTTTTTTAGTAATATTTGTTGATTTATAAAAAAAAATGAAATCCTAATTTAAAAATCAGGCTCGGCAACTCTCTTAGATATCTTATCAGTTTTTTCTCAATTTTTTTTTGGTCCAAATCGGTGAATACTTGTGGGCTGTATGTTATTTTGAACCAAATGTCATTTTTTTCCCACTGTGCGCCGAAGCGAATCATATCTGAATATGCAATTTTTCGGACAGTCACTGTTAGAACCGTCCTCGTCTTTCCTTAGCATATGCTTCCAAGAAAGACGAGGACGAACCCATGAAAAAAAGGCACCCCGCTGGTTTCTTACACTTGCTTTCCAGTATAAAAAACTGTCTTCCAATATCGCAATTTGCACGAAGAGAAAAAGAAGCACATACTTCTTTCAAATTTTAAATAATCACAAATAGTTTAACTAACTACCTCTAATTTAAATCACTTCATTATCTTCATTAGAACTGAAGATAGTACAGTTGTAAATTTATATACAAAAAATGAACTATTTGTTATATTCTGCAAATTTTTCAACGGCAATTTGTTTAGAAATGCTTAAGATGCCACCATGAATTTTTTCAGATTTTTCCTATTACTCGTATTTTTTCCATAAAAAACTATCTTCCAAAGATCACTGTCTTTAAAAGCTGTCAAATTTCCCTACTTATATTCGATTCAGACTCTTTAACGTACAACATTTTTACCTTTAAAATGATCTTTCATTCATTGAGCTACCATTTTTTCTTCACTTGCTTTTTTAACGTCAAAGCCAGAGGACTCGAATTTTCTCGCCAATAGTAGACCACAGTGCCAGTGTTCAGACAATAATCTAGAGGCAATAGATTCTTTCAGTTTAATAAATATTTAAGTATTCTTGTAACTCAGTCTTTTAGTTAATTGCAATTTCAGAATTTCCAGGTAAGTAGACTGTATGTAGGGGACAGCGGCTATCAGTGGGGACAAGTAATGATCAAAATGGTAAGTAGGTGTAAACTTTACGTAATTCATAAAGTTAAATACGTCAATATAAAGGCAATTTACCACAGGATACACATGTAATACTCGTACATCTGATTTTGTACAGTTCATTATACAAATTATACCTTTGTGGTTCCACGACTAAATTATCATTTGCACGTCATGAAAAGTTATTTTTGATGACATCGCGTAACTGTAGGTTCTCACACTTCGCGCTCGGTCTTTGTATGCCCCCTACATTTGTCCACAGACCTTTTAAAATTAAAGGTCATATCATCGACAACTGTAATTTGGTGATTGTGAATTCTCTTTTCTTAAAGCTCCTTCGGCTTTACCGAATACATTCTCATCACGTAACTCGTGCTTCGCAGTCGATTTTATCCAAAATGCTGTTTTTATAAAAAAAAAAATATATTTTTAATGTTATTTTTCACGATTGAAACAAAAACTACGCATCTTATCAAAAAATAATTAATAAAAAATTTGTAGCTCTTTTCTGAGTGAACAACTTTTGTCTATTAATTTTTTTCGTGGTTTGTTTCGTTTGTCCAGAAATTTAATTTATATTATTCTTAAATCAGTTTTTTACAAATGAAACAAAAACTACGCGTCCCATCAAAAAGTGATTAATAACGAATTTGTAGATCTTTTTTAAGTACACAATTTTTGTCCATTCATTTTTTTTTCGTATCTTGAATAGCTAGACCGTAAAATGGAATTTTTGATCTGTCAATTCTTTCAAAAATGATCGTGCTAACAATATAAAAATCTACATACATACACACATATATAACCACCTACAGACAGGCAGACACATTCGCGAAAACCTGTTTTTTGAGTTCAGAATGTCTCAAAACGCGGACATTTGACAAAAACGGAGGGGGTCAAATTTTAAACAAATCTAATACCTTCTTTGATGAGAATGTAAGCATGAATTTAGTACTCCTGAGCGATAATAACCCGGAACGTGATGCTGCCAGGCTCTTTAAGTGTTCTGACCTACAGGAAATGATACATGGTTTCTAGAACGGAACTTATTTGTTGCTTAGGGATTACAATCTAATTGTTGCTATTATTAATATTACATACTTTTTACATGCTAATTGCCAGGCGCACTGTTTCCTGGCCAGTGTGGAGCAAATTGCCGGTTATATATTTATAATAATTTATTTATGCAATTTTAAACAATCTGTCATCGTATGTCCTAGCTGAGGCCCTTAGCAATATTTATCATAAGTACGAAGTTTTAAAGGCGTCTGTTTATGTACAAATGCTTACTAATATCAAAGGAAGTTTTCCCAGCATTGTCTAAAAAACAGTTTTTTTTCTCATTTTTCTTTTACTAGCGGATTAGGACGGCTCAAGGTTTTGGATACAGTGTTTTACCATAAATTTCATATATCCCTAAAGTTAAAACGAATTAATTAACCAGTTTTTCAAATAATTGAAAATATTCCCTGTTTACAATGCCCCAGTGATGAGCACTCTCCCCTTTATATATTTTCAATGAAATTTTGATATTACTTTAGTTTCGTGATCGACACTTATTCTAATCTAGTTGTTTGTTTAATATTTTATCAGATATTTGAAATTACTTAAGCCATTATTATTATCATCATCATAACTTCATTATCAGATGAGCCGTAATCTAAAAACCAAGTTAGATTGACTTAGGGTTTAGAACAACATTTTGAAAGCAACGTTTTAAAGTATGCTTTTACAAACCAGAATACATTTTAAAACATTTACAATAGGAACAACCACTCACGCACACTAAAATAAAACCATAAAATCAAATATTGAAACTATGCAACAATTTTAACAAATGCAAATGCTAAGATCGACTTGGGCAGTTTTTTCAGAGATCGCCTCACTTTTCTGTTAATTTGATATAGCCACAAATTTAGAATTATCATTCATTTCCGATTTTTTGTATGCTTTAAAATGTAATTTTTTGAGTCGACTGCCCAATACAACCCGCACCCAAAATTTTATTTTATTATTACCCTATTACCTTTTAATACATTCAAGCATACGATATATCAGTGATGCAAAGACTTCGGAGTTTTTAAAATTATTATATTATTATTGTTAGGCTGAGACCACAAGACTCCCTGACGCTTGGGTAATCCCGTTGCGTCCCCTTGTAGTCAATTTACTTTCTATATATTAGTAGTTTTACTCATTCCATTTAAATGTTGAATCTCAAACTTCCCAGAAATATCATTATATGCATATATTTTGGAATTTCCTTGTAATTTTATTTCAATTCTCAAATACATACCACTTAATGAATTCTAATATTTCTCTTCTAAAATTGTCTCTCATTTTTCCGATGGACCTTCTTGATGAAGTTCTTTAGTTAACTATCGATTTAAATTTAAAATCTTCTTTAGAAGTTTTACCTAAAGTAAATAATTTTCAAGACTTAACTTTGTCTTTTGTCAAATAGAATGAAATTTTACGTGGCATGTCAAAAATGTCTCGACATAGTACACTTAATATGCACTTTGGCTTATTTTTGACGTATAACTTTAGCTTGTTGTATACTCCGAGAAAGCGCTGGAAAAAATCAGATAACAATCGTAAGATGCATATTCCAATATTAAATTTAGAATGAGTCCGTGAATATGAAACAAATTAGCAGTTTCCCTTGAATTATCATTATAAATATTATTTCGCGACTGAAAAAAATCTAGGGATTAATACACATACGCAACGGACCTTACAAGGGGAAGGCCTGCTCTGCGACATTGACTTTGAGATGAGACTAGTATAAATCGATAGAACGTCGAAAAATACACTACTTTCCAACCGAGCAATTCACGCCTACCCCGAAAGGGAAACGGCTCAATGATATAATAATAATAATAATAATTTCTTAAGATTTATTGTAAAACTGAAACATTAAACATGTAAAATGAAGCTTTAAATACCTACAAATTACCAAATTCTTCCCAAAGTAGAAAAAGTCACGATTTCTTTAAGTAGAATAAACATCACATGGTCAGACAGCTTGTAGCAACTGTCAATTTATTTTAGAATGAACTAATTACTTATTTTAATAGCTCGGAAATGAATCTAAAAAATATCCTTATGCACGAAAATTTAAAAAATCAATTGAATAAATTAGCCTTGCTGCCAATTTGTCTGCTGCGGATTATAGGAACAAGTTCTGAACGTCCTGAACAGGTTTTAGAAATAACATAAAAATCATTCTTAGTTGTACTGTTACTGCTTTGAATTGCCTATCATGTTTGGAAATTAATCGGATTCAGGCCTCTCAACATGAGCTCTTGTAATCGAAATTTTTCCTTTTTCCAGAGACTTTTCTTCTGAGATGCTGGATCGACTTCCTCGCTAGGTTGGGAATTTCCTTGTTGGTCGAGAGAGAAAACGGGTTTCCGATAACGCGTCGATTCGCTGCCGTGGGAATCGATTTAACGCTCCTATAACGAGGAGATCGGCCTCTGGACTATCGACTCGTATCGATTGTTTGCAGAGTCAGGTCGAGGGATATCCCGTTTCCTGGGGACACATAATACTGGCATACCAAAGTACACTTATCCACCTTGATATATCGAGAGTCGAGGGAATGATTTCGCCGTTAAATCCCTGAACTAAAATGTTCAACCTACCTGTAACTCGATTCTCCCATTTTCTGGAAAAAATATCTAAATAAGTTTTCTAATTGTAAGTACTTCTACTCTTCTCATAGAAAGATACTCAGAAGTAACTTAATTTTTTTATTTGAGTTTATAAAAACTTATGTTTTGCTACTTTGCTTTAATTATAGATCCCTGATGAACATGTATTTTCGCAATAAAATACCATAAATTAGATAATAAAGTACAAAATTATGTGAAAATTGTAATTTTTTGTAAAAATTTGTAATCGGTTGTAAAATTTGGTATCAGTTTCCATGTTCCAGCAAAAAATTTAATTTGTAGATATTTGTTTTGTAATTTTATAAGAATATTTATGATTTTTTCTAAATAATGGAAACAATTCCTAACACCCCTTGAAGCATGTTCAGATCTTATCGATGTTCTTTGGATAGTGGCTTATATGGTGTGTTAAAGCACCATCCTATGATGTGTTGAGTTGATTAGAAACTCATTGGTGCCAACCTGTTTATTTGTTTAAGAAATTTGTCGGTCTCCTAGAGTACAAGATTGAAAAAAATGTCGAGCATACCATAAGGCAAATTGAGACCAGAGTCACTGCATGGGTTGTTACTGGGGGTTTCTAGAACAGCATCCCCTGATACATTGCATTGGTCAAGAAATCAGTGGTGCCAACTATCCCGATGATTTTCGAAACTTTTTTATTTCCCTCAGTACAGGACAAAAATAAACTCTTAACACTCATCCAGAAAGTTATTTATTTAAATGAGCAAACAAAAATTATCGAAATAGGATCAACTAACGAACGTTGAACAACTTTGCTAAAGGTTATTTTAATTTCCTTAAGATTGATGTCGACATCTATTCCTTAATAATTTATTGTTATTACAGTAAAGTGGGCGTAACTTATCTCGAGCAGAATTTATTTAATTACATATTATAAAAGGCTTCGATCACCAAAGAACAACTTGTACATAGGCCGACTTCGACAAGACTAACAGATTGTTACAAATAACTGCCGCTACTACAGTTGCGATGTTCTAATTGTTTTGCACGATAGTGTGAATATTGTTGCACTATTTTAGTTTAGACCAGCTGACCACCTTTCAAAAGAAGTTCATGATTTAGTTCAATTTGATTACGTTTAATATTGAAATCTGATTGATAATAATTAATTTCTATGATTGATTTATAAAGGCAAGCAAAATAACCCTCTCTCTGGGTTACAATTGCTATAATAAATAAAAAAGGCAAGCAACAGTTACAAAATGTGGACCAAATGATGGCTCTTCAACACTCCTAGTAGAGAGAGTTGTTGATTTTGGAAATTTGATTAAGCTTGAAATCGAAATAGGTTTTCTAATAATTTACTGCTGTTGTTTTTTTATTAGATATGCAGCAATGGTAAAGTTAGGGCTAACTAGCGACCAGAAAACTCCCCTAGTAGACAAGGTAGATGATTTTTTTTTTCAAATTTATTGTGCTTGGTGTCGAAATCTGATTGTTAATAATTTATTGCTATTATTATATAGGTAATAAACAATGAAGCAATTTCAACCAATTGTCGACGCTCTAACACCCCAAGTAAGGAGAGTTGAAGATTTTTTAATTTGATGCCGAAATCTGTCTCGAGTAGAGTCAAGCTGAGTTCGATTGGCTCGAATCCGGACAAGTTCGGGTCCTGTTCAAGCTTTAAAAAAAACACAAAATTGTTCAAGTATTCGAATGCCGTCGTTTATTCGAAAGTTTCGGCTACTCCAACAGTTTTAAGCTATGCGAAAGTTTCGGGTGCTTAAAATATTTTCGATGAAAAATTTCGAATCTTTTAATGTTTATCCCAATTTTGTGTTCAGCAAACCAAAGTCCGAGTGCGAGTACTGAATCTTCTGGATATTCTGATACAATAATTTTACTTCTCCAAACAATTCTTCTTCAATTATTTAAAGGTTTTAAATATAATTTAGAAAATTAATTTAAAAATTGTCTATTGCTGCTGGACTTTTATTATTCCGACAATCGATCGTTTCAATAAAGAGACGAACTTTCAAAATCCTGGATTGTAGAACATAACAGTTATATTGTACGAGTTAATATTAATATATCGCTATTACAAATGGTAGCATCCATTTGTTTTCAACTCAAACATTCTTATTTGCATAATTTTTTAATTTGGAAGGAATCTAGGTTTCAATTTTTACTTTCAAACGTTTCCATTTTTAAAGTGTAAAATTTTGAGATCTTCATTTTGAATCTGCTGAATTTTAATTGGCATATTAATTTAATATTCTTCCATTTTTAAAACATAAAGTTTATTTATTTTTAGTTTGAGGCTTTGAAAGCTCAATCGATTTTAGTGAAACTTTACAGCTGACTAACCAACCATTAAAAAATAAGTTAAGGCGTGATTTTATGTTACCATCTTGAAAATTGTTATATTTAAACATACAAAAAAACATAAAAACGAGAAGTCAGTAGCAATAGATTCTCAATACATTTTGCAGGAATGTTTGATATCTTAAATTGTTCTTGAAATTTTACGTATTAAGAAACTTTGGTTGACGAAAGGCATGCACCCGGTAATGTTAAAGGTTAAGTTTCAGGCGATGAATGGAGACTGGGTGTTTCGAATGCTAGAAGGGTGAATAATCTTAAGGTAAGAAAATTACGAGAAACTGTGCACGTAATGAAGTTAGATATCTTATGTGTATTTGAAACAAAGAAAAAGGGATGCGACATTAGAAACGTAGAAAATGGGGTGTTGCAAGGTGGACTTGAATGACGGTCAGGAGCAGATAGTGAATCATATGGTAGCCAGGGAGTCAGCTTGATTATGAATGAGAGAGCAAGGCAGCATCTCCGGGATCAAGGATTTGTATCTGCCAGATTGGTCTGGGTTAGAATAAAAGTAGGAATCAGAAGATTATTTATCAATGCGTGCTACGTCCCAGTTGATGGTCATCCAAGCGAAACAAAAGACGCTTTCTGGGACACTTTATATGATACAATGGGTACTTGCGACCATGTTGAAAGAATCATTCTACTAGGAGATATGAATGGATGCGTTGGCGTCCAACGTCAGGGTAAAGAAAGGATGCTAGGTAATTTTGAGTATCCAAGAACAAATGATAGCGGGAAAAGATTAGTTAGCTTATGCTTAGAAAACGGCTTATTTATTAAAAATACTTGGTTTAGGCATAAAACGATACACATGTACACCTGATGTAGAGGACATAGCCACAGTATAATCGACTTCGTTGTTGCAGATAAAAGACTAAGAGAGCTAAGAAAATATAAAAGGGTCATGAGGGGCTCTGAGTGAAATACTGATCATTAACCTTCTAGTCTCCAAAATAAACTTGGGTCAGGGATGGAGAAGAAAGAGGACCAAAAAAAAAACGGAACAAACGCGAATCAAGATAGAGAATCTACAGGAATCGGAAGTGCGAATAGATTTTCAAAATAGGATAAACGAACGTATAGATGAGGCAATTTGGAAGGCGCAAATAAACAATAAAGATGTAGAGGGCGCATCGACCATGATCCAACAAGGAAAGCAAAGATAAAATAAGAACAGAAGAAGACAAGAAAATGCAAAACAAATTTGAATTAAGCAAGAAACTGTTTCATAAATGGGCGTTGATCAGTATGATGGGTGGTAAAAGTACAGAGTTAGTCAGCATGAGAAACAGCTAGGGTGAAATGCTATATGATACAGACGGGATACTTGACGCTTTGAGAGACTCTTTTAAGGAACTCAATTTAGAGAGTCTGTGCCTCTGAGGTTGAGCGTATAATTCAGAACTTAAAAAATGGTAATGCTGCTGGTGTAGCAGTAATAACGCTGAAATGCTTAGATATGATGGCGACTACATATCTCTCAGGTTGTGCGAATTGATAAATTTATCTGTCGAGATGGGAGAAGTTCCAGATGACTGGAAAAAATCGATTATCGTACCAATATACAAAAGAAAGGGAGATAAGAGCAACTGCAATAATTATAGAGGTATCAGCTTATTAAGTATGGTAAGTAAAATATATTCAAAAATACTTATCCGTAAGGTAATGAAAATAACAGAGGAAAAGATATGGGAAGTCCAAAGTGTATTTATGCCAGTAAAATCATGCACGTATCAAATATTTAGCTTAAGACAGATCACAGAAAAAACTTTGAGAGTAAGAAAAAAGGTTTATGTGCATTTGTTGACCTATAAAAAGCGTTTGACATGGTGGATAGTAGAAGTAAACTTTAAGAAGTCCTGAAAGAGAACGGAATCATTGGATGGCTCCTACAAACAATAAAAACAATATACGCTGGTAGCAAAGCGAATGTAAAGGCTAATGGGAAATTGAGTGACTGGTTCGATATTATGCAAGGCTTTGGACAAGGATGCGTTATGTTCTCATGTCTATTTATTATATTCATGGAGAAGTGTCCAAGAATGGCCCTCTTCGACGAAGAAGGTGTGGATCTCGGGACAGTGAGGGTACGTGGGTCAGGGTTCCCAGAAGATAAGGTTGTTATGGCAGAGTCAATCGAAGACATGCGAAGAATGTTGAGCATACTGAATACAAGCATGAAGAACATGGACCTCAAAATTAACTTAAATAAAACAAAAATTATGGTGTTTAAAAGAAAGGGTGAGAAAACTGTATGCAACATTGTCCTAAACGATGAGAGAATAGAACAAGTTGATAAGTACGTATATCGTGATAGTAAAAATATATCAAGTAAAGCTAAAAGGGAAATACATAATTCTAAATTTATACCGACTGTGATGTACGGTATCCAGACCTGGACCTATAGAGAAAAGAATAAGAGTAAAATTAACGCGAATCACATGAAATTCCTGCGTCAAAACACTGATGGACAAAGTAAGTACTGAGATAATCCTCAAAGAATGTGGTGTAGAGGAGACACTAGCTAACATATATGAAAGAAATTATTTGAGATGGTTTGAGCATGTTAAGAGAATGAAATATGAACGACTAACGAAACAAGTGTATGAGGGTAAAGTAAATAGCAGTGCGCCCAGAGGCAGACCGCGAAAAGAATGTTCAGAATGTGTAAATGAGACCCTAATTCGAAGAGACATAAGAAGCTATAGAAATACAAGAACATGCATGAAAAAATGCATGGACGTGAAGGAAGCTAGAGAGGTATTCCATCACAGAAAAGTGTGGCGACATATAGTTTATAAAAAAAGTGTCAGTGGAGTGAATAATGCCTGAAACAAAATACCGTGGATACTAATGGGCCCGAATGGGGAGCTTCATATGATGATTTCGTGAGGATCTTCACTGCAGGTGATCGCTAGAGAGATTGATCAGCAACCTGGGTCGGAACAGTGTTGTGGAACAAATATGGTATTTAAATAAATAACACGAGAATTATATATCAATCTAAAAATCTATAAACCCTCCCAAATTATTCCCTTCCTCACCGAGTAAGTTACGTTTACCCTGAAAGGGAAATGGCTTAATGGTATAATAATAAATCTGTTTTAGCAGAAATTTCATTTTTTTGTTGTTGATAAAAATGCAAGTATTTAATTGCAAATTAATCTTCTTTGCTTGAGGATTCAAATATGTTTGACAATTTTGGTTGAACCACTTTGTTAACAAATCATTTTTTTGTTGCAGATTCATATTTTTAGTTGAACATTCATCTCTTTGATTGAAAGTTTAACAATTTTGTTGGAAACTGATCTTTTTAATTCAAAATTCAACTGCGTGGGTAAAATTTGAACTACTTTATATATATATTATTATATCTTTGATTGAAAATTTAACCACTTTGTTGAAAATTATTATTTTTTTTGCTAAAAAATCCATATTTTTGGTTGAAAATTCAATTTTTGTACATAAAATTCGTCTTTTGGCTTGAAGATTCAACAACTTCGGTTAAACTTTTTTCTTGCATGACTTAAAAATCTTTATTTGTTGAAAATTTGCCTTTTTGGTTTTAAAATTAATTTTTTTGTATGAAATTTCATCTTTTTTAGTTGAAATATCAACTATTGCACTGTTTTTGTTGAGAATTTATCTTTTTAGGTTGAAAAATCAATTATTTCTTGAACATTTAATTGTTTCGTTGAAAATTAAAGTATGCTGTTAAAAAGTAAACTTTTATGGTAGTAAAGTCATTTACTTGGTTTAAAATAAATTAATTTGAAAATTTTAATTTTGTGTTGGAAATGTTGTTTTATACCGTTTATAAAAGATCCTGTGTTCAAAATATTACAAGAATAAAATGCTGGTATTTAAATGTTAATGGTCAGGGGAAATGAAAAATTGGTGAAGGAAAAATCAAGGAATTTTGAAAATACTTAAGTTTGACATAAAAAAATTTCGAAATTTGCTCAGGTAGATATTGGAAAGAAGGAATAAAAGGCATTAAAAGAAGAATGTCGAGAGTGAAGAAGGAGGTTGATGATAGAAATTCCTGAGACCGTTAATTGCCTCTTAATATCGTTTCCAGAAAGGCATATAAAGTCCTGGGTGCTCGTCGACGAGACTCGAATATAAATTATATATACGTTCCTCTGAACACTTGTACTTTCCTGTCGGTACGCTTCGCTCATGTCTCCTTTAGAAACACACGTGTACCTGCTGTTCGTATGTCCATACTTACGAAAGGTACTTCCTCAGAAAACTCTTTTCTTCCAGTACAAACCCCCTCTCTTTAACATCCACATCGGTCTACCCCATCAGACCCTCCCCGTTTACTTTCGCGAGATTTACGATGACGATTTTACAACCTTATTTGCAGAGAGAAGACTTCCGCTTTTTTATTATTTGTTTTAGATTTATATGTAGAGGCCTGATTTTGCCTCGCTCGGCGTAGGTGAGTTGCGATCTCGAAAGAGATACTTGCTGGGATAGGAGTCTACCAAGGAAACAATGTGCCGTCAAAATCCACTCTCTAAATCTGAATTAGTAAAAATACAACTTATTAAAGTAGTACTGAGAATTCCAACTTATAAATCAATTACTTTTTTAATTTTATTGACTGAAATAGTAAAATATATTATAACAGTCTCATTTAGAATCTAAATCATAATTAACGTTTCGTTTTTCGTTTCAGGACGAAAAATGTTTCCAACAAATAATTTTTTTAGCTATATCGATAGCAGTCTTCACAGGTAAAAATGCTCTAAAACAGAAAAATAGGGTGATTTTTCACGAAAATAAAGGAATAAATTCTTTTAAATAAAATGAATGTCGATAATATATTAAATGCAATTTAAAACGCTCTACATTTCTTAAATTTCAAGTAAAAATATTGCATTTCCAAAAAGTAGACAAATTTGTAACCAAATAGTTTAATTTCCAATCAAAAAGATGAATCTTCTACGAAAATGATGTCTCTTCATCAAAACAAGACGAATTTTGAAGAAAATAATACCAAGTACCAAAAACATGACTTTTAACCAAAATAGATGAATTCTCAAAGAAAAATGTAAAAGTTGATATAACGAGTTAAAAACGTTTTAGTTTTATGTAAAAAACAGTCGAATTTAACAAAAAAAGATGAAATTTTAACAAAATAGTTGAAATTTTAACAAAACAGTTGAATTTTCTAACAAAAAAGAAGGGTTCCCAATAAAATGCATGAATTTTGAAGCAAATAGTTGAATTTGCAACTAAAAGGATACATTTCCAACCAAATTGTTAATTTTCAACTAAAATAGGTGAACTTCGAACCAAAAATGGAGTAGTTAAATTTTTAGTTAGAAAAGTTATTTTTCAACAACTAAGAAAATGGATTTTCAAAAAAGTAGTTACATTTTCAACCAAAGAGATGAATTTTCCAGAGAAATTATGAATGAAAACAAAAAAATTCAACAAAATAGTTCAATTTTCAACCAAACGAGATGAATTTTTAAACTAAAATGACGAATTTTCAATGAAGACAGAAAAAAATTTGAACCAAATTGTTAATTTTTGAAGCCGAAATTACGAACTTTCTACAAAACATTTGAATTTTGATGATAAAATTACATTTTTAACCAAATAATTGATTTTTATACCAAATCGGTTGAATTTTCAACCCAAAAAAGACGAATTTTTAACCAAAAAGGATGACTTTTTAACATAATTGTTGAATCTTCTACAAAATAATTAAATTTTCAACCAAATAATTAAATTTTTAACCAAAAAATATGGATTCACAACCAGAAATATAATGGTAGACTTTTGAACCAAAAAGAACTATCTTTAAACCAAAAAGAGTTGGATTTTCTTATTGGATTTTAATTTATTATTCAGTTCGCATTTAAGTGCAAAAGCGAATAAAAGGGAATAGGGAAAAGGCTGTGAAGAGTATGACGCATGCAATAAATAAATAAGAATTTTTATAATTTATATGTAAACTAAAAAATAATAGTTTATATAAACATTAAAGTTCATTTTTATTACTTTATAAATATCAGGTTAGAAAAATTAAATGTTTGCTTAGAAAATAAAGTTAATTTTTGCAATACCCACCTCAAAAGTTGACGTTTTCATGCTTCTAAATGGTGCCTAAAGGACCTTACCAGGGCATACTGTGTGCGAAACAATTTGCGCGCATGCGCAGTTTGAAGATGGCTCACTTTAGGCACTGGTGAAAAAGCTGCGCATGCGCACTTTCGAGATGATGTACTTTAGACACTAGCATAGGTAACTTTGAGTTTGAAAATTCGACAAATTAACTATTTTCTGGAATTTGAAAATTTTGTAATTTAGTATTTTCGGGAGTTTGAAAATTCGGCAAATTAACTATTTCCAAAAATTTCAAAATTCTGCAATTAAGTAACTTCGAGAATTTCAAAATTCGGCCATTTACTATAATGGAAAGTTTGAAATTTCTCAAACGCACGGTTTTTGGAATTGTTAAATAGAAAATCAATTTCCAATAATAAACAATTAATATATAATTAACAAAACTATATATTTTAATACAAAATAAAATATAAAATAATTATTTCATCTTACGTCTTAAAAATAAAAGTTCGACTTTAAATTATGAAGGCAGGAATACTTCTTTCATCGCAAATATTATTTTTCACTAATTTTAAATATTACTATCCACTTTACAAGCATTACATGTTGCAAAATGTAAACAATTAATTTACATATTAAATAATTTCAAATAAGCGCGCGGTTAAAAGCCAATGAGGCTATCGGTGCGACGCATGCGCAGTGAAGCAGTTCTAAAATGTCTGCTCCAAAGCTCTGACACGTGATAAACATTTATGACAATTATACTGACATTTAGTTGCATTTTTGCAAACTGGGATTAATTTTTCTTCTGAATTGTGAAACCTAACAAAGGAAATGAAACGCACACGTAAGTGTTTGAATTATAAAATATTTTTTACAATAAATATTCCCTTACTTTCGTGCAATGTCCTAACATAACCTAAAAATTGAAATTTGTATTTTTCTTAATTTTGTGTTGTTTTTATAATTTATTAACTCTATTATGTTGCATTATTTTAAAAATTAGTATTTCACTTTGAATGTTAATATTTAGATAATCAAGTTTTTCTGATTCTTGTATTCGAAAGATTCAAAATTGCAAAATGTGTTTATAATATAGGTTAGGAAACAAATCCGATGGAGAGACGAAAATCAAAAAACGAGGTTCAAAATAACTCGATTTAATTTTAAATTAGCCGATTTTTGAGTTTTTATTTGTTTAAACTTTTATTTTAATGTCAGGCTTCTCACTCTTTCCTCTTTTTTGAAGAATTCCGTTTCTTTCCCCTATTTTCAAGACACTTCTACTTTTTTCCGTTTTTCTTGTTTTTTCGCTTAAATGTGAAGTGAAGTAATAGAATCCAATAAGAAAACCCAACTATTTTTAGTTAAAAATTCAAATATTTTTTAGAAAATTAATCTTTTTGATTGAAAATTGAACTACTTGTTGATAGTTGAACTCTTTTGTTAAAAAGTAATTTTATTCGTTGAAAATTTAATCATTTTGTTAAAAATTCATTGTTTTTTTGTTTTTATTGAAAACTAATTTTTTCACTGAAAATGTAATTGTTCAATTTTTCTTTGAAAATTCAACTATTTGGTTTACAATTAATTTATTTTATTGAAAATTCATCTATTTTTTCTAGAAATTTAATTTTCATATGTAAAAATTAATTTCATCTATTAAAAATTCATCTCTTTGGTTAAGAATTTAACCGTTTTTTAAAAATTGATAATTTTTTCTTCTAAATTCAATTATTTGGTTGAAAAATATTTGTTTTTCTTACAAATTTATATTTTTGAGTTTATAATCAACTGTTTTGTTGAAAATTCGTCTTTTTGAGTGTCTAAATTCTATTATTCTGGTAGAAAATTCAACTATTTGGTTGACTATTATCTTTTCAGATAAAAATTCAAATTTTTGGTTTGAAAATTCAATTACTCGTTGGTAGTTAAACTCCTTTGTTAAAAATTCATTTTATTCGTGGATGATTGAGTTATTTTGTTAAAAACTCATTTTATTTTTGTTTTTATTGAAAACTAATTTTTTTCACTGAAAATGTAAAATTAAGTTAATCTTCATGGGTAAAAATTAATTTCATCTATTAAAGATTTATCTCTGGTTGAAAATGTAATTGTTTTTTAAAAATTGTTTGTTTTTTGTTCAAAATTCAATTATTTGGTTGAAGATTTTTTTTCAAAATTCATATTTTTGGGTTTAAAATCAACTGTTTTGTTTAAAATTCTTCTTTTCAGGGGATTAAATTCTATTATTTTGGTAGAAAATTCAACTATTTGGTTGACTATTATCTTCTTAGTTGAAAATTTTAATTTTTCGTTGAAAATTGATAGTTTTCAGTAGAAATTTTAACTATTTGGCTTACAATTAATTTATTTTGTTGAAAATTCATATTTTGGTAGAAAATTAATCTTCATGTATAAAAATTAATTTCATCTATTAAAGATTCATCGCTTTGTTTGAAAATGTAATTGTTTTTTAAAAATTGTTCGTTTTTTGTTCAAAATTCAATTATTTGGTTAAAAAAAAAAATTTCCTCAAAAATTCATATTTTCGGGTTTAAAATCAACTGTTTTGTGTAAAATTCTTCTTTTCAGGGGATTAAATTCTATTATTTTGGTAGAAAATTCAACTATTTGGTTGACTATTATCTTTTTAGTTAAAAATTTTAATTTTTGGTTTAAAATTGATCTTTTTCAGTTGAAAATGTAACTATTTGGTTTACAATTAATTTATTTTGTTGAAAATTCATCTATTTTGGTAGAAAATACATCTTCATCGTTAAAAATTAAACTACTTTGTTGAAAGTTGAACTATATTGTTAAAAATTAATTTGATCAATTAACGAATAATCTCTTTGGTTGAAAGTTGGACTATTTGTTTAAAATTGGTCGTTTTTTGTTCAAATTCAATTATTTGGTTTAAAAATAACTTTTTTCTTAAAAATTCATATTTTTGGGTTTAAAATCAACTGCTTTGTTGAAAATTCGTATTTTTGGGGGTTTAAATTCTATCATTTTAGTTTGAAAATTCAACTTCTTCTCAATAGTTGAACTCCTTTGTTAAAAAGACATTTTATTAGTTGTAAATTTAAATATTTTGTTGAAAATACGATTTTTTTGTCATTAAAAACTAATTTTTTCTCTAAAAATCTAACTGTGTAATTATTGGTTGAAAATTCAACTAATTGGTGTAAAATTCATATATTTTGGTGAAAAGTTAATCTTCGTGTTTAAAAATTAAGCTACTTAGTTGAAAATTGAATTAGGTTGTTATACATTGTTAAAAATTCTTTTTATCAGTTGAAGATTCGTCTCTTTGGTTGAAAATTTAACTATTTTGTTGAAAACTCAACTTCTTGGGTCGAAAATTTAACTAGTTGATGATAGTTGAAGTGGTTTGTTAAAAAGTAATTTTATTGGTTGATTGATCAATATTGGTTGCAAATATTTTCGAAATTATCTTTTTTAGTTCAAAATTCAAGTATTTGGTTGACAAAATTTTTTTTTTTTTTTTTGTTTGAAAATTCATGCTTTCGGGTTGAAAATTCATCTCTTTTGTTGTATATTCGCCTTTTTGGGTTTTAAATTCTATTATTTTTGTGGGAAATTCAGTTTAAAAAAATGTAATCAATTTGTTAAATTTTCAAGCCGAAGAGACGAATTTTACATAAAACAGGTTAATTTTCTACCATAATTCATTAATTTTTAACAAAACAGTTTATTTTCAACCAAATACTTAAATTCTCAACCAAAAAGTGAAACGTTTTAACAAAATTATTGAATTTTTAACCAAATTTTTTATTTTTCTACCAAATTGTTAAAAAACTAAAACGATGAATTTTCTAAAAAAAAAACTTTTGAATTTTCAACCAACTAGTTGAATTTTTTACCAAAGTTTTGATTTTTTAAGGCAAAAATACGCATTTTTTATGAAATAGATGAATTTTATACTAGAATTCATGCAATTTAACAAAAAAGTTCATTTTCAACCTATTACTTAAATTCTCAACCTAAAAGTGTAAATTTTCAACAAAATTATTGAATTTTCTACCCAAGTGTTTAATTTTCAAGACAAAAATAAGGATTTTTTACAAAACAGGTTAATATTTAACCAGAATTTATAAATTTTCAACTAAAAGGTTCATTTTAAACCAAAAAGGGTGACTGTTAATAAAACTATTGAATTTTTCACCAAATTCTTGAATGTTCGACTAAAGTGTTGAATTTTCAACCCAAAAATACGAATTTTTTATAAAACTGGTGAGTTTTCAACCAGAATATTCAACAAAAATGTTAATATTCGACGGAAAAGTTAATTTTTAACCAAATAGTTGAATTTGAAACTCAAGAATATTAATTTTAAAAACAAATGTTAATATACAACGAAAAAGTTCATTTTTAACCACATAATTGAATTTGTAAGTCAAAAGGAAAAAACACTTTTTACAAAACAGTTGAATTTTCAACAAAAAAGTTCATTTTTAACCAAATATTTAAATTTTAAACTAAAGAATATTAATTTTCAACAAAACAGTTAATATTCATAAAAATAGTTAATTTTTAGCAAAATAGTTGAAATTCTAGCAAAGTGTTGAATTTTTAAATCGAAAAGACGAATTTTTCACAAAACATCTGAATTTTCAACCAGAAAATATGAATTTCCGACAAAAAAAAGCTCATGTTTAACCACATAGTTGAATTTTCTACTAAATAGTCGAATTTTCAACCAAAGAGTTGAATTTTTAAGCCAAAAGGACTAATTTTTTTACAAAACATTTGAATTTTCAACAAAAAAGTTCATTTTTAACCAAATAGTTGAATTTTAAACTGAAGAATATTAATCTTCAACCAAAAAGTTAATTTTCAACCAGCAAAGTGTTGAATTTTCAATAAAAAAGTTCATTTTCAATCAAATCATTGAATTTTCTACTAAATAGTCCAATTTTCAACTAAATAGTTAAATTTTTAAGCCAAAAGGAACAATTTTTTACAACACAGTTGAATTTTCAACCAAAATGTTCATTTTCAATCAAATAGTTGAATTTTAAACTTAAGAATATTAATTTTCAACAACAATAAAAAATAATTTTTAACAAAACATTTGAATTTTCGACAAAGAAGTTCATTTTCAACCAAATAGTTCAATTTTCTACTAAATAGTCGAATTTTCAACCAAACAGTTAAATTTTTAAGACAAAAGGACTAATTAGTTTTCACAAAACAGTTGAATATTCAACCAGAAAGTTTATTTTTAAACCAAATAGTTGAATTTCCAAGCCAAAAGAACGAATTTTTTACAAAACAGTTGAATTTTCAACAAAAAAGTTCATTTTCAACAAAAAAGTTAATTTTCAACCAAATAGTTGAATTTCAAACTGAAGAATATTAATCTTCAACAAAAAAGTTAATATTCAATAAGCAAACTGTTGAATTTTCAATAAAAAAAGTTCATTTTCAAACAAATCGTTGAATTTTCTACTAAATAGTCGAATTTTCAAAAAAACAGTTGAATTTTCAACAAGAAAGTTCATTTTTAACCAAAGAGTTGAATTTTAAACTGAAGAATATTAATCTTCAACAAAAAAGTTAATATTCAATAAGCAAAGTCTTGAATTTTCAACCAAAAAGTTCATTTTCAACAAAAAAGTTAATTTTTAACCAAATAGTTGAGTTTTAAACTTAAGAATATTTATTTTCAACAAAACATTTAATATTCAATCAGCAAAGTGTTGAATTTTCAATAACAAAAGTTCGTTTTAAATGAAATAGTTGAATTTTCTAGTAAATAGTCGAATTTTCAAGCAATTAGTAGAATTTTCAAGTCAAAAGGAGGAATTTTTCACAAAAAAGTTGAATTTTCAATCAAATAGTTGAATTTTAAACTTAAGAAAATTAATTTTCAACCAAAAAAAAATAATTTCTCACAAAACATTTTAATTTTCGACAAATAAGTTCCTGTTCAACCACATAGTTGAATTTTCTACTAAATAGTCCAATTTTCAACCAAACAGTTGAATTTTTAAGCCAAAAGGACGAATTTTTTTACAAAACAGTTGCATTGTCAACAAAGAAGTTTATTTGTAACCAAATAGTTGAATTATAAACTGATGAATATTAATTTTCAACAAAATAGTTAATTTTCAACCGGCAAAGTGTTGAATTTTCAATAAAAAAGTTCATTTTCAATCAAATCGTTGAATTTTCTACTAAATAGTCGAATTTTCAACAAAAAAGTTCATTTTCAACAAGAAAGTTCATTTTTAACCAAAGAGTTGAATTTTAAACTTAAGAAAATTAATTGTTGACCACAAAAAAAAAAGAATTTGTTACAAAACAGTTGAATTTCAAACCAAAAAGTTCATTTTCAACCAAATAGTTGCATTTTAAATTTAAGAAAATTAATTTTTGACCACAAAAAAAAAGAATTTCAAACAAAACATTGAACTTTTGACAAAAAAGTTCATTTTCAACCAAATAGTTAAATTTTCTACTAAATAGTCGAATTTTCAAGCAATTAGTTGAATTTTTAAGCCAAAAGGACGAATTGTTTATAAAACAGTTGAATTGTCAAGCAAATAGTTGAATTTTAAACTTCAGAAAATTCATTTAAAAAAAAAAAATTCACAAAACACTTTAATTTTCGACAAAAAAGTTAATGTTCAACCAAATAGTTGAATTTTCTACTAAATAGTCGACTTTTTAACCATATTGGTAAATTCATCAACCAAGAAGTATAACATAATTTTGATTTCAGAAAAACCACCCAAATTTCCGGGAAGGGCTCCTGTGAGCAAAGAGAAGCTGCAAAGGCACTCACGAGGTGCTGGATTCGACCTTAATTCCAAATCTTCCCGAATCAAAAATAAAATTCAAAGACAAAAATTGCGAAATAATGAATTAGTGATAGATCGCATGGCAGAGGATGCAGCCCGAACAGAACTTCTCTTGACCGAAGAGCACGGTTATTTGGAAGCCGATCCAGGAGAAACTACAACTCAGTTTAAACAATCCCAAATCGCCTCCAATGTGGACATCACGACTGCCACCAAACATTTCAAATTGAACCTGGAATACGGTCCCTATTGTATGAGGTACACCCGGAACGGAAGACATTTGGTCATAGGAGGCAAGCAGGGTCACGTCGCGGCTTTTGATTGGGTCACGAAACAACTCAAATGCGAGATGAACGTCATGGAATCTGTTCACGATGTTGCCTGGCTTCACATCGAAACGATGTTTGCGGTCGCGCAGAAAGATTGGGTTTATATTTACGATAATCAGGGAATCGAGATTCACTGTTTGAAGAGAATGAATGGAGTCAATCGGATGGAATTTCTGCCCTATCATTTTTTACTGGCGACTGGATCGAGGGAAGGATGTCTCACTTGGTTGGATGTTTCCATTGGGGAAATTGTCAGTCGGTTTGATTCCAAATTGGGAAGGATAGGGGTAAGTTGATACTAAAAGAATTTGGATAGATCATTCATAATGTGTGTTATTCTGGCTGATTCTAGGGCCTATTCTTAGATGATACTTAGAAGTCCCTTGAAATTTCGTTTCATTTCATTTCATTTATTTCCTAAGGTTCTCTAGAAATTTTTTAAAATCTTTTAAATGTAATTGATAACGCTTTTAAATCCTTTGATGTTTTGTAAAGTCCTACGAAATGGTTGGAAAACGCTTCAAAATTTCGAAATCTTATTAAAATCCTTAGAATCTTTTTTTTTCCTTATCCTTATCCTTATATTAAAAAGCGCATGGCGCTATTTTCGATTATTTCTCGATACATCTCGAAATTACTCGAAACAAGTTGAAACTATTGTTTTCCGGAAACTCGTGTTCGTGATTGGATGAAGCTTTCATTTTTTTTGACATTTGAAAAAAGAGTCTGCAAACTTCAGGATTATCAGAAATGTAAGGTTATTTAAATAACATATATTCAACAATAATAATCCATGTAAGAAAAGTGTCCAGCATTTTGATAAACAAAATGTAATTTTTAGATTTTTGAAGATTTTAAAAATGAAGAAGCTGTTTAAGAATCTCAAAAAGGTTTCAAGATAATAACATTTTTTTTAATTTCCTGGAGAAAAATAAACTGATTTTTTAATTTCAAAATAAATTTTAAAAGAGAATTGACAAAGATTTCAAAACATTTTAAATTATTTTCTGAAACTTCGAATAAGAATGGGAAAGATTTTCAAGCAAAATCTTTCCATTAGCAAGATTGCAAAATTTTATTACAAATTTGAAAAAAAAAAAATGTCAAAAGGTTTCACGATAATAAAAAATATTTCTCATAATTCATGGGATGATTTAAACTGCTTTTTTATTTTGAAACTTCAGTTTCACAATAATGTCTAAAATTTTTTTTAATATTTCAAAAGATTTCCAAAATTGTCAAAACAGAATCTGGAAGATTTGAAGACAAGTTTTTCAATTTTTCAGAATTTCAAGAAAAATTTTGGAAGAATTCAAAGAATTTAAAAAGATATTTAGACGGTTTAAAAATTTTGAAAATGGTTAGAAATGATTTTAAGTTTGAAAAGATGTCCAAAAATTTTAAGCAAACTGTAAATTTTCGAAGATTTAAAAAAAATGTGAGATTCCTCGGAAAATTTTTAATTAATTTTTATTTTGAAAAATTAATTTTTAAAGAAAGTTTGAAAAGGTTTCAGAATATTTCAAAATATTATTATAATTTCGAAATATTCCTACAAATTTCGAAAATATCTGGAAGATTTAAGGTCAAATGTTTTAATTTTGAAAGATTTTTCAAAATTTTAAGAATATTTCGAGTCAATTTAAGAGACCTTAATCATAATTATAATTGATTATAATTATAATTTATTCTAATCTTCCAAACTTCTAAAAGTCCTAAATATCTTTCAAACTGACTCGAATTTATTTATCTAACTTTAAGAACAAAGGAACAAATAAACTTAAAAAAGAAATGTTTGGTAGATATTTTTATTTTGTATTTTAAATTATTTATCCCCCAAAAATAATAATTTCGATGAATTTTTTTCCTTTTATGACTGAAAGATCTTTTTTATGATGAAGTTTGAACTATTTGGTTGCAAATTCGTCTTTTAGGATTGAAAATTTATCTGTCTTTGTTGAGGATTCCACTATTTTGTTGAAATTTTTTTTTTATTTACTAAAAATTCATTATTTTAGTCACAAAATCATCTTTTTGGTTTATGATGTCACCATTTTGTTGAAAATTTGTCTATTTTTCAAAAAACTTAATATTTTTTTGGTTTACAATGCAACTACTCAAAATTATTTTTATTGTTGTTAAGGATTCAGCTATTAAAAAAAAATTCTTTTGCGACATGAATTTAACTATTTTTATTTAAAATAATATCTTTTTTGGTTGAAATATCATTTATATTATCTGAATAATATTAAATAATTTTATTTTTAACCAAAAACATTTTCAACTAACATGATAAATATTTAACTGGAATACTTGAGTTTTCAACAATAAAAAAATTGATTTTTAACCAAAAATCACACCAATTTTCAATCAAATTGTTAAATTTTCAACCAAAGAGCTGAACTTTCGAAAAAGAAGTTTAACTTTCACCCAAGTCATTTTAATTTGTAACTAAAAAGATGAATTTTCAACCAAAGATAAAATAATTAAATTTTCAATAAAAAAAATTAATTTAAAGTTTAAACTTCTTTTTTTTTGGTTGAAATTAATCTTATTGTTAAAAATTTATCTTTTTGTTTGAAAATTCAATTATTCTAGTTGAAGATTCATAATTTTAGTTGAAGGTTCATCTTTTTGGTTTAAAATTAAATTATTCCAGTAGAAGATTCATCATTTTAATTAAAAATTAGTTTGGTTGAAAATTATCGTTTTAACTAAAGATGCAACTACTATTCTAATTGAATATTCCATAAATTTAGTTGAAAATTAATTTCTTTCGTAGAACATTAATTTTTTTTAACTGATAATTTAACTATTCAATTTTTGATTGACAATTTATCTTTTTTAGTTAAAAATTCGTTTTTTTATAGAAGTTAATGTTCTTGCATCAAAATGCAACTATTCCAGTTAAAGATTCATAATTTTAGTTGAAAATTTATCTTGTTGTTTAAAAAATGAGCTATTTTGTTGAAAAATCGTTTTTTCTTTGGCTGATTTTTTTTTGTTTGGTTTGAAATTTTTTTTTTTACGGAAAATGTAACTATTCCTGTTGAATAATCCATTATTTTAGTTAAAAATTCATCTGTTTGATTGACTATTAATTTTTTTAACTAAAAATTTAACTATTCTATTTTTGGTTTAAAAATTATCATTTTTAATTGAAATTTCGTCTTTTTTGGTAGAAAATAATCTTCTCGTTGAAAATTCATCTTTTTGGTTGAAAATTCAACTATTCTAGTTAAATTTTACATCATTGTAGTTAAAAATTCATTTCGTTGGTTGAACATTAATTTGTTAAATGATAATTTATCTGTTCAATTTTTGGTTGACAATTTATCTTTCTTAGATAAAAATTCATGTATTTTGTTGAAAATTCTTCTTTTTTGGTATAAATTAATCTTCTTGGTTAAAAATTCATCTTTTTAGTTAAAATTAAACTAATTCAATCGAAGATACATTTTAGTTAAAAATTCATTAATCTGGTTGAAAATTAATTTTTCTAACTGAAAATTTAACTATTCCATTTTTGGTTGATAACTCATCTTTTTTAGATGAAAATTCAACTATTTGGTTGAAAATTTGACTTTTAGTTGAAAATTAAACTATTTCGTTAAAAAAAGATCAATTTTCAACCAAACAGAAAATAGTTAAGAGTTAGAAAAATGAATTTTCAACCAAAGAAATAAATGTTTACCCAAAAAGATAAAGTTTCAACTAATGTGATTACTCTACTGCCAAAAAGACTAAAAAAATAGTTGAATTGTCATCTTGAAGAGATGAATTTTCAATTTTAAATAGGATAGTTAAATTTTCAGTAAAAAATTAATTTTCAACGAAATAGTTACAGTTTAAACCAGAAAAATGAATTTTTTACGATGAATATTAAATTTCCATAAAAAAATAGAATAGTTAAATTATCAGTTTAAAAAAAAATTATTTTCTAAAAAAAAAACTATAATTCACAACCAAAGAAATTAATTTTCAACCAAAAAGTTAAAATTAAAACCAAGAAAATTAATTTTGTACAAAAAAAGATTATTTTATTTTTACAAAATACATTAATTTTCAACCATATATTTGAAGTATTAAATGAATTTTCAATCTTTTATTTAAATTTTCAACAAAAAAGATGAATTAGTCGCCAAGAAAATTAATATTCTACCACAAAAGTTAAACTCTTTCGTCAAAAATTCATCTATTCCAGTTGAAGATTCACAATTTTAGTTGAAAATTCATGACTTTAGATGAAATTTTTTGTTGGAAAATTAATTTTTTCATGTGAAAATTTAATTATTCCATTTTTGTTTGAAAATTCATCTTCTTTACTTAAAAATTCAACTATTTAGTTAAAAATATGTCTTTTTTAGTCGACAGCTCAGTTATTTAATTGAAACATTACAAAAAAAGACCAATTTTCTACAAAATACATGCATTTTTAACTAAAAAAGATAAACTTTCAACTAAAAAAGATCAATTTGAAGCCAAAAATAGAGTAGTTAAAAATTGAGAAAAATGAAATAATTTTGCAACTGAAAAGATAGAGTTTCAACTAATGTTATGATTTTACTACCAAAAAGACTCAATTTTCACCTAAAACAGATAAATTTCTATACACAAAATTTCAACTAAAAATTGGATATTCAAATTACCAGTTAAAAAACATAATTTTCTAACAAAAATTATAATTTTCAACCAAAGAAATAAATTTTCACCAAAAAAGATTAATTTTAAAGCAAGAAGAATAATTGTCAGCCAAAAAAGACGAATTAAAAGAAAATAGTTACATTTTAACCAAAGTAAAGAATTTTCAACAAAATAGCTGACCATTTAAATTCCGAAAAATTGCCTTAAAATCATTCAGATTTTTCTCGACATTTTTTCAAATCAAAATTGTTTTTTAAAAATAAAGAATAATGTTAAATTTTTCTAGGAATCGTAAGAAAATTTTCTGATTCTCTTGACACCTTTCAAAATGCTTAAAAAGCCCTTAAATTACCAGAAAATTTGGTAAAATGCTGTGAAATTATTTGTCAGAGAGAAGTAAAAAGAGAGTAGAAAGTCATACTTTTAATTTGAAATTTAACTGTTTTTTTTAAATTCATATTTTTGTGTAGAAAATGTAATTATTTTGTTTAAAATTCGTCTTTTTGGCCGGAAGATTCAACAATTTAATTGACATTTTATTTCTTTCTTCTTTTTTGATAGAAAATTAATCTTCTTTGATAAAAGTTTATCTTTTTGATTAAAAAATTGAACTATTTGGTTAAAAATTCATCTGTTCTGGATGAGAATTCAACTACTCTGTTAAACATTCATTTTTTTTGTTTGGACACACATAATTTTAGTTGAAAATAAAACTACTTGGTTGAAATTTAAACTCTTTGTGTTAAAAATTCATCTATTCCAGTTGAAGATTCATTATTTTAGTTGAAAATTGATCACTTCTGTTGAAAATTTGTTTTTATTTTTTGGAAAAATAATTTTTTCAGTTAAAAATTTAACTACTCCATTTTTTGTTGGAAAATTTTCTTTTTTATTTCAAAAATCAACTATTTGGTTGAGAGTTTATGAATTTTTTTGAAAAATCGTCTTTTTAGTAGAAAATTAATCTTTTTGGTTGAAAATGCAACTATTTGGTTAAAAATTGATTTCTCTTGTTGAAAATGCAATTAAGTACCCACATTAATTTTACTTAAATATGCACTGAATTTTAAGTATCAGAAGATAACATAAAAGTTTGTTTGAATTATTATTCAAATTCATAGACTTTAGAGACGAATTTAAGAAAAGATTATGTTTTTAGTATTATTTAATTATTTAATTAAAACCTGGAATTATTAGGAAATTTTTTTTCCAGGATTTGAGTAGACACCCTGTAATGTATTTGAAGTAGGGAATAAAAGCACGATATTAATTTTTTGTTAATAGCTCCAGTGTTTTTTTTAATGAAAAGATTTCTCTTTTTCGCGTAGAAACTTACCAGCAGTATTTTTTAACGAAATTTAAAATGAAAAGTCGACGTACTTATAGTACGTTTTATATTTTATGTTGTTAGATTAATTAATTTAGTGTATACGACAATGATATTGGTAGACTAGAATATTGATTTGTAAAGTTTACAAACTTCTTTAGAAGTATATTGTATATATTTTTTGTATAAAAACCATAATTTAAAAAATGTTCTTAAACGAAAATCAATTAAGAATAATATATAATGTATATTTGATTATTTTACTAAACCTACATGTATTTTGCTAAAAATTATTCTTTTCTGGTAGAAAAATAGTTTTTTTTTTTAAATTGAAAATTAGTTTTTTTTACTTACATTTTTTTTAAATTTAACTATTTTTTTTCTTAGCCATTGAATCTTTTTTTTAGAAAATGCATTTGTTTGTTTGAAAATTTAACTATTTCGCTAAAAATTTGTTTTATTTGCTTGAAAACTTATTTCTCCATCTGGAAATTAAAACATTCTATCATTTGCTGAAATTTTGTCTTTTTTTGGTAGCAAATTAACCTTTTTGGTTGGAAATTTAATTAAAAATTAAAATATTTGGTTGAAAATTCATGTATTTTGTTAAAAATTATTCTTTTTCGGTAGAAAATTAGTTTTTTTTTAATTGAAAATTAATTTTTGTTTGGTTGAAAATAAGTTTTTTTATTGAAAATTAATTTTTTAACTAAAAATGTAACTATTTCTTTTTCTTAGACATTTACTCTTTTTGATAGAAAATGCATCTGTTGGGTTGAAAATTTAACTATTTTGTCGAAAATTTATTTTATTCGGTTAAAAGCTTATTTCTCCAACTTAAAATTAAACTGTTTTATTTGTCGTTGAAAATTTATCTTTGTTGGTTGAAAATTCATCTATTTTGTTGAAAGTTTGTCTTTTTTGGTAGAAAATTAACCTTTTTGGTTGAAAATTTCATTACAAATTAACATATTTGGTTGAAAATGTATGTATTTTGCTAACAATGATTCTTTTTTTGGTAGAGAATTAGTTATTTTTTACTGAAAATTAGTTTTTTTATTAAAAATTAATTTTTTCAACTACAAATTTAACTATTTTTTCTTATCCAGTTAATCTTTTGGGCAGAAAATGCATATTTCTGGTTGAAAATTTAACTATTTTGTTAAAAATTTATTTTATTTGCCTAAAAACTTATTTCTCTATCTGGAAATTAAACAATTCTATTTTTTGTTGAAAATTCATCTTTTTTAGTTGGAAATTCATCTGTTTTGTTGAAATTTTGTCTTTTTTTTTTGGTAGAAAACTAACCTTTTCGGTTGATAATTTAATTAAAAATTAAATTTTTGGTTGAAAATTCATGTATTTTGTTAAAAATGATTCTTTTTTGGTATACAATTATTTTTTTAAATTAAAAATTAATTTTTCCTCGCTTGAAAATTAGTTTTTTTAAATTAAAATTTACTATTTCTTTTTCTTAGCCATTAACTCCTTTTGGTAGAAAATGCATCTGTTGGGTTGAAAATTTAACTATTTCGTCGAAAATTTATTTTATTCGGTTAAAAGCTTATTTCTCTAACTTAAAATTAAACTATTTTATTTTTCGTTGAAAATTTATCTTTGTTAGTTGAAAATTCATCTATTTTGTTGAAAGTTTGTCTTTTTTTGGTAGAAAATTAACCTTTTTGGTTGAAAATTTAATTAAAAATTAAAATATTTGGTTGAAAATTCATCTATTTTGCTAACAATCATTCTTTTTTTGGTAGAAAGTTTTTTTTTTATTGAAAATTCGTTTTTTTTTATATTGAAAATTAATTTTTTAAACTACAAATTTAACTATTTTCTTTTATTCATTTAATCTTTATGGTAGAAAATGCGTTTATTTGGTTGAAAATTAAAATAATTTGTTGAAAATTTATTCCTCTAACTTAAAATTAATCTATTCTATTTTTTTATTAAAATTTATCTTTTTTAGTTGAAAATTCATCTATATTGTTGAAAATTTATCTTTTTGTTGTAGCAATATAACCTTCTTGGTTGAAAATTTAACTATTTGTTTGATATTTTAATTTTCTGATTGAAGATGCATAATTATAGTTAAAAGTTAATTTTTTTGTTGTTAAAAATTTAATATATTTTGTTGAAAATTCTTTTTTGTTTTGGTCGAAAATGAATTTTTCAAATTGAAAATGTAACTATTTCATTTTTGTTAGAAAATGGATATTTTTCAATTTTTTTCAATTATTTTGGTAGAAAATGCGTATCTTTGGTTTGGAAATTCAACTTTTTTCTAAAATTCGTCTTTATGACTCAAGAACTCAACATTTTGGATGAGATTTTTTTTCTTAATTGATTGAAAAATCTTGGGTAAATTCAACTCTTATGTTGACAGTTGGTATTTTTTCGTTTAATTTAACTTTTTTTTATGGAATATTTTTAATAAATTGTGGAAATATCGAAAAATATTTTACATATGTAAAAAATTAAGAGAATTTCCAAGAAATAAATCAACGCTGTCTCAATTAAAAATTGTAAATCGTTCAAATTTAAGAATTTTGTATTGTGCATCTTTCAGATTGTTGAATTTTAAATTGCAAATCCTGAAAATTCATGATTGTTCAATTTTGGAAATTTACAACGGAAAATTATGCCAGTTTTCACTTTTGCAATTAAAAATTTCTATAATTTTGATGATTTGCATTCGAAATTTCTTCAATTTGGGAGATTTAGTATTGAAAACTTTACGCTTGATTTCAAAAATCATTAAAATAAATTTTTTTATTTATACATCTGAGGACGTCTACTATTATATTTTTGTAGCAGAATGTATCTCTTTTGGTTAAGAATTTTACTTTTTCTCTCTGTTATTTGTTTGAAAATTAGTTTTTTTTTTTGGTGAAACATTAATTTTTTAAAGCTTCTGTCATAATTTAACATCTCTGATTTAACTTATTCATTTATGATTAAAAATTGATCCTTTTTAGCTGAAAATTTAACTGTATTGGGCTGAAATTTCGTTCTTTTTTTTGGTAGAAAATTAATATTCTCGGTTAAAAATTCATGTTATTATGTCAAACATTTATATACTTGGGAAAAAATTAACAATTTTGTGAAAAATCAATTTTTCTGAATGAAACTTCACCGGTTTTGTTGAAAATTCGTCTGTTTGGGTTTAAAATTCAACTTCTTTGGTAACCCAGTAAAAAAAGTTGAATAGATATAACGTGAAAACGAATTCAGGTTAGGTTTGGCGTATTCGATTTGCTGCCATTATCAAATTGGTCCTTTCAATTCAATTCTGCAATACATTAGGCTCTATTCGGCCGAGTTTATTTTATAAAATGAAGGGAAATCATAAGCTTTTCAGGGTAGCAATGAGTATAATTATGAAAAATAAAGTTATCCAAATACATTCATGCGGTTTGGGCGAGCGATATTAAATATTTAACTGAACGGAGTGATATTAATCAAACGTTGACTCCAATTCGGCATTTGATAGACTCACTTCTGCAAGGTGAAGAGGACGATGGACGCGGTGGGTAACTGGTAACTTCATTGCCGACAGTTGGTAACTCACCGTTGATTTTTGCCGTAGTAAGTTTAATACTTGGATTGAGCTTCTTCAATCTTCCGTCTCGCCTTTTCCTGTAAGGTTGCTGGTAAGACATATTCTTCTTTTCCGGTGAATTCTCTTACTGTCTTCTCGTCATGTCCAGGGAAGTATCCGTGAAGAAGTTCAAATGCGCTCTTGTTGGTCGATTTGTTGAAGGACTCATTGAAATCTCGTGCAATTCGTTTAAGATGTTTAGTCCAGTCTTTATTGTCTCTCTCGTAGATACTTGATTATAGAACAGGAATTATAGTCTCAATGACTCGTTTCACTTGACCATTCGCCTGAGCGTGCCTAGGTGAATTCAAGGAATGACGTATGCTATGCTTTTGCCAAAATTCAGCGAACTCTCCATAGGTAAAACAACTACCTCGATTCGTGATGAGCTGGTCAGGTGCCCCAAAATCCAAAACTAGGTCTTGCATTGCTTGTATTTCCTTAGGCTTAGTACACTTTGTAGCTTACTTGGTTGGGTCGTCAAATATTACCAGAGCGTATTTATATCCTCTCCCGGCAGAAACGAAGGGTCCTAGATGATCGACATGGAATTCTTTGAAGGGTCGCTTTCCTGGTAGAATGGGATGCAACTCCCCTGGTTGTTGGCCTGTCCCTTGGAGAGAAGCTCGAATATGTCGGCGCAAATAATTTCTCATTCTTGGGAAATAATAATGGTGGCTCATCTTAGCTATAGCTTAGATCATGGACTCGGACTGTTAAAGCTTTCCTCATAGCTTTCGGTACTACATAACGAATATTATTATCTGTGGCTTTATAGAGAATTCCTTCACGTAGGACGTATCCGCTAGTTTCACCTTGCTCTCGTCTATTTCGGCTTTCGTCTGGTATCTGTGAAATTTCGCGTTTGCGTTTCAATTCGTCATCTGCGTACTGATACATCGTAATTTCATGTTCGAGGGTTATAGTCATAAACACGGACAATTTCGTTGGAGTGGCTTCAGGACTTTGAACTGGAGCTCGGCTCATAGCGTCGACATGAAGGAGAGGTTTCTTGTTCGATGAGTGTAAAAATAGATGAGGGCCTGTCAATCCGTAACAATAGTAAATTTAATATTGATTAGCAGTGGTCTTAATCGCGTGACTGCCCACACAATTAATTCCAGTTTGCTGGAATGATAAAAACGTTCCGTTTCGCTCGTCCTTCGGCTGATTGCATATACTGGGTGCATCTTGGAATCATCGGCTTATTGCCAAAGCATTCCTGACAATCCTCTCGAACTGGCATCTCTATGAAGCTCCGTAATCCTTATTGGGTCAAACAGTTGTAGAATGGGATAACTGGCCAATGCTTTCTTTAGATCAGCAAAGCATGCATCGGTTATTGTATTCCAAAGAAACAGCTGGTTCTTCTTTAGTAATTCGTATAGAGGTAAAGCTTTTTCGACAAAACGAGTAATAAACCGTCGGAAGAATCCACCCATACGTAGGAATCTCCTTACATCTTGCGTGTTTTCCGGTGTAAGGAAGTCTAAAATCGCACGTAGTTTGGCCTCTCCTGGTTGGATACCTTCTACAGAGATTTCATAGCCAAGATAAAGGACCTTCTTCATTAAAAACGCGCATTTTGAGATTTATCGTAAGTGTTGCTTAACGCAACGCACATACGACTTTAGTTAAGCTTTCTTTCAGGTCCAGCCAATCTCTGTCAGGAATCAATGTATCGTAAAGATAAAACAAAGCGACATTATATCTCAGTTGACCCAAAACTCGATGCATAAGCTTACTAAAATAAAAGGGTGCGTTCATAAGTCCAAATGTCATCCGAGTGAACTCATCTTTCTGATATAATAATTGCTGTTTTTGCTCGAGTTTCTTCGTCTAATGGAACCTGTAGATATCCATTAGCAAGTTCTAACGTAATAAATAGCTTCTTGATACTTAATAACCTTAAATGATCATCTAGGTTAGGAAGTGGAAAATTAATCCTTTCCGTGTGTGCATTTAAACGCCGGTAAACGATCACTAGTCCTGGTTCACCATTCTTTTTCTTTACTAGAAGAACAGGACTCGCATACGGAGATGATATTTCCGTCATCAATCCATTACCTTTCAAGGCCTTTACAATCTCCCTTATCTTATCACATTCCCAGTCGCTGTCTCTGTCTTATGAAAGAAGGGTTTACTTCCTGGTGTTTTTTCTTCTTCTAATTTCCATGTTTATGAGTTCTGTACAGCCCAATTCTTCAAACTCTTATCTGAACGTCCAAAATTAATATAAGCTCTAGTAGCAACGTCTGGCTTGTATGACAGAGGCCAGTGTCTAGTTCAGCATCTGCTCCCTTTAGTCGACCAGACTGGCGGGAGAAATGATCAGACCAGATGAAAAACAGAATCTGGAGAAAAAGGTACCAGATTCTGGTATTTAGTTTAAACACTAGTAATTAATGTAGAAATTAATTAATGAAATTGAAAACCGAGTACATAGTTGAATTTTCAATTAAAAAAAAAAAAGAATGAATTGTCAGCCAAAAATGGAACAGTTACGTTTTCTACTTACAAAATTAATTTTTTAGCAAAAAAAAAATGTTTTTAATGATGTAGTTGAACTTCCAACTAATGAAATTAATTTTTAACAACAGTAATTAAACTAAGTTAAACTTTCAACCAAAATGATGAATTTTAAAATAAAATGATGAATCTTCAATTAGAATAGTTCAATTTTCCATTTGAAAAATCATTTTTCAACACTAAAAACTAATTTTCAATCAAAGAGTTGAATATTCAATTAAAATAATAGATTTTCAAACAAAAATTTTTTATCAAAGTGGTTCAGTCTTCCACCAAGCAGATCAATTTTCAATCAAAAAAGATCAATCTTCAACTAAAATGATAAATCTTCAATGAGAACAGTTTAATTTTCCTTTTAAAAAATTCTTCTTCATCAGAAAAAAACAACTATTTTTCAATCAAAGAGGTAATTTTCAATTAAAATTATAAATTTTCAACAACAAAATAATTGTTTAACAAATTGGTTCAACCTTCAATCGTGAAGATCAATTTTTAACCAAAAAAGGTGAATTTTTCACAAAATAGTTAAACTTTCAACAAAAATGATAAATTTACAACCAAAATTATGAATCTTCAATAGAATCTTCAATAGAATCTTCAATTAGAATACTTCAATTTTCAATTTAAAAAATTATTTTTCAACGAAAAAAACTAATTATGAAAAAATTATGAATCTTCAAGTGAAATGGTTCAATTTATAATTTAAAAACATAAATTTTAAACAAAATAGTTCAACTTTCAACCAAAATGATGAATCTTCAATATAATCTTCAATTAGAATAGTTCAATTTTCAATTTAAAAAATTATTTTTTAACGAAAAAAAACAATTTTCAATTAAAATTATAAATCTTCAACGAAAAAATAATTGTTTAACAAAGTGGTTCAACCTTCAACAATGAAGATCAATTTTTAACCAAAAAAGGTGAATTTTTCACATAATAGTTAAACTTTTAACCAAAATTATGAATCTTCAATAGAATCTTCAATTAGAATTAAATTAGAATTACTTCAATTTTTGAATTTAAAAAATTATTTTTCAACGAAAAAAACTAATTATGAAATAATTAAGAATCTTCAAGTGAAATGGTTCAATTTATAATTTGAAAACATAACTTTTAAACAAAAAGTTAAACTTTCAACCAAAATGATGAATTTTTAACCAAAATGATGAATATTTAATTAGAATAATTCAAAATTCCATTTCAAAAATGATTTTTCAACAAAAAAAAACTAATTTTAAATCAGAGAGGTAAATTTTCAATTAAAATTATGAATTTATAATTTAAAAACATAAGTTTTAAAAAAAATAGTTCCACTTTCAATCAAAATTATGAATCTTCAATAGAATCTTCGATTAAAATAGTTCAATTTTCAGTTTCAAAAATTATTTTTCAACGAAAAAAACTAATTATGAAAAAATTATGAATCTTCCATTGAAATAGTACAATTTGTAATTTAAACACATAAACACCAAAATGATGAATCTTCAACAGAATCTTCAATTAGAATAGTTCAATTTTCAATTAAAAAAATTATTTTTCAACTAAGAAAACTAATTTTCAAACAAAGAGGTGAATTTTCAATTGAAATTATAAATCTTCAATAAAAAAGTAATTGTTTAACAAAGTGATTCAACCATGATCAATTTTCAAACAAAAAAGATCAATTTGCAAAAAAATAGTTCAACTTTCAACCAGAATGCTGAACTTTTCACTAAAATGATGATTCTTTAATTAGAATAGTTCAATTATAAATGAAAAAAATTATTTTTCAACAAAAAAAAACAACTAATTTTCAATCAAAGAGGTGAATTTTCAATTAAAATCATGAATCTTCAACACAAAAATAATTTTTTAACAAAGTGATTCAACCTTCAACCAATAATCATGAATTTGCAACAAAATAGTTAAACTTTCAACCAAAATGATGAATTTTCAACTAAGATGACGAATCTTCAATTAGAACAGCTTAATTTTCCATTTGAAAAATTATTCTTCAACAAAAAAAATAATTTTTTAACAAAGTGGTTCAACCTTCAACCAAGCAGACAATTTTCAACCCAAAAAGATGAATATTCAATAAATAAATTAAATTTTCAACCAGAATGATGAATCTTCAATTAGAATAGTTTAATTTTCAATTTGAAAAATTATTTTTCAATCATAAAAACTCATTTTTAACTAAAATTATAAATTTTCAACAACAAAAACTTTTTTTTTAACAAAGTGATTCAACCTTCAACCAAACATATCAATTTTAACCAAAAAACATGAAAACTCTTAACCAAAATCATGAATGTTCAACTAATATCATGAATCTTCCATTGAAATAGTCTAATTTATAATTTAAAAACATAACTTTCTAACAAAATAGTTCAACTTTCAACCAAAATGATGAATTTTCAACTAAAAAAACTAAAAAAAAATCAAAATTTTTAATCAAAAACAGTTTAATTCAACCCAAAAAAATCGAATTTTCAACTAACAAGTTAATTTTAAACAAAGAAAATTAACTTTCATACCAAAAACACGAATTTTCCAGAAAATACATAAATATTCAACCAAGTTTTTGAATTTTCAATTAAAACCAGATAAATTTTCAACCAAATAGTTGAATTCTCAAGCCAAAAAGAAAATTTTTCTTCAAAAAAGTTCAACTAAAATTATTGAATTTTCAAACCAAAAAGACGAATTTTCTACAAAACTGTTGAATTTTAAACCCAAAAAGACAAAATTTCCATAAAAAAAGAATGACTTTTTAACAAAACAGTTGAATTTTCAACCAAAAACGATTACTTTTTTGAGAAATGGTTAAATTTTCGACTCAATTCAATTTTCAACCAAAAATAACATTTTTAACTAAAAGTTGAATTTTCTTATTAAATTGCTTTTGCAATACTAATACGAAATTTCCTTAAATTTTTTATTACATAATAACATTTTATACTGCAAATACACGTTTATTGAAAACGATATTATTTACAAATTTAATTTTATTTCAAAATTTTTTCCTTAAAATTCTGTAGATGTTTCATAAATAATTTAACCTTCTTTGAAAACAAATATACTTTTGTGTAAACACAATTTGGATTTATCCAGAAAACAGGTAGAAACTGCGTCATTGTTCTTATCACGATGACTCATGTTAAATAGTTTAATTGACTATTATAAAAATTTCGAAATATTTGAATAATATTCTTCTAAATGTAGAAATACGGTAAATTCGAATTCTCTCGAATTTTTAACATTAAACTTTAATTTTTTGGAATAATTTTAAAATCCAAACGAGTGAAAAAATAGAAAATAAAAGATAATTTCAGAAACATTTACAATTCAAAGTTGTACAACTTTGAAGCCTTTTATAACAAATGCTACATTTTTAAAACTCACTATAAAAATTGTATTCTAAGCTTAAAGTTTGAAATTGAAATCTGAAATTCTTTACACTTCCATAAAATATAGAAAAAGGTTCGAAAAATAGAAAACTTCTTCAAGAAGTGCAAAAATATACCAAAACTGTTCAAATTTTGAATCATTGAATAAAATTATTTTATACTTGAATTTTATTTCAAAATGTTTTCCTTGAAATTCTCTAGATGTTTCGCAAGTAATTTAATCTTCTTTGAAAACAAATATACTTTTATGTACACATAATTTGGATTCATCCAAGGTTGATAAAAACTTCGCAGCAATATTCGTGTACAGAAATCAACCTATAAACTGCGTCATTTTTCTTATCACGATGATTCATTTCTAATATTTTAATTAACTCTTATCAAAATTTCGTAAAGATTTTAAATTAAAATCTTCTAAATGTAGAAAAACTGAAAATTAAAATTCTCTTCAATTTTAAAGATAATAAGATTTAAATGTTTTATGAATTTTAATTATTTTAAAATCCAGAAAGTTCTTCAACGATTCATCACAATTTTTTGTATTCTTAGGCTAAAATTTAAAATTAAAAAATACGCAATTCTTTACAATTTCATAAAATATGAAAAAGGTTACAATTATTAGGTATTACGAAATATCTCAGACTCATAATTTCCAATTCAGAAAATTAATCAATAAATAAAATTTACTACCTAAAAATTAAACGATCTATGGACATTTTAAAAATAAAAATATTTCCCTCTTCCAATTCAGAAAAAAATAGTTTAATTTAAAATTCTACATTCTTCTTCTTGAGTTGGATTTTTTAGACAAAGTTGCTGAAATTGGTCAAAATCGAAATTAAAGATCAAAATAAAATTATGTAAAAAAATAAATAAATTATCATTTAATGTAAAATTTAATAAATTGAAAGGAATTACTCACCAGAACCACACACCACGAAAATAAAAAGTGCCAAGAGCCAGGGTCCTACAGGACTCGATTCTTCCTGCACTTTCTGAAAAAAAAAACATTCTCATAAATTTCATTCGCCAATCCAAAAATACTTTCATCCAAAATTATTAACAAGAATTAAATCCACATACAATCGTTTATCATATTGTTTTTCTATAAAAAATAGTAGCTTTTTCAGTTCTTATAATAGGAATTTTCAACAAAAAAGTTAATTTTTAACCAATTACGACGAACTTCAACAAAGCAGATAAATTTTTAACCAAGCAGTTGTATTATCAACTAAAATACGAATTTTTAATCAAAAATTGAAGTTAAATTTTCAGTTAAAAAGGTTCATTTTAAAAAGATTAATTTTCGAAGAACCAATATATAAATTTTCAATAAAGAGGTTAATTTTCAGCCAAACAGTTGAATTTTCGACACAAAAATATCAATTTTAAAATAAAAAAAGAGGTATTAATTTTTTAACAAAAAAGTTCATTTTTAACCAAAAAATACGATTTTTCTAAAAAACGGTTGACTTTTTCACCCGAAAATATGAATTTTTAACTATGAAGTTAATTTTAAACCAAGAAAATTAATTTTCGATCACAAATCACGAATTCTGAACAAAATACATGAATTTTCAACTAAAAAAGGTATTTGTTTAGTAAAAAATGGAATAGTTCAATTTTCAGTTAAAAAATTTGATTTTCAACGAAATGGTTGAACTTTTTCTAAAAAAGGCGAATCTTTAAGAAAATACATGAATTTCAAACCAAAAAGTTAAATTTTCAACTAAAAAATATCAATTTTAAAACCATAAAAGAGATAGTAATTTTTTCACAAAAAATTTAATTTTCAACCAAATAGTTGAATTTTCAATCCAAAAAGACAAATTTATAACAAAATCGTTGAATTTGCAACTAAAAAGGATAATTTTTTCATCAAATTGATGAATCTTCAGAAAAATAATAAAAACTTTAACAGAAAAAAAACGTTGAATTTCCAACTAAAGTGGATAACTTTTTCATAAAATTAATGAATTTTCAGAAAAATAATAAAAACTTGAACCAAAAAAGGTAATCAACCAAAAACATAATAGTAGATTTTTCAAACTAAAAAATACGATTTTTCAAAAAAATGGTTGAATTTTTAACCCGAAAATATTAATTATCAACTAACAAAAAGGAAGAAGATTAATTTTCGATCAACATGTTTGGATGAATTTTCATCCAAAAAATGAATTAGTGACAGAGAAGTTCAACTTTTAACCAATTAGTTGAATTTAAAAAAAAAATAATAATAACTTTCGAAAAAGATGTAATAGTTGATATTTCAACCAAAAAATGTCAAATTTTTACTAAATATTTACACCAAAAGAGATGCATTTTTAAACAAAAAAGACGAATTTTCATTTAGGAAGATTAATTTTCTACAAAAAATACGAATTTTCAACAAAATACATGAATTTTGAAAAAAAGTTAAATTTTCAACTAAAAAAGAGACATTTCCAATCAAAAATGGACAATTTCAGTGATTATATTATTTTTCAACAATAAAAAAAACAGGAATTTTCGGAAAAATAGACAAATTTTCAACCAAAAACGATGAATTTTCAACTCAAATTATGAATTTTAAAACTGAAAAGACGAATTTTCAACCCAGAAAGACTTTTCCTTCAAAAAGGCGATTTTTCTGTAAAACAGTTCAATTTTTAGAAATAATTTTAATCGAAAAAAAAAGGATTTTCAACAAAATTGTTAAATTTTCAACCTAATAGATGGATTTTATTTTAAAGAATTTTTTTTTATTTTAAATCAAGAACAGTTGAATTGAAATAAAAGAGATGAAATCTTTACTAAAACAGATGCATTTTTAAACCAAAAAGACGAATTTTCAACTAAAAGGTAATTTCCTACCAAATAGTTGAATTTTCAACCAAAAAGGATGATTTTTCAATAAAATGATGAAATTTTCAACCAAATAATAAAACTTTTAATCAAAAATATAATCATTAGGAGAAAACTACGATAAAAAAAAAAAGAAATCGAAATACAAGGTATTTTTAACAAAGAATCTTTTATAAACGGAATAAAACTATTTCAGATTAAATTTTCAAATTTTTTATTAATTTCAACCGAAAAATATGACTTTTCTGAAGTAAAAGATGAATTTTCAATGATAAACGACTAATTTTCCTCAAAAAAGCTGAATTTTCGATCAAAAAGATTGCTTTTTAACAAAATAGTTGAATTTTTAACCAAATATAATTTAATTCTCAACAAAAATGTAATAGTTGCTATTTTAACCAAAAAATAGTAAATTTCTACCAAAGAAGATCAATTTTAAGACAAAAATAAGATAAATTTGCAACAAAATACCTGATTTTTCAAGGAGATAGTTAAATTTTTAACGAAAACTGGAAACGGTGAGCTAAGCCAAATGATGAATTTTCTGTAAAACAGTTGAATTTTCAACCCGAGAATATGAATTTTCAACAAAAAGATGAATTTTCAATCAAAAAGAATGCTCTGTTCAAATAGACGAATTTTCAACAAAACAGTTGAATTTGCAACCAAAAAGATGTCTTTTTAACCAAAAAGGATGAATTTTTAGTAAAACAGATAAATTCTCAAGCCGAAAATATTAATTTTCAACCAAAAAATATGAATTTTCAATCCAAAAGAATGTTCTGTTGTATTTTTAACTAAAAATATGACTTTTTCTGTAAAACATTTAAATTTGCAACCTGAAAATATGATTTTTCAACCCAAAAATATTAATTTTAACCCAAAAATATGAAATTTCTACTCAAAGAGATAAATTTTCAAAAAAAGAGCAAATTTTCAACAAAATACATTAATTTTCAAATAAATAGTTGCATTTTTAATTAAAAATATGACTTTTCTGTTAAACAGTTAAATTTGCAACCTGAAAATATGAATTTTTAAACCAAAAATATGAATTTTAACCGGAAAATATGAAATTTCTACCAAAAAAGATAAATTTTAAATAAGAAAAAAGGCCAATTTCCAACAAAATCCATGAATTCTCAAATAAATAGTAGCATTTTTAACCAAAAATATTAATTTTCTGTAAAACAGTTAAACTTTCAACCCAAAAATATTAATTTTCAAAAAAAGAAAAGAAATTTTCAATGCAAACGAATTTTCTGTTCGAAAAGACGAATTTTATGTAAAACAGTTTAATTTTCAACACGGAAGAATGAATTTTAAAAACCAAAAGTATTATTTTTAACCCAAGAATATGAAATTTCTACTCAACGAGATAAATTTTCAAAAAAAAAGGCAAATTTTCAACAAAATACATGAATTTTTAAATAAATAGTTGCATTTTTAACTAAAAATATGACTTTTCTGTAAAACAGTCAAATTTGGAACGTGAAAGTATGACTTTTTAACCGAAAAATATGAATCTTCAACCCAAAACTATGAATTTTAACCGAAAAATATGAAATTTATACCAAAAGAGATAAATTTTAAGTAAAAAAAGGACAACTTTCAACCTGCAAATATGACTTTTCAGCACAAAAATATAAATTTTCAATCCAAAAGAATGTTTTATTTAAATAGAAGAATTTTCAACCAAAAAGATGTCTTTTTAACCAACCAAAATTTTTTTTTTTTTGTAAAACTGTTGAATTTCCAACCCAAAAATATGAATTTTTAATAAAATACATGAATTTTCAACCAAATAGTTGCATTTAAAATTTTTAATTTTAATCCGAAAATTAGGAATTTTAACACAAAATATGATATTTCTTTGGGTAGCAATTTCATATTTTGTGTTAAAATTCATAATTTTGGGATGAAAATTTAACTGTTTTACAGAATTTTTTTGTTTAATTCGTACATTTAAATAGTCTTGCTTTTGGATAAAAAATTCATGTTTCTTGGTTGAAAATTAAACTACTTTGTCGAAAATTAAAAAAAAAAGTTTTAAACAGAAAAAGTCAAATTTTCAACAAAATACATGAATTTTCAAACAAATATTTGCATTTTTAACTAAAAATGGAAACGGAAAACTTTTGAGGAAAAAGATGAATCTTCTACTAAACAATTGAATTTTCAACCAAAAAATATGAAATTCTACACAAAGAGATAAATTTTCGAACAAAAAAAAGTCAAATTTTGAAAAAAATACATTAATTTTCAAAGAAATATTTGCATTTGTAACTAAAAATGGAAACCTTTAAGGAAAAAGATTAAACTTTTACAAAACAATTGAATTTTCAACCAAAAAATATGAATTTTCTACACAAAGAGATAAATTTTCGAACAAAAAAAGTCAAATTTTGAACAAAATACATTAATTTTCAAAGAAATATTTGCATTTTTAACTAAAAATGGAAACGGGAAACCTTTCAGGAAAAAGATGAATCTTTTACAATAAAATTGAATTTTCAACCAAAAAATATGAATTTTCAACAAAAAGATGAATTTTCAATCTAAGAGGATTTTTGTTAAAATCGATAAATTTTCAACAAAGCAGTTTATTTTCAACCAAGAAACATGAATTTTTAATCCAAAAACAAGACTGTTTGAATAGACGAATTTAAAAAAAAATGAATTTTCTATAAAAGTTAAATTTTCATCCCAAAAATATGAATTTCAACAAAAAATATAAAATTTCTACGCAAAGAGATCAGTTTTAAAACAAAAAGTCAAATTTTCAATAAAATACATTAATTTTAAAACAAATATTTGCATTTTTAACTGAAAATGAAAACGGGAAACTTTCAAGGAAAAAATATGAATCTTTTATAAAACAACTGAATTTTCAACCAAAAAATATGAATTTTCAAACAAAAAGATGGATTTTCAATACAAAAAATGAATTTTCAATCCAAGAGAATTTGTTATTAAAATCGATGGATTTTCAACAAAGAAGTTTAATTTTCAACCAAGAAACATGCATTTTTAATCCAAAAGCAAGACTTTCAATAGAAAAATTGAAGAAAAAAAAATTAATTTTCTGTAAAACAGTTAAATATTCAGCCCAAAAATATGAATTTTAACAAAAAGTATGAAATTTCTATCCAAAGAGATAAGTATGCAAAAAGTCACACACGAACACCGGCTTTAGCGAATTTTGTACGAACGACGAAAGCGTGCATGCTCACATTACGACAGCCATATTACTCATATGTTTTTAAGCAAAAAGATAAATTTTCCAACAGAAAAATGAATTTTTAACAAAGTTATTAAACTTTCAACCAAATATTGGAATTTTCAACTAAAAACATACATTTTACACTAAAAATGAAAAAGTTAAATTTTCAATTGGAACAATATTATTTAGCCTCAATTTTTTTTTTATATTCTAGTTAAATTTTCAACCAAAGAAATTAATTTCCTGCCAAAATTCTTAAATCTCCAACTCAAAAAGGACGAATGTCAACAAAACAATTGAATTTTCAACCAAAAAATGACTTTAACAAAATTATTGATTTTCCTCAAAAATGGATTAATTTTTCACAAAATTTTTGAATTTTGAAACAAAAGTAATAATTTTCAACGGAAGAGTTTAATTTTCTTTTAAAAAAAACTAATTTTAAATCAAATTTATGAGTTTTCAATTAAGAAAGATAAAATTACGATCGGAAACGGAATAATTAAATTTTAAGTTAAAAAAATTACTTTTCAAAAAAAGAAAACAAATATTCATAAAAAAGTTAAATATTTCACGAAATAAGTTCATTTCTTAACCAAAAAGATGAATTTCTGACCAAAAAGATTAATTTTCTACTCAAAAAGACGACTTTTTAACAAAATACATGAATTTTCAACGAAATAGTTGAATTTTTGAACAAAGTAGTTAAATTTCAACAAAGTAGTCAAGAATGAATTTTTTACAATAAAACGATTTTTTTTTAAACTGTTAAATTAATATGGAATTTTCAACAAAAAAATTGAACTTTCAACCAAATAGTTGGATTTTTGGCAAAACAGTTTAATTTTTGACGAGAAAAGATGACTGGAAGACAATAATTGAAATTTCAAGAAATTAATCACATTTTCAAAAAATTAGTTGAATTTTCAACCAAATAGTTCAATTTTTAAGACGAAAAGACAAATTTTTCATAATACTTTGGAATTTTCAACGAAACAGTTATTTTCAATCCAGAAAATAATTTTCGACTACAAACAAAAATTTCACCCATTAGAATTTAAACAAAAAAGACGAATTCTGAAGATAATATTTCAATTATTAACCAAAAAGATGAATTTTTGACAAACATTGTTAATTTTTCACCCAAGAAAACGAAGTTCAATAACATTCCATGAATTTTTCACCCAATAGTTGAATCTTCAACTTGTAAATTATAAATTTTCGACTAAAAATGGAATAGTTATGATTTCAAAAAAATGTAATATAAGAAAAAGTATTTTCTTCATAACAGTTAAATTCATAACCACAATTTTCAATGAAGTAGTTGAATTTTTGACTAAGAAATGGAATAATCAAATTTTCACTTGAAAAAAAATTTGAACAAAAAAAAAAATTTTTTGCCAGTTAAATTTAACCAATAAAGACGAATTTTCAAGATAATGATTTAATTCCTAACCAAAAAGCTGAATTTTTGACAAAAAAGGTTGATTTTTCAACCAAGAAAACGAATTTTCTACCCAAAAGTTGAATCTTCAATTTATAGATGATAAATTTTCAACTAAAAATGGAATAGTTAAAACTGTAAAAAAAATTAAATGGAAAAAAAAGAATTGTCTTCATTACAGTTAAATTTTTAACCAGAGCGGCGAATTTAAAAAAAAATGTAACGAATTAATTCTAGTTTTAACTCAGTCGTTGAATTTTCAACCAAGTAGTTGACTTTTCGACTAAAAAATGGAATAATCAAATTTTTACTTAAAAACAAAATTTTAACTAAAAAAAACTACGGCCAGTTAAATTCAACTAAAAAAGACGAAATTTAAAAATAATAATTGAATTACCAACAAAAAAGATGAATTTTCGACAAACAAGGTTAATTTTTTAACCAAGAAAACGAATTTTCTACCCAAAAGTTAAATCTTCAACTTATCAATGATAAATTTTCTACTAAAAATGGAATAGTTAAAACTTAAAAAAAATTAATAAAAAAAAGGAATTTTCTACAAAGCAGTTAAATTTTCAACCGGAGAGGTCAATCTTTAGAATAAAATTCAACGAATTAATTTTATTTTCAAATAAGGAGTTGAATTTTCAATCAAATAGTTGAATTTTCGAATAAAAAAGATAAGTTTCTGGCAAAAAATGGAATAATACAATTTTCACTTAAAAAAAAAATTTCGACTACAAAAAAATTTTCAACCAGGTAAATTTCACCAAAAAAGAGCAACTTTTGAGGAAATAGTTGAGTTCTCAACCGAAAAGATGAATTTCAGACAAGCAAGGTTAATTTGTTACCCAATAAAAAACGAATTTTCATCAAATTCCACGAATTTTCTACCCAATAGTTGAATCTTCAACTTATGAATGATTATTTTTCAACTAAAAATGCAGTATTTGAACATTAAAAAAATATTAAAAAAAAAAAGAATTTTCTACAAAACAATTTAATTTTCAACCAGAGAGGTCAATCTTTGGTAAAAAATTTAACGAATTAATTTTACTCTAAATTAAGTAGTTGAATTTTCAACGAAAATAGATGAATTCTCAATCAAATAGTTAAATTTTCGAATAAAAAAGATAAGTTTATAACAAAAAAATATAATATTCGAATTTTCACAAAAAAAAAAAGAATTTCGACCACAAAAAAAATTTCAACCCCTTAAATTTCACCAAAAAAGAGCAACTTTTGAGAAAATATTTGAGTTCGCAACCAAAATAGTCAAATTTACAGTAAAAAAAATTTCGACTGTAAGCCAAAAATTCATCCAGGTGTATTTAACGAAAAAATACGAGTTTTGAATAAAATATTTGAATTCTCGACCGAAAAGATGAATTTTCAATGAAGAAAGTTAATTTTTCACTCAAAAAAACGAATTTTCACTAAAATCCATAAATTTTCTACTCAATAGTTGAATCTTAAACTCATAAAGGGATGAATTTTCAACTAAAAATGGCATATTTAAATATTAAAAAAAAAATTAATGAACAGAAACAAATTTTCTAGAAAATTGTTAACCAAATAGTTTAATTTTAATTTTCTTGGTTTGAAAGTCATCCTTTTTGGTTAAAAATGGAACTATTTAGTTAAAATTAATCTTTTTTTACTTAGGATTCAACTGTTTTGTTGCAATTTCATCTTTCTTGGTTGAATTCAATTGTTTTTTATTTTTAATTCAAATCTTGTCCGATTGAAGATTCATGATTTTAGTTGAAAATTAAAGTATTTATTTGTAAATTAACTTTCTTGACGAATATTCTTATTTTTACATTAAAATCAACTGTTTTGTAGAAACTTAATCTTTTTGGTTTGAAAATTCAGAAGTTTGGTATAAAATTTATCTTTTTATTGAAAGTTGAATGATTTGTTTGAAAATTTAATTTTTTGGGTGAGAAATCAACTACTTAATTAAAAAATGAACTAATTTGTTGAAAATTTCGTTTTTTTTTAGATTTACCTCTCTAGTTTCAAATTGAACTATTTCCTAGAAAATTCTTTTTTTTTGCGGAAAAAATTAATGTTTTTATCCGAAGATTTACCTATTTTATTCTTAGTTGGACACTGATCTTTTTTAGTTGAAAATCTAAATTTTTGGTTGGAAATTGATTATTAATTTTCAAAATTGGTCTTTTGGTGGAAAATTAATCTTTTGTGGTAAAAAGCCAACTATTTTGTTAAAAGTGTAACTATTAGTCAATCTACAAATTTAATTATTAGTGTCAGTCATAAATTCGAGTATTTTGTTAAAAATTCGTCTCTCACGGTAGAAAATAATATTTCTCGGATGAAGATTTATGTTTTTGGTTGAAAATTCAACTATTTGGTTAAAAGTTGAATTTTTTTTTTAATCCGTTTTTAGCTTAGGATTCAACAATAAAATTGTAATTTCAGTTAATAATTCATCTCTTTTGTTGAACATTAATTTTTCAACGAAAATCTAGCCAAAAATTTAACTTTTTTATTTAAAAATGCCACTAATTGTTTGAAAATTTACTTTTTCAGTTACAAATTCTTGTATTTTGTTGAAAATTCACCTTTTTCGGTAGAAAAATAATCTTCTCGGTTGCAAATTTCTGATTTTGGATGAAAAATAAAATATTTGGTTAAGAATTCAACAATTTTTGGAAAAAGTAATTTTTTGTTTAAAAATTTCAAATCTTATTTAGAAAATTCAACTATTCAGTTGGCAATTATTTTTTCTTCAATTGATCTATTTTATTCAAAATTTATATTTTCGGTTAAGGATTAAACTATTTTGTTGAAAAGTCCTATTTTTTGGTTGAATTCAAATATTTTTAATTTGAAATAAAAATCTTCGTTACTTAAAATAAGACTCATTATATTTTGCGTGATAATTTATTACTTTTGGTTGAAAATTAATTTCAGTCTAAAAAATCTAACAATTTTGTTAAAAAGTCATTTTTCTACTTCAGATTTATCATTTCAGTTGAAAATTCATCTCCCTGGCTGAAAAATAAATTTTTTTCAAATGGTTGCTTGTTTTTTTTTACAAATTATTTGTAAGTGAAAATTTAACTATTTAATTTTTTCATGAAAAATTTATCCTATCTTGGTTGAAAATTAATTTTTTTGTTGAAAACTAATTTTTTTTAAAATTTAACTGGCTTTGACATAATGTGTCGTTTTGGCTTAAAAGTTCATCTTTTTTGGTTCAATTAATATGCTTTTTATTTAAAATAAAAATATTTTTTGGTTGAAATGTAAGCTATTATATTTTGTGTGAGACATTATCTCTTTTGGTTAAAAATAATGTTTTTTTGTAGAAAATTCCACATTTTTGTGAAAGCTATTTTTTTGGCTTGAGATTTATCATTTCAGTTGACAAGTCATCTTGGTGGAAAAATTATTTTAAATATGAAAATTTAACTATTTTAGTTAAATATTCATGATTTTAGTTCAAAATTCATCTCTTTAATTGAAAATTTAACTATTTGTCGAAAATTTGTTCTTTTTTTGTTGAAAATTAATTTTTGAACTAAAAATGTATCCGTCTTATTTTTCATTGAAAATTTACCTCTTTTAGTTTCAAATTCAACTATTTAGTTAAAAATTCAAATTTATCTGTTGAAAATTCAACTAATTTGTTGAAAATCAAACTAGTTGGTGGAAAATTTACTTTTTTATGTTCAAATTCATGTGTTTTGTTCAAAATTCTTCTTTTTCTGCATAAAAGTAATCTTCTGATTAAAAATCAATTTTTTCGTAGAAAATTCAAAAATTTGGATAAAAAGTCATTTTTCAGTTTATTTTTTTTTTATTTTTATTTTATTTATTATTTTAGTCACCACTATCTTCCTGTTAAGAATTTAACTATTTTGTTTAAAGATAGTCGCTTGTTGGTTAAACATTTATTTTTCAACTAAAAATTTTCATTATTTTAGTTAAAAATTCATTTCTTGTTGTTAGAAACTTAATGATTTGTTGACAATTCGTTCTTTTGTTGTTGAAAATTTATTTCTCATCCAAACATTGATCTATTTGATTTTTCATGAAAAATTGATCTTTTTGAGTTTAAAATTCAACTATTTAGTTTAATGTTCAACTTTTTGAGGTAAAAATTGAACTAATTGGTTAAAAATTTATTTGTTCATTTTGTAAATTAATTTTTTTTGTTAAAAATTCGTCTGTTCCGGTAGAAAATTAATCATCTTAGTTGTGAATTTTTGTTTCCAGTTAAATATTCAATTATTTGGTTGATAATTCAACAATTTTCTGAACAAATAATTTCTTGGTTAGAAATTTAACATCTTTGGTGGAAAACTCAACTATATGGTTGACAATTTTTTTCTAAACTTTATCTTCCTGGTAAAATTTAACTATTTAGTTTAAAGATTCTTGCTTAGTTCAAAATTTATTTTTTAACTTACAATATTCAAGATTTTAGTTGAAAATTCAATTGGTTTTTGTTTTGAAAATTCAACAATTTGTTGAAAATTTGTTCTTTTATTGTCGAAAAAAAATTTAACAATTTAATTTGAAATGGAAAATTTTTCGGTAAAAAATTAATCTCCTCGGTTGAAAATTCAAGTTTTTGGTGGAAAATTTCATTAGTTGGTGGAAAATTCAACAATTTTGTAAAAATTTTATTTTTTGGGTTCAAAATACACCATTTTAGTTGACAATTCTTCTCTTCGGTTCAAAAAGTAACGATTTTGTTTAAAAATAATTGTTTTGGTTGGAAATTGAGTTTTTAACTGAAAATTGAAGAATTAAAATTTGGGTAGAAAATTTGTCTTTTTTGGTTCAAAATTTAACTATTTGTTGAAAAATCGTCCTTTTATTGTCGAAAAACATTCAGAGGTAAAAATTTAACAATTTCATTTAAAAAGGAAAATTTATCTTTTTCAGTTTAAAATTTAACTTTTTGGTTCATAATTTCACTTTTTTTTTGAAAATTCAACAAATTGGTTGAAAATTGGTCTTTTTCAGTTAAAAAATTATATACTTTTTTCAAAATTCGTCTATTTCAGTTGGAAATTATCTTTCTCGGCTGAAAATTCATATTTTGGGCTGGAAATTCCATTATTTGGTTAAAAATTCAACAATTTTTGGAAAATGTCATTTTTTGGTTAAAATTCACCATTTTAGTTGAAAATTCATCTCTTTGGTTTAAAATGCAACTATTTTTTTTTCAAATTGCTTCTTGGGTTAGCAATTTATTTTTTAAGTGAAAATTCAACAATTTAATTTTTTGCGGAAAGTTTGTAATCCTTTTTTTTGATTTATTAATTTTAATTTGTTAATCCTTCATAATCCGAAGTAGTCCAAACTGTAGATGCGTTTCTCTTGAAAATCATTTTTTTGAAATTCAAAATTCAAAAATATCCCGGCGACACATTTTTTAACCTAAAGCGTTCATCTTGGCCTTGAAATGCCGGATATTAATCCGGCTATATAATCTTATACGTTACTCTACATCGACCAAAAAGGCTTTTTTTATCCGTATAGTATAGCGAATGTCGATGGGAGATTACGCATCGGCTACGAACCCCCAAGCTATCTGGCGTGACTTCCACCCTTTCGTGATCATTATTATTTGTAGCACGTTAAGTACACACGATCCTTTCTAATTTAGGGACATGTATATTATCTAGATTATTCCTGATTATGCATACTGTTAGTTTGTGTTGAAGCAATTTACTTGAATTGGCAAAGGTAACTTCATCAAGAATAAATAAAATATTCTCAAAACAGGGGTACTGAGGGTTTGGAAATCAGGGACAGTGCTGGGAAATGAGGGAAAATAAGGGGTGGGGAAGTTGGAAAAATTAAGGGAGCGTAAGTATGTGAGGTGTGAGAATAATAAGTAGAAATATTAAGAAGTAACGAGGGCTTTGAAAGTAGAAAAAGTAAAGAGTGATGAGGGTTCGAAAAGTAGAAAATGTAAGGAATAATAAGCGTTTGAAAAGTAGGAGAAGTGCTGGAAAATGAGGGGAAATGAGGAGTTGCAAGAAGGAAAAATTTAAAGAGAGTAAGTAGGTAAGATGTGGAAATCAGAAGTCGAAAAAGTAAGGAGTAATAGGGGTTTGGAAAGTAGAAAAAGCAAGGAGTAATGAGGGTTTGGAAAGTAGAAAAAGTAAGGAGTAATGAGGGTTTGGAGAGTAGAAAAAGTATGATGTAATGAGGGTTTGGAGAGTAGAAAAACTAAGGTGTAATGAGGGTTTGGAAAGTAGAAAATATAAGAAGTAATGAGGGTTTGAAAAGTAGAAAGAGTGAGAAGTAATGAGGGTCTGGAAAGTAGAAAAAGTGAAGAGTAATCAGGGGTTGGAAAGTAGAAAAAGTAAGAAGAAATGAGGGTTTGGAAAGTAGAAAAAGTAAGTAGTAATGAGGGTCTGGAAAGTAGAAAAAGTGAGGAGTAATGCGGGTTTGTATAGTAGGAAAAGTGCTCGAAAAGGAGGGGAGGGGGTGTAGGAAAAGTGAGGGAAAATGAGGAGTAGCAAGTAGGAAAAATTAAAAGAGCATAAGTAGGTAAGATTTGGAGATGAGAAGTAGAAAAAGTAATGAGTAATGAGGGTTTGGAAAGTAGAGAAAGTGAGGAGTAATGCGGGTTTGGAAAGTAGAAAACGTAAGAAGTAATGAGGGTCTGAAAAGTAGAAAAAGTGAGGAGTAATGCGAATTTGTATAGTATGAGAAGTGCTGGAAAATGAGGTGAGGGATGTAGGAAAAGTAAGGGGAAATAAGGAGTTGCAAGTAGGAAAAATTAAAAGAGTATAAGTAGGTAAGATGTGGAGACGGGAAGTAGAAAAAGTAAGGAGTAATGAGGGTATGGAAAGTAGAAAAAGTGAGGAGTGGTGAGGGTTTCGGAAGTAGAAAAAGTGAGGAGTAGTTAGTGGTTGAAAAGTGGAAAAAGTAAGAAATAATGGGGGTTTGGAGTGTAGAAAAAGAAACGTGTAATGAGAGTTTGGAAAGTAGAAAGAGTAAGGAGTAATGAGGGTTTGGAAAGTAGAAAAAGTAAGAAGTATAGAGGGTCTGGGAAGTAGAAAAAGTGAGGAGTAATGAGGGTTTGTACAGTAGGAAAAGTGCTGGAAAATGCGGGGAGGGGGTGTAGGAAAAGTGAGCGAAAATGAGGAGTTGCAAGTAGGAAAAATTAAAACAGCATAAGTGGGTAAGATGTGGAGATGAGAAGTAGAAAAAGTAATGAGTAATAAGAGTTTGGAAAGTAAAAAAAGTGAGGAGTAATGCGGGTTTGGAAACTAAAAAAAGTAAGTAGTAATGAGGGTCTGGAAAGTAGAAAAAGTGAGGAGTAATGCGGGTTTGGAAACTAGAAAAAGTGAGGAGTGGCGAGGGTTTTGAAAGTAGAAAAATCAGGGAGTAATTAGTGGTTGAAAAGTAGAAAAAGTAAGGAATAATGGGGTTTGGAGTGTAGAAAAAGAAACGTGTGATGAGAGTTTGGAAAGTAAAAAGAGTAAGGAGTAATGAGGGTTTGGAAAGTAGAAAAAGTAAGAAGTAATGAGGGTCTGAAAAGTAGAAAAAGTGTGGATTTATGAGGGTTTGTATAGTAGGAAAAGTGCTGAAAAGTGAGGGGAGGAGTGTAGGAAATGTGAGGGGAAATGAGGAGTTGCAGGTAGGAAAAATTGAAACAGCGTGAGTAGATAAGATGTGGAGATGAGAAGTAGAAAATGTGAGGAGTAATGAGGGTTTGATAAGTAGAAAAATAAGAAGTGAACAGGGTTTGGAAAGTAGGAAAAGTAAGGAGTAATGAGGGTTTAGAAAGTAGAAATGTGAGGAGTAATGAGGGTTTGAAAATTAGAAAAAGTGAGGAGTAATGAGGGTTTGGAAAGTAGAAAAAGTAAGAAGTAATGAGGGTCTGAGAAGTAGAAAAAGTGAGGATTTATGAGGGTTTGTATAGTAGGAAACGTGCTGAGAAGTGAGGGGAGGAGTGTAGGAAAAGCGAGGGGAAATGAGGAGTTGCAGTTTCCTTTAAAAAAACGAATTTTCATCAAAATAGTTAAATTTTCAAGCTAAAAAGTAAAATGTTTTAGAAAACAGTTAATTTTTAATCAGCAAAGATAAATTTTCAACAAAAATTTAAATCGTGACATTTTCAATTTAAAAGACTAACTTTCCTTTAGAAAAAAATCAAATTGTCAACAAAATATTTACATTTTCAAGCTAAAAAGTAAAATGTTTTATAAAAAAGTTAATTCTGAATCAGGAAAGGTGAATTTTTAACCGGTTAAATTCAACGTAAAAGGCGAATTTTTAACAAAATAGTTGAATCCTCAACCAAAATAATAAATTTGCAACAAAAAAGAATAATTTTATACCCAAATAGGTGAATTTTCAACAGAATAGTTAAATTTTTAAGTTAAAAATTCGCATCTTTCAGAAAAAAGTTGACTTTTAAATCGGAAAAGAAGAATTTTCAAAAAGAAAGTTAATTTCCAATCAGGAAAGATGAATTTTCAACGAAATAGATACATTTTCAACTAAGAATGGAATCGTTAAATGTTCAGTTAAAAAAAATTATTTTTAATAGAAAAAACGAATTCGAAACAAAATAGTTAATTTTCTAAGTAAATAATTTAATTTTTAACCAAATAGTTTTATTTTTTACGGAAAAATTAATTTCTTAACAAGTAGTACAACTTGAAATCAATTAGTTAATATTTCAACAGTAAATAAGTAAATTCTCAACGATTTATTTTGATTCAAAATAGAAAACAGAATCACCGAGCCAAAAAAGACAAATTTTTAACACAATGGTTGAATTCTCAACCAAAAACAGATTAATTTTTAACCAAGTGGATTAATTTTGTACCAAAAAGAAAATTTTTCAACAAAATATGTGAAAACATTTTCAACCAGAAAAGATAAATTTTTCATAAAATATCTTCTTTTAACCAAAAATCGAATTTTACATTTTCATTGAAAAAATTAATTCTCAACCAAAAAACAAATTCTTAGCAAAATAGTTAAATTTTTAACCAGAAAGATGAAATTGTCATGTAAAATGATGAATTTTCAGGAAAAAAATGGGTAAGAAAATATTTCAACACTTGACCAAAGCGTTGAATTTTCAACGAAAAAGTTGATTCTTCAACCAAAAAGATTAATTTTGTACAAAAAGATAAATTATCAACAAAATACATGATTTTTCAACCAATTACTTGAGTTTTGAACCAAAAATGAAATAGTTGAATTTGCAGTAAATATTCAATGTTTAACCATAAATGAAACAAATTTGGACAAAACAGTTAAATTTTGAATCAAATAGTGAAATTTTTAACGGAAAAAAATTAATTCCTAACCAAAAATATAACCAACGATTTCAACAACAAAAATAAAATTAACTGTTAACGAAGAATAGTTGGATTTTCTTATTTGATCTATTAATTTACTTAAAATTTAGCAAAAAGAAAACAAAATGAGAAATAGCGGAATCATATTAAGATTTGAAATTGTTTGAAGGTTATAAGTAATCATTGTACTATTCAAAATTATTATTAGGTGAGAAGTGATCATATTACTATTTGAAATTATTTCGAGGTGAGAAGTAATCGTATTAATATTTGAAATTATTTTGGGGTGAGGAGTAATCATATTACTATTTGGAATTATTTTCAG